>JANVCC010010199.1:1942-48570 GCA_025345505.1 Todiramphus chloris collaris | reverse complement strand
AGCCCACCTTTTGGATCCTTGAAATAGCCTCTCGTGAGATAATCTATAATCAGGCTCAGTGGAATTGATTTTATTCTTCCGTATCTGAGAGATCATCGATTGCCTTCTTGTGCTTCAACTCTGACTGCATTAATGGTCTTCTTGGATGGCCCTTTTTTAACGGCTGTCTTCCCTCTCAATTCCTGTACACGGGCTTCCAGATTAAAGGTTGGTTCACCATCCCACTTCCTCATATCCTCCCCCTGGTCACGCAGGAAGAACCAGAGTGCACCATGTGGCATACGCCTCGGGCTCCTTTTCCCTCTGACTGACTGATTCCTTGGGGGAATCCTGAAACCCAAGGCGCTAGCTCTTAGGGACGTGGAGGTACCAAGACTCTCTTCAAAGTTCTGAAGCCAGGAAGAAACAGTTTCCACGGTAGGATTATCCATTTGTGGATAATACATTGCTGCCAAGCTGGCAGAATATGATGCCGGTGCATTCTTAATCACTTTCCTCCACATGGCCCTTGTACACTGAACATCCTCTGGATCTTTAGGATGCTCATCATTATCTAAGTCCCCATAGATGACTTCCAGTACTGCTAGTTCCCTCAGGTACTGGATATCTTGCTTTGACACTTGAAAGGAGCCATCTCCAAAGACTGCAAAATGCTGCCTCTTTTCCAATTCCTCTTTCAATGCCACGATTCCTAGCAAGGGAGCCCAGCTGTTGGTCTTCCTTACCTTCCAGCTGTTGGGTATCAGCCCCAGTATCCCAGCATCGAAGCATCCAGGTAACAATGCGTTCCCGTATCTGGTGGCTGTAATCCTTCCTCAGGTCTCTAAGTTCTGACGAACTCAGGGACCGGGTGGTTTCTGCCTCCTGCTTCAATTCTGTCACCTTCTCCTCCTGTCTTCCTGTTGAGGGTCCAGCTTGCTGGTCATGGTCTTCCTCCTCTTCCACATCCCTCACTAACCGAGGGTAGGGGCCTGTTGCTCTCCTCGTCCACTGCTTCTTTTTCACTACTGGGGCAACTTTGGCAGTTGTTGTTGCTGTCCCTATCTCAACTCGGGTGTCTTCGGATGCAGTTTGGGTCCCTACCTCAACCACAGTCCTCTGAGAGTACTCAACTGTGGCTCGATAGGCACAGGCCAGGCCCCAGTACAGTGCTAAGAGCTGCTGGTTCTCATCGGGGTAGACAAGGCACCCTTCTATTAGATGCTGTGTCAGCTTGACAGGGTTGCTTGCCTGTTCAGGGGTAAAGTCCCAGGCTACAGGAGGTGACAACTGTCCTAGGAACCTGCCCAAATCCTGCCAGATCCCTTGCCACCCAGGGACAGGCCGTCTCAGGGGAAATTTCAGTGCCACCCCACCTGAAACTTGTCTCCTCTCAGGCCAAACTGGGACCAGACTACACACAACCCGGATTAGGCCAAAGATACTGATTAGTAGTATCAAGAAGCTCACATAAGGGTGGACGAGGACCTTGGGAGCATGCATGAATAAATCATCTACATCAATTTCCGGTAGAAAGGGAGAGATAGATTCAATCATTTTCTCCCCAAGGTAGGCCCCCCAACACAGCAAAGCCACCGATGCCAGCGTGAAACACATCGTTACTATTTGTGCCAGGGTGCTCCCGAGTCCCTTCATCCTCCCGAGACAGAAGCTTCCCCAGCACATTGAAGCTATCAGTGCAAAAGCCAAGCAAATAGACATCGTTTCAGTAAACATTTTAGAAAAACACCAGATAAGCAGTGTACGTAAACTCCGTGGCCTGCACAGGAGTTTGCTACTAGTATCTAAAGCAAAGCAAGCAAGCAGGCAAGCAAGCAAGCAAGCAGCTGCTCGTGCCCCACGTTGGGCGCCAAAAGGAACTGTGGTGGGTTGATCCCAGCACGGCACCAGGTGCCCATCAAGCCCTTATATCACTCCCCCCAACCCCCTTCAGCACGGCACGCAGGGAGAGAATAAGACGCAAAGCAAAGGGGTGTGGGTTATGATAGATAAGATGTTATTTTCTACTTCCCGTCCACAGGTGATGTTGGGCCGAGTCCAGGAAGCAGGGCTCCAGGAACATGTAGAAGCCACTTGCAGGACAAAGCAGAATGCCCTTCCCCATCCTTCTCCTGCCCTGTCCCTTTATAGTTGAGCTGATGTCATATGGTATGAAATATCCCACTGGTCAGCTCAGGTTGGCTTTATATTCTCCCCCATCCTGCCCCCCATCCTCTGGTGCCGTGTGAACACTGGCAGTCATAACATGGGTGTGTTATCAACACCCTCCAGCTCCCAGTGCTGCAGCATGAGGGCTGGATGGGGAAAAGCAGCTCAGCCAGACCCACTACACCAGCCAAATGGCCTCTGTTAAATGGACACCCTAGTGCTTCCATACCTGTTGTGGTTTAAAGCTGAACAGACTGAGTGGAGGGGGGCAGGTGGTAACACTAGTACTCTGAGGAGTCAGAGGCTGCTATTATTCTCTCCCCTTCCCTGCCACACTCCATATAACAAGGAGACAGGAAGTTCAGGGGGGCTCTTTCCTTCCCAGGCTCTGGTAGCTGTGATGTCATCTTGGCACAGCTGGGCCTGACACCATGTGCACCACGCAATCCATTGTCATCCAAGATTGGGTTTTGTATATAGTTCTGTATCCTTCTTCCCTTAATATTTCTTTTTTTCTGTTTTTCTCCTGTTATTCATTAAATTTGTTCATCTTAACTTCCAATCTTGTGTGAGGCATTTTTTTTTTCCTTATTCCCCTTTTTATCCTCCCCTGGGAGGGAGGGGGGAAGGGGGCTAATAGAGAGAAATCCTGCTCTGTGTTTCATGTGGGCTTGCCTTGAGCCTTAAATGGAGACAATACCTCAGTGTCCAATGCTCTCGACATAGTTGTGCGGGCAGCAAACTGCATGACCTGCACAGAAGCTTCCCACTTAATAACAAGCTCTAGCATGGTAAATTCAAAACTTCTGCTGTCTCAGGCTCCACATGAAGTGCTATAAAGGTTGGCCTTGGTGAATTGACCTTTGGCTGGTGAAGGCAGGAGACGGGATGTCTGGTGGAGTTTTACTAATCTTTTAACAAGCAACAACAATGAATGGGTAGTGGTATAGTACGGGCATACTGTGAAATTCATAACCTTGTCGATAGTGGTTATCTCCAGGAACAGGACAACAAGACATCTCGAGGCACCTGAGCATGCTGAACAGACAAGAACCGGTTTTGTGTCAAGAATAAGGATTTTAGGCTTTAGGTCACTGAAAGAACACAGTGATGAAGAAGTGAAGATGAAGTAAATGACCACCACAGGTCATGGAAGACCACCAAGGGGAGAAAAGACCCTAAACCTAATTTTATTACGCATGCTTGGACTATGTAAATGAATTCCAGGAACGCATTAGCATAAGACTGCCCTTTCTAAGAAATGTAATGAGTATGTATGTTTAGCCTGCAAATAAACTATGTACCTAGTGTCGGCGAAGGAAGACGCGGACACTCCTATGGTCATCCAGCACGTCTCATTTATTGTTAAGACCAGCACTCTTTTATACAGTTATTAATGAGGCTCATACATATTACTAAAGCAAGCTCGTTATTGGTTAGGCTATAAAAAGTCAGACCTGCCCAGTTGCTTATCTTTGTGGTCGTGCAGCTGCCTTTTGCAATCAGCACATCCTGCTCCCACGGTCAGCTTGTGTAACTTTTGTTTCCTTCCCACAGCCTTGTCTGCTATCCACTAGCACATACACAGTGGGGCAAGGTCAAACCGACCTTGCCTCAGCCCTTGTCAGCTTGTCCAGGGGGACAAGCTTCATACGGTCTCGATCTGACTCCTCAAGCCACTCTTTCACAAGGCTCTCCACAACCTAGCTTGCATGGGTATGCACATTTGGAGGAGTGATCCCCTGTGTGTCCGGTGCCACAAAACAAAGAATGCCTGCTTAATAACTTCGCTTACTGGGTTTTTCACTGTATCACTGTCCTTCAGGTGCTCACCAAGCTGCTCAATCACTATCTCTCCACAGGAGGACAGAGGGAAAAAAATTGATTTGAAATCTCTGGGTCAAGATAAAGGCAATTTAATAAAGCAAAACCAAATGATGCACGTGGAACCAAAGGAAAACAAAAGCAGATTTATTCCTCGCTTCTCAGCAGGCAATGTCCAGCCACTTCCTGGGAAATAGGGCCTCAGTACACTTAACGGTCTACTTTGGAAGACAAATGCCTTAATAATGAATGTCCCCTCCCCTCCTCCTTTCTCTTAAATTTTTTTGCTGAGCATGACATCATATGGTATGGAATATCTCTTTGGTCAGTTTGGGTCAGCCGTCCCAGCTATGTCCTCTCCCAAGATCTTGTCCACTACCAACCTACTGGCCTTTGGGTGGGGGTTGGAGAGACAGCCCTTGATATTTCCGGCAGCACTGCTTATCAGTAGCCGAAACACTGGTGTGTTATCAGCGCCTTTCTATCTACCACCATAAAGCACAGCACTAGGAAGGCTTCTATGGAGAAAGTTACCTCCATCCCAGCCAGACCCAATACAGCCACAGTGTGGGTGGGACTTGAACCTATGCTTGCACCTTAGTAATCCAAATCCACTACCAATTCAAGAACAGAGACATGAACAATCTAAGTACAAAATTAGAATGATTTTTTTCTTAATCAATTTGCATACAGTGCCCCAGCCTAATGCTGGGGGATCTCAATATTGAGGAAGGTGGCCTGGTTTGAGTTAGAACAGATCTAACTCTGTTCAATGATTTTCTTCTCAACTAAGTCTCTTCTAAGTAACTGCATAATGAAACTAAACCCTGACAGAAGGCAGGGCTTCTATATGTTATGACACAGCTGTGTAGACCAATCAAATCACCCATGTTTAGAGGTGGGCTAATCGGTTACTATTGCTCACTTTATCAGTACATGCTTGTCCTGTGCATGATCAGTATTTAGTTGCTCCATGCAGGTGGTGTGGACATATGGTCCACGATGTGTGTTAATCTTCCTTGTTTTAAACCAATGTCCCTCACAGATAGTGAGGTTTTTGCACTGGATTCTGTGTGGTTGCTGTTCTGAGAACCCCAAGTTCATTGCTAGGTCAACATCGCCTTGGGTGTCGCTGTTTATACCGGGAGTGGAGAGATGCAGCAACACATAAATTCAGCAAGAGCAGGCAAAGGAAGCAACTTTATTAATTTACAACCCTGTTTTATAGACCCTAGCCCCAAAGGGTGATTGGTCAGTGATCACCCATCTCCTAGGGTGATTGCCTAAAGTCCTACAACACCTATTTCAAAATATTTTTCCAATGTACCATAAACAGAACTTAGCAAAACATCAGGTGTTGGTCTAGCTTACAAAAAACATCCAACTGTTTTTCATAACACTGGTGAGAAAAGCAGGATTCTTACCGTATATTGTGAGAACATGAGAAAATCCCTCTGCTAGCAGCTTTTCAGCATCCACAGGGTTTTGTTTGGGCAGGACCAGGACTGTTAACAGATCCTCTGCTGTTAACCAGCCAAGTGGCTTCTGCTAAATTGATATCCCAGTGCTTCCATAGCTTCCCCTTTTCTGTCTGGCATTCCCACTTTCTCTAATAGATCCCAGTTGTCATCCTCTAGAGCCTGCAATTTAACCGACTCCCAGAAACAAGTGATGTTTCTTGGACGGACAGTTACAGTACAGTCTGAGAGTGTCCAAGGACAGGTCTGCAGCAACCGCTTCTTCTGCCACCCGGCTACCGTAGCCTTCCACCCTGGGGCAAGCGTGCCCTCTGTATCACTGACTGAATCGTCAGACAGGGGTTTCCCTGAGGACCCCATTACGAACGATGGAGGCGGGCAGGGTATACGTGCCAGGCCAGAGTGCGATACGGCGGTGGAGGCTGCAGACTGTTGCGCAGGGTGTAGCAAGGCAGCTGTCTGTGGCGGCGCAATTTGGGGCGCGGCCGGCGATGCTGGCGGGGCTGCCTTTTTTCCCGCCGCTCTCAGTTTCACCGCTGGAGCCTGCACTTCTGACACGGGTCTGCCCGGCATGGGTCTCTCAGCAGCCATCTGCAGGAACTACTCCTGCAATCCCTCTAGTTGCTGAGACATCTTCAGAAGCTGCTGTGACATGTCTGGCAATGCCTTGTAGTATTGAGGCATTTTTTCCAACACCGCCAGATGTTGCATTATAAGGTCCATCATCGGTGTCTGCGACTGCGCATGAAGACACCCAGATAGGGGCACACGCGTGGAACTGCTGGGTGCCGCAGGCGGTGCGGGCACACACGCAGAAAAGCTAGGTGCCGCCAAGGAGCTCAGTTCACTATTAAACATGATCAGACAACTGGAGGGACCTTGGAAACAACTGGCACTGTTATATTTGCCAAAGGTAGCGGTGTGGAAGAGGCCAGAGCCGCTAGACTAAAGAGTGAGGGGCACTCCAAGGTATCTTGCTGTTTAAGCATTTCCGCGAGCCGCTCTGTAGGCTTAGGGTATTTAGGGGGAACATAATCAAGGGGCAAGGCGTATTGCTGCTGAACAGGCTGTACGACTGGCACCGGATCCTGTGGGGCTGGAGACGGCTCCTCGGTGCGGCTGCCGCCAGCTGCTGCACTTAGTTCAGGAACGTCCCCCTCAGCAGTGTCCCCCTCAGCAGCGTCTGAAGCATCTGAAGCCAGCACTCCTCCCCCGTCATGTGCGTTATAGTCTTGTAGCACATCATAGAATCATAGAATCATAGAATCATTATGGTTGGAAAGGACCTCCAGGGTCATCAAGTCCAACCTTTGTCCTAGCATTTCTCAACCACTACACCATATCCTCAAGCTCCACATCTAATCGTTCTTTAAACACCTCCAGGGATGGTGACTCCATCACCTCCCTGGGCAGCCTGTTCCAGTGCCTAACCACCCTCTCAGTGAAGAACTTCCTCCTAATATCTAATCTAAACTTCCCCTGACGCAACTTTAGTCCATTCCCCCTCGTCCTATCATTACTAATTTGAGAGAAGAGACCAACACCAGCCTCTCTACAACCTCCTTTTAGGTAGTTGTAGAGGGCAATAAGGTCTCCTCTCAGCCTCCTCTTCTCCAGACTAAACAAACCCAGTTCCCTCAGCCGCTCCTCATAGGGCATGCTTTCCAGCCCTTTCACCAGCTTTGTTGCCCTCCTCTGCACTCGCTCCAGCACCTCAATGTCCCTCCTGTACTGTGGTGACCAAAACTGGACACAGTACTCAAGGTGTGGTCTCACAAGTGCCGAGTATAGGGGTACGATCACCTCCCTACTCCTACTGGTCACACCGTTTCTGATACAGGCCAGGATGCCATTGGCCTTCCTGGCCACCTGGGCACACTGCTGGCTCATGTTCAGCCGGCTATTGACCAACACCCCCAGGTCCTTTTCTGCCAGGCAGCTCTCCAGCCACTCCTCCCCAAGCCTGTAGCGTTGCTGGGGGTTGTTGTGACCGAAGTGCATGACCCGGCACTTGGCTTTGTTAAACTCCATACAATTGAGCTCAGCCCATCTCTCCAGCCTGTCCAGATCCCGCTGCAGAGCCTTCCTACCCTCAAGCAGATCGACATTTGTGCTTAATTTTGTGTCATCTGCAAATTTACTGAGGGTACATTCAATTCCCTCATCCAGGCCATTGATGAATATATTAAACAAGACGGGTCCCAAAACTGAGCCCTGAGGGACACCGCTTGTGACTGGTCGCCAACTGGATTTTACTCCGTTCACCACCACCCTCTGGGCTCGGCCATCCAGCCAGTTTCTAACCCAGCGAAGAGGAGTCCTGTCTATGCCATGACCTGCCAGCTTCTCCAGCAGAATGCTGTGGGAAACGGTGTCAAATGCCTTCCTGAAGTCCAGGTAGACAACATCCACCGCCTTGCCCTCATCCACTAGGCGGGTCACCTGGTCATAGAAGGAGATCAGGTTGGTTAAACAGGACTTGCCCTTCATGAACCCATGTTGGCTGGGCCTGATCCCCCCATTGTCCTGCACTTGCTGTGTGATCACCCTCAAAATGAACTGTTCCATAATCTTTCCTGGGACCGAGGTCAGGCTGACAAGCCTGTAGTTCCCTGGATCATCCTTCCTGCCCTTCTTATAGATGGGTGTCACATTGGCAAGTCTCCAGTCATCTGGGACCTCCCCAGTTGACCAGGATCGCTGATAAATGATGGAGAGAGGCTTGGTAAGTTCCACTGCCAATTCCCTCAGCACTCTCGGGTGGATCCCATCTGGCCCCATAGACTTGTGGGTTTCCAGTTGGCTTAGAAGATCTTTAACTACCACTTCCTGGATTATAAGGGGACTGTTCTGGTCTCCATCCCTATCTTCCAGCTCAGGGGATTGAATGCCATGAGGATAACCAGACTGACTATTAAAGACTGAGGCAAAGAAGGCATTAAGTACCTCAGCCTTTTCCTCATCCTTGATAACAATGTTCCCCCTTGCATCCAGTAAGGGATGGAGATTTTCCCCAGTTCTTTTTTTGTTATTAATATATTTGTAAAAACTCTTTTTGTTGTCTCTGTCATCAAATAAATCTATCCAAATGTGAAACAAGTCTACCACTGTCTTGTCCCTGTAGGGGTGCTCATGCCAGAGCCTGATGCCTAGTGCTAAATCAAAGCCGTGTTCAGCTGCCCATTGCAAAAAGCGCGGAGGGCGTCGTCCGAAACAGCACCCTCTGTGACGGCCAGGAAAGCCTGCCAGACCGACAGCACTGCGCCTTCTTTTGAGCCGCTACGTCCATCTTGGCAGGGTTTTTCTAATGCCCCGGCGCCTGGACTGGTCCTGGCCGCAAACCTCGGGGCGGGGTGGGGGAGGGGGGGGGTGTGTGTTTGTGTACCTCCCGAGAGCCGCTCGGCCTGGTTCATTGCATGTAGTACATGTCATGGGTCACCAAATGTCGCTGTTTACACCAGGAGTGAAGAGATGCAGCAACACAAAATCAGTAGAGAAAGAGCCAGGAGAGGAAGAAGAAGAAGACACTTTATTAATTTAAAATAAAACCCCGTTTTATATACCCTAGCACCATAGGGCGATTTGTCAGTGATGACCCATCTCCTAGGGTGATTGCCTAAAGTCCTACAACACCTATTTCAAAATATTTTTCCAATGTACCATAAACAGAACTTAGCAAAACATCAGGTGTTGGTCTAGCTTACAAAAAACATCCAACTGTTTTTCATAACACTGGTGAGAAAGGCAGGATTCTTACCGTATATTGTGAGAACCTGAGAAAATCCCTCTGCTAGCAGCTTTTCAGCATCCACAGGGTTTTGTTTGGGCAGGACCAGGACTGTTAACAGATCCTCTGCTGTTAACCAGCCAAGTGGCTTCTGCTAAATTGATATCCCAGTGCTTCCATCCCCCATTGCCCAATGCTCTCAATATAGTCTTTAGCAGTCCATTATATCTTTCAATCTTTCCAGAGGCTTGTGGATGATACAGGATGTGATACACCTACTCAATGCCATGTTTCTTCTCCCATGAGTTTATAAGGTTATTTTGGAAATGTGTCCCCTTGTCTGATTCAATCCTTTCAGGAGTACCATGTCACCATAAAATTTTCCTTTCAAGGCCTAAAATGGTGTTTTGGGCAGTGGCATGATTTACAGCGTATGCTTTGAGCCAACCAGTAGTTGCTTCCACCATGGTGAGTATGTACTGCTTGCCTTGGTGAATTCTTGGCATTGGGCCCATAAAGTCAATTTGCCAGGCCCCACCATATCAAAAATCTGGCCACCACCCTGTACTGCAGGGAGACTTTACTCACATGGGTTGTTTGATTGTGGCACATGCTTGACATTCATGAGTGACCTGTGTGATCGCCTCCATGGTCAGGTCCACCCCTCCATCACGAGCCCATCTGAATGTTGCATCTCTCCCTAGATGTCCTGATGTTTCATGGTCCCATTGAGACACAAATAGCTCACCCTTACACTCCCAGTCCAGGTGCAGCTGATCTACTTCAATCTTGGCAGCTGTAGTGGGTCTGGCTGAACTGCTTTTCCCCATCCAGCCCTCATGCTGCAGCACTGGGAGATGAAGGGTGTTGATAACACACCTGTGTTATGACTGCCAGTGCTCACACAGCACCAGAGGATGGAGGGGGCAAGATGGGGGAGAGGATACAGCCGACCTGAGCTGACCAGTGGGATATTCCATACCATATGACGTCAGCTCAACTATAAAGGGAGAGGGCAGGAGGAGGATGGGGGGGGCATTCTGCTTTGTCCTCCAAGCGGCTGCTATGTGTTCCTGGAGCCCTGCTTCCTGGACTCGGCCCGACATCACCTGTGGACGGGAAGTAGAGAATAACATCTTATCTATCATAACCCACACCCCTTTGCTTTGCATCTTATTCTCTCCCTGTGTGCCGTGCTGAAGGGGGTCGGGGGGAGTGATATAAGGGCTTGATGGGCACCTGGTGCCGTGCCAGGGTCAACCCACCACAGCAGCCTTGTCTACCTCTTCACTGTTTCAATATTCTTCAATGGTATGGCTTCTGGGCACATGAGAATCTATATGACATACCATTAGAGCCATGTTTTCCACTCAGGCAGAAATGTCCTGTCACAATGCAGCAGCCAAAATGGGTTTACCTCTGTGCTGCCAATCGGCCTTCTTCCACTCCTGCAGTCACCCCCACAAGGCATTAGACACCATCCAGGAGTCAGTGTAAAGATAGAGCACTGGCCACTTTTTTCATTCAGCAATCGCTAGGGCTAGTCGGATCATCTTTACTTCTGAAAATTGACTTGACTCACCTTCTCCTTCAGTGGCCTCAGTGACTTCTCCTGTGGGACTCCACACAGCTTCTTTCCACTTCCAGTGATTTCCTACCACACGACAGGAACCATCAGTAAACAAAGCATAACACCTTTCATCTTCTGGTAACTCGTTACATGGTGGTGCCTCTTGGACATGAGCCACCTCCTCAGGTGATGCTCCTAAATTTCTGCCTTCTGGACAGACCATGACCTCTTCCAGGATCCCTGGATGGCTGGGTTTCCCCAGTCGATCTGCTTCCATGATCAACACTACCCATTTACTCCATATAGAACTGTTTGTGAGATGTGTAGAGGGGATGTTTCATTTCAATGTCCAGTGTAGCACAGAATCACATAGAGTGTTAAGGGTTAGAAGGGACCTCTGGAGATCATTGAGTCCAAACCCCCTGACAGAGCAGGACCACCTAGAGCAGGTCACATAGGAACGTATCCAGGCGGATTTTGAATGTCTCCAGAAATGGACAGTCCACAACCTCTCTGGGCAGCCAGTTCCAGTGCTCTGTCACCTTCACAGTGAAAAAGTTTTTGCTTATGTTTCTGCTTATGTTCAGCTCCCTCAGCACTCCTGGGTGCATCCCATTGGTGCCCATGGACTTATGTACATCCAGATTGCTCAGTTGATCCCTAACCCCATCCTCATCAACCAAGGAAGTCTCCTCCTCTATCCTGACTTCCTCTGGGGCCTCAGGGGTCATATCCAGCAGCATAGACAGAGGCAAAGAAGGAATTCAATAATTCTACCTTCTCTGTATCCTCTGTCACCAGGGCACCTGCCTCCTTCATCAGTGGGCCTACATTGCCCCTAGTGTTAGTTTTGTCTGCAATGGATTTGAAGAAGGCCTTTTTTTTGTCCTTGACCTCTCTTGCAAGGTTTAACTCCAAGGAGACCTTAGCTTTCCTGGTTGCCTCTCTGTATCCTCTGACAACAGCCTTATATTCATCCCAAGTGGCCATCCCCTCCTTCCATGATATAAAGACTCTCCTCTTCCATTTGAGTTTTCCCATCAATTCCCTGTTTAACCATGTGGGTCTTCTGGCTCCCTTTCTTGATTTCCTACCTGTTGGGATGCTCTGATCTTGAACCTGGAAAAAGTGGTCCTTGAATATAAGCAAACTATCTTGGGCCCCTTTACCTTCTAGTACCCTGTCCCATGGGATTTCCCCTAGCAATTGCTTGAAAAGGTCAAAGTTGGCCCTGCTGAAGTCCAGGGTTGTGATCCTGCTTGGTATTCTGTTCCTACCACACAAGATCCTGAACACCACCATCTCATGGTCGCTACAGCCAAGGCTGCCCTCAGCCTTCACCTCTTCAACCAGACCCTGCTTGTTAGTGAGTATAAGATCCAGCAGTTCTCCTCTCCTAATTGGCTCATCTACCATTTGCATCAAGAAGTTATCATCGATGCACTGGAGAAACATCCTGGACCGTGAATGGCTGACTGTGTAGGCCTTCCAGCAAATATCTGGGTAGTTAAAATCCCCCATGAGAACCAGGGCCTGCAATTGCGAGGCTGCTATCAGCTGCCTGTAGAAAGCCTCATCTGCTTCCTCATCCTGATCAGGTGGCCTGTAATAGACACCCAAAACAGTATCACACATGCCAGCCTGTCCCTTAATTCTTACCCACAAACTCTCAACTCACCCCTCATCCTCTCCTGGACAGAACTCAATACATTCTAGTTTCTCTCTCACGTAAAGAGCAACTCCACCATCTCTCCTTGCTGGACTGTCTTTCCTAAAAAAGACATGGCCATCCATGACCACATTCCAGTCATGGGATCTGTCCCACCATGTCTCTGTAATTGCCACCAGATCATAACCCCTTGCCCGAACATAGAATTCTAACTCCTCCTGTTTATTCCCCATGCTGCGTGCTTTGGTGTGCAGGCATTTCAGGAAGGGAGTCGATTGTGTAGGTTTTACCCCCAACACTGGCCTGCCACCATTAGGCTCAACTCTAGTGAGCCAGGTTTTATCCCCTTCCACCTTCAAAACTAGTTTAAAGCCCTTTCTATGAGCCCCACCAACTCATTCTCAAGGATCCTTTTCCCCCTTTTAGACAGATGAACTCCATCTGTCACCAGACCTGTCACTGTGAAAATTTCCCCATGATCAAAACCCCCAAATTTCTGTCTGTGGCACCAGCCTCTAAGCCACCTGTTAATCAGGTGGGTTTTCCGTATTCGTTCAGTATCCCTCCCTGCCAAGGGAGGCAGCAGATTTCTCTGTGGGATGGATTCGGTCGGCATATGGGGCCTTCAGCTCCCTTCAGAAGGGAATCACCCACTACTATTACCCTCCTTTTTTTCTTAATTGAAGCAGTCCTAATGCATGATGGAGACTGACTTACCCTGGGCAACTCCTCATCTGAATCATCCTTTGCCTAGTCCTCAACTTCCAGAGCCCCATACCGGTTCTGCAATGGCAACTGGGAAGGCGTGGGAGGCTGGGAAAGAATTTTCCTGCCTCCCCAAGAAGGGACCAGTTTCCATTCCCCCCCCCATCTCTTAGGTCCCCTCTGTTAATCTGGCTACAAGATGGTAGGGGATCCTGTGCTTCTTGTGAAGCCTCTCCTTGCTGCCTATGCCTCAGGGATGGTAGGTTCTCAGTCCACCAATCTATCTCTCTCTCACACTCCCTGATACTTCTCAGCCCTTCCACCTCCTTTGTCAGTTCAGCCACCAGGCTGAACAGGTCATTCACCTGGTCACATTGAACACAGGTGTTGTCTGTGCTGCCATTCGTTACGAGTGCCAGGCTCCGGCACTCCACGCAGACAGAGACCTGGACACCTGCATGTTTATGTGGGACCTCTGTCTGGGTTGCCACATTTCTTTGAACTGGTTTTGCCTGAGTTGCTACCATAGCTGCCCATGCAACCAACTGCTTACAGCATCTCCTCCCACCCAGGTGACTCACCTCCCCCCTTTGCACAAGTTTGCTCACAAGGGATGCCAGATCAGTTCAGGGGTTGCACCACTTGCCACATGTAGCCTGGCTTGAGCACAGGCAATCACGGTGCCAAGAGGAGATGTGCTTCTGTACCAACATCTTCTGAAGCGGCTCAAATCACCTCATATGCTGCTAGTATCTCTTTTTCAGTCAGGGTGTAGTGAGCTTCTGATCCCTGATACCCCTGACTCCAAAACCCTAATGGTCAAACTCAAGTTTCTCCTGATGTTCTCTGCCAAGGGCTCTACGTGAGACTACATTCCCCAACTGCTCTGTAGAGTACATTCTGCACAGAGTCCTGTCTGAACAGGGCCAAGCGCTACTGCACAAGCTATCTCCTGTTTGATGTACTCAAGGGCTTGTTGTTGCTCAGGGCCAGACTCATACTGGTTCTTCTTTCACGTTACTTGATAGAGAGGGCTCACCAGATGACAGTAACCTGGAATAGGCATTCTTCAGAACCCCACAAGGCCTAGGAAATCTTATGTTTCCTTCTTGTTTGCCAGTGGAGACATAGTTGATACCTTGTTGATGACATCCATAGGCACAGTCTGGGTTTGAATGAGAACAGAACTAATTCTGTTCAGTGATTTTACTTTTCAGCTCAGTTCTTCTACCTAACTGCACTTTCTGAAGTCAGCAGCCTGTTCTCATAGACATTGTCTGCATCTATCAGTGATAACACACCATGTTTAGAGTTCCAACCAAGGACTGGTATGCAGAACAAGGCCACTGCTGCATCTTGTGTACCACATTGGGGGGAGCAGAAAAGTGAAAGGCTGCACCTGCAGGGAGGAGCAGACAGGACCCTAAATTGACCAACGAAGTATTCCATCCCATATACATTATATTTGGCATAAGGCCGAGGGAGCGGAAGGATCTTTGGACACTTCTACACTCTTGGACTGGTTTACCAGCTTTGCTTGACTTCTCTCGGGTCTCCTTCCGGTTCCTTCCTCGGAGCATCCAAGAAGGACTCTGTCCGTTCTGCCTTCGATCCCAGTTGGGGTGTTCCTGAATCTGGTACCATAATCAAGCTCCTGAACAAAGCTCCCATCTGCTCCTGAACGGAGTAAAATCCAGTTGGCGACCAGTTCACAAGCAGTGTCCCTCAGGGCTCAGTTTTGGGACCCGTCTTGTTTAATGTATTCATCAGTGACCTGTGTTGGGGAATGGCTTGAGAACAAGGGCCATGGCTCACTGCAAGATATATTAGCAGAAGCTAGGCATGAGGCCTAGCCCAGCTGCAGGGACAGGATGTCCTTGAGGAGGAACGTTAAGATAATAATAGGATGTTTTGGTTAACGGAAAGAGGGACGTTATATCAGCATAAGACGATAACAGAATGTTTTGTTTAACAGAAAGAGGAGCTATGTCGCAGCTGGGACCACCAAGGGGTGGTCGTAGGGAAAGTGTGACTTTTTGAATGGACCTATGGGAACTATCATGAATATGTATAACTTGTGTGTACTCCAATCAGCATGTATTAGTGATTAGCATAATACTATATAAGTAGCTGCAAGTGTGACAATGAACGAAGTTTGCCTATCAATCATATTGATTTCCTGCATCTTCCCTTGCCTTTCTGCAAATGGTGACCCCGACATGGTACAGCGACCAAGGGAGTGACGAGCGAGGAAGTGCCGGTGAGCAGTGACTGGAGGGCGAAGGAGTAATAACGCTGGCGTTCTGACTCTCCAGTGCCTGGGGCAATCTGCTGACGAGGTCCTGCTGCTCGCTCGACTTGGCTGCCTGACGGTAACGACCTGCAACTGGCCAGACGCTTAGATTTTGTGAAACGTAATGGAAAGACTGGCAGCCTATGAGCTTCTGCAGCGCTTCTTGGAGAAGAGGGGAGTAAGGGAGATTAATTTAAAGAAAGAACTAGCGGGGTTATTGACGTATGGTGTAGCTCAAGGGTATTTTCGGGACCCTAATACAGTATTTGATGTAGATGAGTGGCGTGGGTTTGGCGACGACTTGTGGGCAAAGGTGATAGATGAGGATAGAACAGCTAAGAAATTGGGCCGGCCCTGGAGAGCAGTAATCAACTGTCTCAAGCAGTACCATGCTGAGCAGAAGGTTGCTGCTATGGCTAGCTCTTACCTCCAGGCAGGAGCTGCCGGGGGGGAAGGGGTGCCCAAGGCAGTGCCAGGTCATTTAGAACTGGGGAGTGATTATGTGCCTGAGCTGCCTGTATCTAGTACAATTACACTAAATCCGCCCACTAATGACGACTTTCCCCCGCCACCACCGCCTTGCGCTCCTTTAGCCCCACCATTGGTGGAACCAGAGGATGGGGGCCTGAGTCTGGAAGAGGAGGCACAGTTAGAAGATGAGGCTGCCCGGTGTCAGCAAGGGGGTGGCGAAGGAAATTCCTGGTCGAAAGGGCGACGCTCTATTGTAATGGGAGTGGACTGGCGGTCCATTGTGAAGGAAGCGATAGATGCCCGAGATCGGGACCTGCTCCGCGACATAGATTCTTTGCAGGCATTTCCTGTTTCATATACGGAGGATGGACAGGGAAACCCCGTTGTCAACTATAGCCCACTCGATTGGAAATTATTGTCTCAGTTACGGAGTACCGTCGCAGAGACAGGGATACATGGGGAACCTGCAAAGCAGATGATCAACTATATTTGGGGAACAGGCATCTTATTACAAGAGGATATTAAGAAAGTAATGTGCATGATTTTGTCACAATCAGAGTTAATGCTATGGCAAGCGCACTGGCATAGTCTATGCGATGAAGCCGCAAATCAGGTGCAGAGAGCACCTGCAGATCCCTTGAACGGTGTCACAGTAGAGCGCTTAATGGGGGTCGGACCATATGTTAGAGAACCAGGCCCCGCTTGGCCCAGACATATTGAAGGAGGTTATGCGGTTAACCCATATGGCCCTGGGAAAGTTTAGGACTACACCACCTACCCCGTCCTATATCAGCATCAAACAAGGAAGGGAAGAGCACATTGCTACCTTTGTAGATCGAGTAACAGAGGCAATTAACCACGCGAATGTTCCAGAGTATATGAAAGGGGCCCTGTTGCGGCAGTGCCTGTTAGAGAATTCGAACACCGCTACTCGATCTATATTGGTAACAATGCCTGCTGATGCCAGTGTGGAGGCTATGCTGGAGAGAATGAGCAGGGTGCCTGTGGGCCATCAGGCTATGTTAGTGGAAGCAGTGAAAGAGGTGGGGTTTAGGATTCAAGAGAGTCAAGGTCAGGTTTTAGCAGCCCTTGCTCCGCTGCAGTCAGGGAGATCTAAAGAAGGCCCTCGCTTGCGCTGCTTCCGATGCGACCAGCAAGGTCATATGCGGCGCAACTGTCAGGTGCCACACGTATGGTGCCCCAACTGCCAAATGCATAGCCATGCTGCAGCAGCCTGCCACCGGAAGCAGGGAAATGGGAAACCGAGCGTGAGGAGCCACTGCGCAATGACACGAACAGCAGCTCTAGCGATGGTATCAGACCCAAGGTCAGCAGGGAACTCTTGACAGCCAGCGAACTTTGCCCCAGCACCGCAGGAAGCCTCGGCCTGGACCTGGCAACCACAGTAGATACAACGCTGATCGACAACCGGGTTGCCTGCGTTCCTACTGGAGTTCAAGGACCGCTTACCTGCAGGGGACAATGCTATGGTGCATTACTCATAGGCCGCTCATCTGCGGCCATTAAAGGACTAGTAATAATTCCTGGCCTTATTGATGCGGACTATACTGGAGAGATAAAAATTATGTTGCAATTTTCCTCCTATGATGATTCTGACAGGAAGCCGTATTGCCCAGCTCATCCCATTGCCTCAACAGATCCAGGAAACCACCGGTGGCCAGGTTTCGCCTCGAGGCAACAAAGGATTTGGGTCCATAGGAGGAATGGCCCTATTGACTGTGCCTATGAATACTCGGCCTGTAATGAATATCACATTAACTTTGGGACAGGAAAGTTTGAACATAAGGGCCCTGTTGGACACCAGGGCTGATATTACCATTGTTTCCAGTAGTATCTGGCTGAAGAATTGTCCACTACAGAGTGTGGCCGGGACAGTAGAGGGGGTTGGTGGAGCCTCAGCGGTCCGGCGGAGCACTCCCGTAATGTTGCAGATTGATGGACAGGTGGTAACGGTACCAATAACCGTGATGCCACTACCGTCGGAGGTGTTCGCCCTTGTCGGCCGAGATGTACAGAGCCAGCTTGGAGCTATGCTGACAACGGGCACAGCTTTTTGGTAGCGGCCATTGCATGGACTTTCCCAATTCCACTAACCATGGCTCACGGAAGAGCCTGTGTGGGTTGAGTAGTGGCCGCTGAATCAGGAAAGTCTTGTCCAGGCACATGCCCTCGTGCAAGAGCAGCTGGTGCAAGGCCATGTTCATTTATCCACCAGCCCCTGGAATACACCTATTTATGTTATTAATAAAAAATCAGGCAAGTTTCGCCTTCTGCATGACTTAAGGGGGGTTAACTCCCAAATGCAAGCGATGGGAGCATTACAACCGGGCTTACCAAATCCAGCCATGTTACCGGAAAAGAGGCCGTTGCTTATTGTGGACTTAAAAGACTGCTTTTTCAGAATAAAACTGCATCCCAAAGACACCCTACGATTTGCCTTTACCCTGCCATCCATTAACAAGCAGGGTCCAGCCCAACAGTTTGAGTGGGTGGTGCTGCCACAGGGAATGCGGAATTCATCCACTCTATGTCAGCTCTTTGTAGATGCAGCCTTGCAGCCACTTCGCCAACAATGGAGAAAAACTATCATCTATCACTATATATATGATATATTATTGTCCCAAGACAGCCCTTTTTCGCCCCACCAAGAGCGTGAGCTGATCGACCAGCTCAAGCAGCATGGACTGGTGGTTGCCCCTGAAAAAGTACAGCGTGTTCCTGTCTGGAAATATTTGGGTTGGCAGATTTCCGAATCTGTAATTCGTCCACAAAAGTTGGAATTATTCACAGAGGTGCATACCTTACATGATGCTCAGCGGTTGCTTGGCGATCTTCAGTGGCTGCGACCAGTTGTAGGACTATCCAATGATGACTTAGAAGTCCTGAGGCCCTTGTTGAAGGGGATGAACCCGGCTGCCCCTGTTATCCTTACGAGGACCCAGAAATCATGGATCTTAAAGCTTGGGGCTTGCATCGCTGAACGAGCAGTTTCCCAACGGGACCTGCTGCTCCCTGTGGATCTTACTATTTTAACAGGCCCCTCCCAGCTCCTTGCTGCTTTGACGCAGGAAAAGAAAAAGGGGGAGCCGGTGGTTCTAGAATGGATATTTACAACCCTGCAACTGAAAACGATGCTGCAAGAGCAAGTGGATATCCTGTCTGAGCTGATCTTCAAAGGCCGGATGCAGGCAATACAAGTGACAGGGGCAGAGCCCAGTACTATATATGTGCCAATAAAAAGGGACGTGTTAGATTGGTATCTACAACATTCAAGTACCCTATGTGCTAGCTTACTGACAGAGGGGAACACAATAAGCATGCACCCTGTAAAGACACCCATTTTACAATGGATGCAGATGCATGAATGGATACCACAACCGAAAGCATCTCTCCAACCGCTGACTAATGCAATCACAGTCTTTACGGACGCTGTAAAAAGGTCGATGAGGGCTGTAGCTGTCTGGCATGATGGCAAAGAATGGTGCCACAAGTTACTGGACGCAGACCCCATGGACTCTCTGCAAACACTTGAGTTATTGGCTGTGGTCTGGGCGCTTTGCACTTGGAATCAGAACCGTATTAACATAGTCACCGATTCCCTGTATGTGGCAGGGCTTGCACAGTGAATTGAAACTGCACGTATTAAGGAAGTGCAGAATCAGAGGCTGTTTCAGTTACTGTGCCAGTTAAAGCAAGCCGCGAAGCAACGCAGAGAAGCTTATGCAGTACTGCACATCCGCAGCCATAAATGGGGTGAAGGGTTAGGAAAGGGCAATGCATTAGCTGACAGTCTCGTTTCTATTGCTGTCCCATTGAATGAATTCAGCCTTGCCCGCAAAGCCCATGCCACTTTTCACCAAAATGCCAGAGGCATACATAAACAGTCCCGTATCACTATGGAAGAAGCTAGAGGAATTGTGCGTGCTTGCCCGACGTGCGGAAATCATGGTTTGTGTTTAGGTATTGGTGTCAATCCTAGAGGGATGGGGCCAAATGAACTTTGGGAAATGGACATGACCCATGAACCCTATTTTGGCCGTTTGAGGTATATCCATGTAACCATTGACACATTTAGCAGGTTCATATGGGCCACTGTTCAAACGGGAGAAAGGACCTTGCATGTACTTAGGCATCTTACGAGTTGTTTTGCCGTTATGGGGGTTCCAGCTCAGTTGAAAACGGACGACGGACTGGCATACGCTAGCAAAACCATGCGACAGTTCTTCCAGAGATGGGGAATACAGCACAAGACGGGGATTCCTCATTCCCCCACAGGGCAGGCTATTGTTGAGCGTGCCAATCAGACTTTGAAGCAGTACCTATATAAACATGATGATGTTAAAGATGTGTATGAAAGGCTGGCCAAAACATTGTTTGTATTAAATTTCCTTTGTGTGTCAGGGGACCGTGAGGTTCCCTCCGCAATTGTGCATGCGTGGGGGCCTGAGCCGCGGGAAAATGTACCTCCGTCTTATGTGCGGTATTGGGACCCGCGAACAGGCATGTGGGCAGGTCCAGCCGAGGTAAAATATATGGGGAGGGTCTATATGTGTGTTCTCACCCCTACAGGTCCGCTGTGGGTGCCCAGTCGTTGGCCTCGACCAGCTCTGACCGACGCTCCTGAGGAAGACAAGACCACGGAGGATGGCTCCATGGATGCCCAGGATGGCACTCCAGATGGGACTAGTGTTTAGCCTACTCAACGTCTTGAGTGTCATGGGATGGCTGGTCCCCCAGCCAAAACAAAATATCTGGGTAACACTTGCAAATGTAACCGGGCAGGATAATTTGTGTCTGATGGTGGCCAATCCTGAGAATCCCTTTTCCACATGTTTAGTAGGGGTTCATGTGGACACTTGGCCCTGCCCGAAGGCACTAAAATCATTTCCCATGTTATGTCCTAATAATACCAGACAAGGCGTTGACATGTGGGATGCGACCTTCAGCATGGTATCCTGTTAGTACCCAGGAGCCTCAGGAACTAGAACTGTTGGGCTTGGTAAAAATGGATGCCTGTATCATGTTTAATTTTACTGGGAACCAGACCATTACGAAAGGTACCAGGCCCCAGTCGGTTAACAGTTCTATCTCTGTTTACTGGAATCAATCTGTATGGTGTAATTATACCGGAACCAATTGGTAGAAATCCAGCTATATCCCACAGATACCACTCCTGGGGATATTTTTGATCTGTGGGGATCGCGCATGGCCTGGGATACCTTCTCAAATATCGGGGGGACCATGTTCTTTAGGGAGACTAACATTATTGACACCTAACACTAGTATGATATTGAGCATTACACGGCACCATAACAAGCGGGCTGCACACGCTTTTAATTAAGACTGTAATGATGATGTTGATTTTTGGTCAGCTGAAAAAATCATTGCTGCTTCATTTCTTGAGCCTGGTGTAGCTGCAGCACAAGCATTAACCACGCTAAACAAACTAGGATGTTGGCTCAGCAAACAGACCAACGCCACTTCTATAGCTCTTGCAGGACTATTAGCCGATGTAGATAGCATTCGACACGCTACTTTAAAGAATAGAGCTGCCATTGATTTTTTGTTGTTAGCCCAGGGTCACGGTTGTATGGAATTTGAAGGGATGTGTTGTATGAACCTTTCTGATCATTCTGAGTCTATTCACAGGAGTATTCAATTTTTAAAGGATGGAGTCAAGAAACTAAGGATCACTGATGGCTTGGACGGGTGGTTGAAAGGTTGGGGATTGACAGGTTGGTTACTTGATCTAGTTAAGCAGGGACTGGTTGTGATGTTGGTCATCGTCGTCTTGCTTCTGTTTGTCCCGTGTCTCTTGCAGTGCATCAGCGATATGATCTCCCGGAGCATGGAGAAATTTACCCATGCTGTCTGGCTTGTCCAAAAAGAAAAAGGGGGAATTGTTGGGGAATGGCTTGAGAACAAGGGCCATGGCTCACTGCAAGATATATTAGCAGAAGCTAGGCATGAGGCCTAGCCCAGCTGCAGGGACAGGATGTCCTTGAGGAGGAACGTTAAGATAATAATAGGATGCTTTGGTTAATGGAAAGAGGGACGTTATATCAGCATAAGACGATATCAGGATGTTTTGGTCAACAGAAAGAGGAGCTATCTAGCAGCTGGGACCACCAAGGTGTGGTTGTAGGGCGAGTGTGACTTTTTGAATGGACCTATGGGAACTATCATGAATATGTATAACCTGTGTGTACTCCAATCAGCATGTATTAGTGATTAGCACAATACTATATAAGTAGCTGCAAGTGTGACAATAAACGAAGTTTGCCTATCAGTCATATTGATTTCCTGCATCTTCCCTCGCCGTTCCACATACCTGGACGAGGGTATTGAATGTACCATCAGTAAATTTGCAGACAACATAAAATTAAGACTTAGATATTAGGGGAAAGACTGGATTGGTCACTCCAAGAAGTTCATGTCCTCCTCTGGCACGTAGCCATTCCTCCACAATTCCCCCTTCTAGTTTTTGAGCAATCCAGGCTTGATTTACAACCTGTATTGTGCTTGCGCAGTGCTGTCTGGTGGTCATGGGTAGGGGTCCCCAGGATGAAGTAAGATTCTTCCTCAGATGAAGTAAAGAGTCTTCCTCTTTCTAGACTTTTAACCTCACTTTTCAGTGCATGCTCTTTATGTCCCTGGCCCGAGTTCAAACCTCAAGGCTGGTTTAGGCTGGTTTATGTTGTTTTCTGGTTCGAGAACAAGGACTCGGTTCAAGGCTCTCCCCATTATTAGTCACTCCTTAGTCTCCCTTCCTGCTTTGGTAGACATAACAGATGTTGAGCTAGCTGTGCATTGTCCTTGGAACATATCTTCCCAGTAAATCATTTAGTCTCTTTCTCCCCCCCTGATTCAATAGGACTTTGTGGGAAATGGTCTCAGGGACAAGGGAGCAGAATAGATGAATGGGATTCAAAGAATAATAAGAAGGGTTTCTACAGGCATGTCAGCCAGAAAAGGTCAAAGAAAGAGTATCGCCCTGAAGAGCAAGGCTGTCAAGCTAGTAACAGCAGACGAGAAGGCTGATGTACTCAACTACTTTTTTGCCTCAGTCTTCACTGTCAACCTCTCTTCCCACATCTCCGAAGTTGATGGACCACAAGACAGGAACCAGGGGGGCAAGGTCCCTCCCACTGTAAGAGAAGATCAGTTTTGTGACCACCTGACTAACCTGAACATATATAAGACTATGGGACCTGAAGAGATGCATCCCAGAGCCCTAAGGGAATTAGCCGATGTACTTGCTAGGCCACACTTCATGATATTAGAAAAGTCCTGGCAGTAAGGGGAAGTTCCTGGTGACTGCAAAAAGAGAAACATTGAACTAATTTTTAAAAAAGGTAGAAAGGAGGCCACTGGGAACTACTGACTTGTCAGCTTCACTTCTGTGCCTGGGAAGACCACGGAACTGATCCTCCTAGAAGCTCTGCTAAGGTATATGGAGGACAGGGATGGGATCCAAGACAGCCATGCATGGCTTTACTAAGGGGAAGTCCTGCCTGACAAAACTAGTGGCCTTTTATGATGGAGTGACAGCATCAGAGGACAAAGAAAGAGCTATGGATTTGATCTATTGGGACTTCTGAAAGGCCTTTGACATGGACATCCACAATATCCTTCTCTCTAAGTTCGAGTGATATGGATTTGATGGGTGGATTGTTCGGTGGATAAGGAATTCTCTGCTTGTTTACATCCAGAAGGTAGTGGTCAATGGCTCAATGTTCAGATGAAGACTGGTGATGAGTCGTATCCCTCAGGATCTGTACTGTGACCAGTATCTTCATCAATGACATAGACAATGGGATTGAGTGCACACTCAGCAAGTTTGCAGGTGACACCAAGCTGAATGGTGCCGTTGACATGCCAGACGGACAGCACATCATCCAGATCTGGACAGGCTGGAGAAGTGATCCTAGGTGAACCTCATAAGGTTCAACACAGCAAGTGCAAGGTCCTGCACCTGGGTCAGTGTGGGAGTGGGAGTCAGACCCCGAGTAACGACGTAACCTCAATGTGAGTATGGTCGTTCTCCTTTATTAGTTGTACACACAACGTTTATATAGTCTAGCAAGCAAGCCACATGTGCAAACAAACATATCATTAGCTACAAGTTCTCGGTCACCGCACAAGTCCTCCTCTGGATTGGTTGTCGGCTGTTGTTCTCGCGGTTACACACAACTCCGTCTGCAGGACTTAGTAACTTCCTTCTTTGCTCCCTTCTCAAGGACGTTCAAGGGCAAGGCACATCCTCCATTTTAGATGTTAAGGGAAAGTCCTCCATCTTAGATATCAGGGGAAAGACTGGATTGGTCACTCCAAGAAGTTCATGTCCTCCTCTGGCACGCAGCCATTCCTCCACAATTCCCCCTTCTTGTTTTTGAGCAATCCAGGCTTGATTTACAACGTTAGTAAGTGCCTTTCTAATACAACTTAATGCCACACACAAGCAAATGCCAATGATAATCAATATTAGAAAAATACATAGCCGCTCTTAAAATTCCCAGTAACCAACCAGGTAAGTTACCAAATAATCCCCTCAACCACTCGTCTAGATACCCATGACTTTGTTGAATCTTTTTTGTGTGATCCTTAAGCCATTGAATTTGTGTATTGACTCACTATGATCTGACAAATTCATACAGCACATCCCTTCAAAATCTTCACAACCGTGACCTTGAGCTAATAACAAAAAAATCAATGGCTGCTCTATTTTGTAAAACCGCATGCCGCAAGCTATTCTGATCTTCTAACAACTTCTCAATTACTTCTGTGGTCACATTGGCTTGTTTTTCGGCCCAACAGGCTAGCCTACATACCTCATTTAACACTCGAGCTGCGGCTGCGCCGGGTACAAATAGAGACAGAAATACTCTTTCAGTGGTACTCATTAGGGATACTTGGTCATTACACTCTGGGGAAAGACATGTAATGGCACGTTTTCTTCGAGAACTCTGGGTAATATTTGTCCACCAATTCTTATTTGGAGCCAGTAACGACAATTGCCCAAGATAACAGGGTCCTCCAATAACATTGGCTGGAATACCTTGCCATGCTCGATCCCCACAGATAAGAAAAACACCAGGAAGCAAAGCCTTAGCAGAACCATTGTTCCATAACAATGGGCTATTCCTGATACCTTGCAACTTCCATGACAATGGACTAATCCTGTTACCTTGAAACATCCCATATGCTCCTAAACATCTCCCCTTCTTGTTGTTGCCCTTCTCAGTGTCATTTGTACCACAAAATTGCCCAGGGCCCCAAAGCACATAATAAGATCCAGGGGAAACATCCGTCCAACCTGTGCCATTCCAAGGATTGGCCCCAAACACCACACACGTTTGCGTCCAATGCTGCCTCGTATTCCACATCCGCATCGATCACAACAACTCAATTTCCTGTGGATCCCATGGCAGTGATACATTTAAGGAGTTGATTAGCTGAGCACTACATTGACTAACTGCGGTAGCGTTACTATTGCGATTCTTGAGGTTGCATCAGCGTCCAGTTGTACGAGCGATCACCGGTGACCAAGGACACCAAAACCAGTAGCAGTACTAAAAGACTTTGGACCCTTCCTTATCCCTGTAAAAGAATCTAAAGGCATGCATTACCATCGCAGTTAAAGTCAGGTTGATACATCTCGCAGGGACCTGCCTAACTTCTGGTTCCACAATTACCCCCTTTTTGTTTAAAGACAAAAAAAAGATCATTAGTAATCTTCTATGGGTAGCATTGCAGAAAGGAGAACAAACGCAGAATAAGGGATCTGCTTGGTAATGGCCAGTTACCAAACAGAGCCTAAACCGAACACTGATAAGGGGTCAGTCTGGTAATGGCCAGTTACCAAACAGAACCTAAACCGAACACGGATAAGGGGACGGTCTGGTAATGGCCAGTTACCAGACAGAGCCCAAATCGGATGCTGACAAGGGGTCGGTCCGGTAATGGCCATTTACCAGACAGAGCCCAAATCAGATGCTGCTTTAAAGTGGGGGGAATCTCCAGTGATGCCATAGGAAATACATCTAGCAAACAAATTCTACGTCACAAGTCTATCAGGTACTAATCTTAAACAGGAAGTTACATCATGTTATTAATTCTAAAATAACCTTAAGGGCTTTAACTTTCTGACTCCATAACAAAGAAACTTAAAGTTCAGTCTCTGCTTGTGGAAGGACCATCCCAGTCTTTGCCTGTGGACAGAGTTGGCGTACCACTGCGGCTATAGGTTTCATGGCCTCTCGTACAGCGCCCTGCACTGCAGCTGCCACAATGTTACCTTGCCACTGAGTCTCTGCTCTGTCCACTCGCAAGAGCATCTCATCTACTCCTGCAGCCTTAGGCAGGGTTGCGAAAAGTTGTTTTGTGATTTTGTTCGTGTTATCAAATGCCAACAGACGAAACATTTGTTCTTTGCCATTTTGATCTAAATCAGGATGCTGCATTATAGCCTCCCAAAGGCGGTCTACAAAATGACTATATGTCTCTGTGGCCCCCTGTACAAGGCTGCCAAACGAGGGAGCACTTGACCCTGGAAGACCAAGAAACACATCCAGGGCCAACCGTGCAGACAGCTGCAACATGTTGGCTGGGAAGGCAATTTGAGCATTCAGGTCACTAAAGTTCCCAGTTCCCATCAACATATCAATGGTAACTCCCTTGAGAGGGTCCCTGTCTCTTTGTCGCTGGGCTGCTGCAGCGATTGCTCGCTGCTGCCAAGATGACTGCCACAGCAGAAACTGCGTGGGAGTCAACAAAAGTCGCATCAGGCTTTGACAATCATACGGACACATAAGATCAGCAGAAAAAATCCACGTAACAATCTGTCTCGTGGCCTCCGATTTTACACCATAGTTCGTAATGGACTGTCAGGCCTGTTGTAAAATTTTCCAGTAGTGTGGTTCCCATTTCCCTACACCGTTGTTTTGCACCACTGGAAAAGCCAGGGAGGTATGTTCTCCCAGGTCTCCCATAGGCTTCCAGTGGCCCTCCAGGATCGCGTCCTTAATTACACCACTCCAGTGTCCGGGTTTAGCCAATGCTGGGGGATTTTGAAGACTCGTCCTTCTTTATTTTATCTCACATCTCTAAGTTGTCAAGACATTTCAAAACACTCTGCAAAAGTTTCATGGTGGCCTCAGTCAGTTGCGGCTCTGCTCTGTCGCTGGGGGGGTTGGATCCTGACGGTTTCCCCAGAGATGCTCAAAGCGGAGGGTATAGAGGAGATGCTGGAAGGGTGGGAGGCGGAGACCAACTGGGCTCGACGGAAGGAGGGGGGGGGGCACGTCATGACACGCCCCAGACCCCGCCCCCTTCTTAGTGGCGGACGAAGGTACTTCCGCATCTGTCACAGACGAGGCGGATGCCTTGTCGGTGGACACTTCCACTTTCTTCAGGAGCTCTCACAACCCGCCGGACTCGGGGGCTTCCGCATTCGGGGATTTATCGCTCTCCCTCCCACAAAGTTCGCTAACGCCCTTTATCGGTGCCGTCATGCTTCTCACCGCAGAAAGTCCAAAAACTGTGCCACCGAACCGGGCTTAGGCGGTGCCGGCTTGACAGTAGAAGGGCCAGGTCCCAGCATCTGCACTGCTGCGTAAGAAACTTCCCGCTCCGCTTTCATACTCCTTAACGTCTTGAGCACGGAGTTCCAGAGCAGTCGAACTGCCTTGATCTCCTTTTCATCCTTCCCATCACCTACAGCAGTCTTTTGCCACATCGTACCCCCAAAGTCTTTCCATTCCGATACGGAAAATAACAGGCAGGTGTCAGCAAAATGTCCACATCATTGCAGAAGTCCTCCTCTGGATTGGTTGTCGTCTGTTGTTCTCGCAGTTACACACAACTCTGTCTGCAGGACTTTGTTACTTCCTTCTTTGCTCCCCTCTCAAGGACGTTCAAGGGCAAGGCACGTCCTCCATTTTAGATGTTATGGGAACGTCCTCCATCTTAGATATTAGGGGAAAGACTGGATTGCTCACTCCAAGAAGTTCATGTCTTCCTCTGGCACGCAGCCATTGCTCCACAGGTCAGGGCAATCCTTCTTATCAGCGCAAGTTGGGAGATGATGGGATTGAGAGCATCCCTGTGAAGAAGGACTTAAAGGTAGTGGTGATTGAAAAGCTGGACACGAGCCAGCAATGTGCACTCACAGCCCAGAAGGCCAACCGTATCCTTGGCTGCATCAAAAGCAGTGTTGCCATCAGGTCAAGGGAAGGGATTCTCCCCCTCCACTCCACTCTGGTGAGACCTCACCTGGAGCACTGTGTCCAGCTCTGCAACCCTCAGCACAAGAAGGATATGAAACTGTTGGAGCAGTGTGGTGGGTTTACCCTGGATGGGCACCACTTACCCACCAAGCCCTTCTATCAGTCCCCCCAACCTCCGTCAGCACAGCACACAGGTAGAGAATAAGATGAAAAGAGCCATGGGTTATGATAGATAAGATGTTATTCTCTACTTCCCGTCCGCAGTCGATGTCAGGCCGAGTCCAGGAAGCAGGGCTCCAGGAACACATAGCAGCCACTTGGAGGACAAAGCCAAATGCCCCTCACATCCTCCTCCTGCCCTCTCCCTTTATAGTTGAGCTGACGTCATATGGTATGGAATATCCCACTGGTCAGCTCAGGTCGGCTGTATCCCCTCCCCCATCTTGCCCCCACAGCCTCTGGTTCTATGTGAGTACTGGCAGTCATACCATGAGTGTGTTATCAACACTCTCCAGCTCCCAGTACTGCAGCATGAGGGCTGGATGGGGAAAAGCAGCTCAGCCAGACCCACTACAAGCAGGTTCAGTGGAGGACCACGAAAATTATCAGAGAGCTGGAAGACATTTCTTATAAAGAAATGTTGAAAGAGTTGATGTTTTTTAGCCCGGAGAAGGAAGGCTTCAGGGAGACCTTATTGCGGCCATTCTGTACTTAGAGGGGGCTTATAAGAAAGATGGGGATAGGCTTTTCAGCAAGCAAGTGCTAGTGAGACAGGACAAGGCATTATAGTTTTGAACTAAAAGAGGGGATATTTAGAGTAGATAGATGGAAGGACCTTTTGCACTGAAGGTGGTGAAACACTGAACCAGGTTGTCCAGAGAATTGGCAGATGCCCCATTCCTGAAAACATTCACTGTCAGTCTAGACAGGTGTCCTGGTTTGAGTGAGAATATAACTAATTCTGTTCAGTAATTTTACTTTTCAGTTTAGTTCTTCTAACTAACTACACTTTCTGAAGTTAGCAGCCTGTTCTCACAGACAGTGTCTGCTTCTAGCAGTGATAACAACGCATGTTTAAAGTTACTACCAAGGATTGGTTGTGGATGCTGAAAAGCTGCTAGCAGAGGGATTTTCTCAGGTTCTCACAATATTCGGTGAGAGTCCTGCCTTTCTCACACATGTTATGAGAAACAGTAGGATGGTTTTTTGTAAGCTGGACCAACACCTGGTGTTTTTGCTAAGCTCTGTTTATGGTACATTGGAAAAATATTTTGAAATGGGTATTGTAGGACTTTAGGCAATCACCCTAGGAGATGGGTGATCACTGACCAATCGCCCGATGGGGCTAGGGTGTATAAAATAGGGTTATAAATTAATAAAGTGTCTCCTTCTTCTTCTTCCTCTCCTGGCTCTCTCTTTACTGATTTTGTGTTGCTGCATCTCTTCGCTCCTGGTATACAAAAGGACATTTGGTGGCCCGCGTCATGTACTACGTGCAGCAAACCAAGCCAAGCGGCTCTCGGGAGGTACAGAAACGCCCAACCCCCTCCCCCCCCATCCCTGAGGTTCGCGGCTGGGACCAGTCCAGGTGCTGGGGTATAAGAAAAACCCTACCAAGATGCAGAATTGCGACTCGAAAGAAGTCATGGTGCTGTCGGCCTGGAAGGACTTCCTGGCCGTCAAAGAGGGTGCTTTTTCGGAGGATGCCCTCCGCTCTCTTTTGCAATGGGCAGCTGACCACGGCTTTTCTCACGAACTCTGACACCGCCTTCGATTTAGACCTGTGGTGGCTGCTAGGTTCCAGGCTCTGGATTGAGCTCCTCCACGGGGATGACACACTGCTAGACTTGGTTCGCACTTGGAAAGATTTATTTGCTGTGCTACTAAAATCTAAAGCTGGCGACGGGGCAGGGGTACCAGCTTCAGAGGGGGATGCCGCTGAGGGGGACACTACTGAACGAAGTGCAGCAGCTGGTGGCAGCCACACTGAGGAGCCATCTCTGGACCCACAGTATCCGGTGCCGGTCCTACAGCCTGTTCAGCGGCAATAAGCCTTGCCCCATGATTATGTTCCCCCTAAATATGCTATGCCTGCAGAGCAGCTCACGGAAATGCTTAAACAGAGAGATGGCTTGAAGTGCCCCTCGCTTCTTTAGCCCAGCGGCTCTGGCCTCCTCTGCGCTGCTACCTTCAGCAAGTATAACAGTGCCGGTTGTTCCCATGGCCCCTCCGGTTGCCCTATCCAGTTTAACAGTGACCTGGAGCTCCATGGCAGCACCTAGCTTTTCTGCGTGTGCGTGCTCTCCTCTCATGGCATCCTCGAGTTTTTCACAAGTGCCCGCAGCGCCTGGCAGTTCAGCGTGTGCACCCTTATCTTGGTGTTTTAATATGTAGGCGCAGCCGCCCATGATGGACCTTTTAACACGACAGTTGGCGGCATTACAGAAACTGCCACAAAACCTCGCATTACTGCCAGGCATATCACAACACCTTGTGGAGCTGCCGGACATATCGCAGCAGCTTCTGAAGATATCTCAGCAGCTAGCAGGATTGCAGGAGGCGTTCCTGCACGTGGCGGCTGAGAGAGTCGTGCCAGTCCGACCCAGGCCAGAACTGCCAGCTAAGGTAATACCGAAGCCAGAAGTACAGGTTCCGGTAATTCTGAATGCGGAAGTGGTGACGGCTCCCGCGGCGAAACCGACAGTGGCGGAAAAAGCGGTGGCCCTGGTAGAGGCTCCGGCTCCACCAGCTGAACTGATGAAAATGACTCCAGCGGCAGAGTCAGCTCCATCACAAGATACGCCAGCACCGCCGTCAGCACCCCAAACTACGCCGCCACAGACGGCTGCCTTGCTACCCCCTGAGCAATCGACTGAAGCCTCCACCACCGTATCACCCTCTAGCCCGGCACACGTACCCCGCCCACCTCTTTCGTTAGCACTGGGCTCCTCAGGGAAACCCCTGTCTGATGATTCAGGCAGTGATACAGAGGGCACACTTGCCCCAGGGCGGAAGGCTACGGTAGCCAGGCAGCAGAAGAAGTGGTTGCTGCAGACCTGTCTTTGGACACTCTCAGACTGTACTGTAATTGTCCGTCCAAGAAACATCACTTGTTTCTGGGAGTCGGTTAAATTGCGGGCTCTAGAGGATGGCAACTGGGATCTATTAGACAAAGTGGGAATGCCAGACAGAACAGGGGAATCTGTGCAGGATCTGGAGGTTACTGTAATGTCTCAAGACGGTGTGGCACTAACTCAAGGTGATAGTAACACCCCACAAGGGCACGCCCAAGCCTGTCCTGTATTTAAGGCTGTCCCAAATACAAATCAAAATGATAAACATGATGTTATTGCATGGTGGCTTGTACAGGATTTACAATCCAAAGTGGCACAATATGGGCTTAGTTCTCCTGAAGTCATGCAACTTCTTAGAGTGCTGAATACTGATCTGCTTGCTCCATTTGATATTAAGCACTTAGCTCAAATCATACTTCAACCTGTACAATTTTAAGTTTTTGAGGGTGCCTGGACAAAGATGGTGCTAATAAGGTTGCACTACAGAATAAGCAGTTGCCTCCCACTGACGTTAGACATGAAGTTGGAGTGGATGCCCTTCTGGGAATTGATCACTTCTCCAGTCCTGATGTCCAGGCCACCTGGCCCCCTGAAATCCTAGAGCAAGCTCAAAAGGTTGGCATGGGAGCTCTATTGAAGACCATGGAAATGGCTGCTCCTGTAACACGGTATATAAAAATATATCAGGGGCAGACAGAGACATTTTTACTCTCATAGAGAAGGTTGCTTCTGCCCTTGAGAATCAGGTTGAAGATGACTCATTAAGGCAGATGATGTGCATATATTAGCAAGAGACAATGCCAATGATGAGTGTAGAAAAATCATAGATGCTCTACCAGGGGAGCCTACACTCACAGACATGGTTGAAGCTTGCGCTAAGGTGGGGTCTGGAAACCATAAAAGGTCTGCTTTGGCTGCATTTCTGCCGTCTGTTCGCGCATATTCTGATCGTGAACCGAAGCAGTCCAAAGCCGGGAGCAAACGGAAATGGACTAAATCGAGGCAAAAGGAAAACACAGGGACCCCCCAGTGCAAGAGGTGTGGTAGACTAGGTCATCATACAGAATACTGCAGATCTTTGTGCCATGCCGATGGTCAGCCTCTGCTGGGAAACTCACGCCGGGGTGCAAAAAGGTGGAATTGCTCTCCGATGCAGGTGTTCCCCCAGGGAATGGCACAGACACAGGCCTACCCAGACACCTTAGAAACAGCAGGACCAGCCGGGGCCGAAATCTACACCACAACAACAGCATTCCTAGAATCTAGTCGTATTTATAAGGTCCCTTTGGATGCATATGGACCCATAGGTCAGGAACTCAGTGCAATGCTCGTGGGAAAAGCTAATGTTATACACCGAGGGACCTTTGTACACACAGAAGTTATTGATGCTGATTTTACAGGCCAGATTCATGCTATGGTTTCCACGCCCAACTCCCCTGTCACTATCCCTGAAAAGACTTGCATTGCTTAATTAATGCCCTTTAAGTCATATGTCCCCAGGACAGAACGAGTTTGAGAAAATAGCAGCAATGTATCTATGGGACTTCCGCAGATATACTGCACTGCAGACATCTCTAGCCAAAGGCCACAGATGACATGTACCTTAGTCATGCCAAATGCTCGTCTGCCCCAGACTCAGCTTCGAGGTTTGATCAATACGGGTGCTGATGTAATGGTTATCTCCTTCTCTGCGTGGCCTCCTTCATGGCCTTTAGCCCCTGTGGTATCAGCCATCGCAGGATTAGGAGGAACCTCACAGAGCTATTTAAGCGAACGACCTGTAATGGTAAAATACAAAGAAGGACATACAGCTACAATTCGCCCTTGTGTTACTAGCGCTCCAATCAACCTCTGGGGTGGGACGTTTTGACAGCTTGGGGGGTACGAATTGGGACAAATTTTTGATAGGGGTCACTGTGCATAAGGGCGCACAGTTTCCTACGCTGCCTTTGCAGTGGCTAACTAACAGACCAATCTGGGAATCTCAGTGGCCCCTACCAAATGAGAAATTAGTCTCCCTTCGTCAGCTGGTTCAGGAACAGTTACAACAGGGACACCTTGAGCCTTCTAATTTTCCCTGGAACACTCCTGGTTTTGTAATTAAGAAGAAATCAGGGAAATGGAGACTCTTGCAGGATCTCCGAAAAGTTAACGCAGTGATGGAAGGTATGGGGGCATTGCAGCCTGGTATGCCCTCACCCACCATGATTCCAACAGGGTGGGACATCCTGATCATTGATCTGAAGGATTGCTTTTTCACAATTCCTTTGCATCCTAATGACAGACCAAAATTTGCCTTTACTGTGCCTGCAGTTAACAATGCTGAACCTGCAAAGAGATATCAATGGAAGATTCTACCTCAGGGCATGAAGAACAGCCCAACTATCTGCCAATGGTATGTCGCTCAAGCTTTGTCCAGAGTCCATGAGCAGTTTCCTGAGGCATACTTCTACCATTACATGGATGATATCCTCATGGCAGCATCCACCCAGGACGAGCTGCTGAGGATACAGCCTCGGCTGCTCGCTGCTCTGCATTCCTACGGGTAGCAAGTGGCTCTGGAGAAAGTTCAACAGCATCCTCCTTGGAAATATTTGGGAGTCAAAATTTTGGACCAAACTATATAACACCAAGAGGTGCAATTCTCAGATTCTATTAAGACCTTGAATGATGCTCAGAAATTGCTGGGGATCAATAATTGCATATGTCCTTATCTAGGGCTAACCATAACACAACTTTCCCTGCTTTTTAATATTTTAAAAGGGGACCCCGATTTGAATTCACCTCGGAAATTGACTCCGGAAGCGCGACAAGCGCTGCGGGAGGTGCAACAGGCTGTTTCTGCTTGTCAGGTTTATCGAGTGGATCCCTCCATTGATATCACCATTTTCATTACTGTTCCAGACCTCCATCCCACAGGAATCATCGGCCAGTGGAACACACAATTGTCTGACCCTTTGCATATCCTAGAATGGGTGTTTCTGCCTCATCAGATGAAAAAGACAGCACCCACGTTGTTTGAATTGATCGTTTCTCTGATAATCAAATGCCGCCAACGGTGTTTGCAGTTAATGGCTCCTTTGCAAAGTGCGCTGCAAAACTTGTTCAGGGCAGATGGCTTACCACCTGCCCAGCCATTAATTATTGCAGCTGGCAAATTCAACCAGCTTCACCTTGTGGCCAAAAAACAGTCAGGTGCCGGTGAAAGGACCCACCATCTTCATGGATGGTTCTGGAAAAACAGGGAAAGCCATTGTTACCTGGAAGGAGGGGTCTCAGTGGCAGGTGCTGGAAGGCCATGAGTCAGGATCTGCCCAGCTGGTTGAATTGAGGGCTGTTGCCATGGATTTTCAGCGGTTCTCTCAGGTGCCTTTGAATTTGGTTACTAATTCTGCCTATGTAGCTGATCTAATCCAACGATTGGATTGTTCACTTCTAAAGGAAGTGAATAATGCGGCTCTGTTTTCACTATTGCAAACTTTGTGGTGTGCAATTCAAGCTCGAGCACATCCCTACTACATTCTGCACATTTGAAGTCACACCAGTTTGCCAGGTTTTATAACAGAAGGCAACGCCAGGGATGACATGCTGGACAACCCTGCGTGGGTGGCGCCTCAGCCTGACAAAATTGCACAAGCCAAGGCATCGCGGGGTTTCTTCCATCAAAGTGCACATACCCTGCAGAAGCAGTTTCACTTAACGCCAACTGAGGCTCGTGACATTGTCAGTGCTTGTGCTGTTACGGGCTTGCTGCACCTTTGCCAACAGGGGTAAACCCCAGAGGCCTAAGAGCCTTGCAGCTTTGGCAAACGGATGTAACGCACATCCCTGAATTTGGCTGGTATAAATATGTGCACGTGTCCATTGACACTTTCTCCTCAGCTATGTGGGCTTCTGCTCACACTGGAGAGAAAGGCCGTGATGTCATTGCCCATTGGAAATTGGCTTTCTCGGTCCTGGGCGTGCCGTCTGCTGTGAAAACCGATAATGGTCCTGCCTACGCCTCGAAGAAGACACGGCAGTTCTTCCACCTATGGGGCGTAGACCGCAGTTTTGGCATTCCGCATTCTCCTACAGGCCAAGCCATTGTGGAATGCGCTCATGGCACTTTGAAGTGCGTTTTGGAGAAACAAAAAGGGGGAATGCATGGAGAAACCTCACAGAGTCAGCTAGAAAAAGCTTTGTATACAATTAATCATCTCACAGTGCCACCAAATTCAAATAATCCTGTTATTCTGAATCATTTTCTCTCATTGCAGTCGTCAGGCAAGACGCACCTGCCTCGGGCAAAAGTCTGGGTATGGGATCTACTCACCAACAATTGGGAAGGCCCGCATGAGCTTATTGCTTGGGGTCGTGGGTATGCTTGCGTTTCCACAGATACTGGGGTACGGTGGCTACCTGCAAGATGCGTTCGCCCTGACCTGCGGCACCAGAGACAGAACAGGCAACCTCCAAATTCTGACCAGAATGCAGATCATCCAGCAAATGATCCTTCTGGTGATGACCAGGATACTGACCATCAGGGAGATGGTCCTTCTACAAACAGAGACTGTGATGGTCCTTCCACAAGCAGAGACTGAACTTTAAGTTTCTTTTTTTATGGAGTCAGAAAGTTAAAGCCCTTAAGGCTATGTTTAGATTTAATAAGTGATGTAAATTTCTATTTAAGATTAATACCTGGTAGAATTGTGATGTAGAACTCAGTTTGCTAGATGTATCTCCCATGGCATCGTTGGAGAGTCTTTCTTCCCATATTAAAGCAGTATCTGATTTGGGCTATGTTTGGTAACTGGCCATTACCAAGCATATCCCTTACGCTGTGTTTGTTCTCCCTTCTGCAAGGCTACCTGCAGAGGATTACAAACGATAGCTTTTTGGTCTTAAATGAAAAACGGGGAATTGTGGTTGCTGAAAAGCTGATAGCAGAGGCATTTTCTCATGTTCTCACAGTATTCGGTGAGAATCCTGAGTTTCTCACACATGTTATGAGAAACAATAGGATGGTTTTTGTAAGCTAGACAAACACCTGGTGTTTTGCTAAATTCTGTTTATGGTACAGTGGAAAAATATTTTGAAATGGGTGTTGTAGATCTTTAGCCAATCAGCCTAGGAGATGGGTGATCACTGACCAATACCCTATGGGGCTAGGGTATATAAAACAGGGTTATAAATTAATAAAGTTGCTTCTTTTGCCTGGTCTTGCTGAATTTATATGTTGCTGCATCTCTCCGCTCCCGGTATAAATAGCGACAATTGGTATGCAGACCAAGGCCAGTGGTGGATATTGTGTACCATATTGTGAGGTGGAGAAAGTGAAAGGCTGCACCCGGAAGGGAGTAGCAGAAAGGACAGGTGACCCTAAATTGACCATCGAGTTATTCCATCTCATATACGTCATACTCAGAATAGAGCTGAGGGAGCTGAAGGGTCTTTGGACTCTTTTCCCCTCTTGGACTGCTTTGCCAGCTCTGCTTGGCTTGGCTCAGGTCGGGTCTTCTTTCGGTTCCTTCCTCGGCACACCCAAGGAGGACTCTGTCTGCTATGCCTTCGATCCCAGTCAGGGTGTTCCTGAATCTGGTACCAGAATCCAGCTCCTGAACACAGCTCCCATCTTCTGCGGGGCCCAGTCTGGGACTGCCCCGGTGCCTGCTCCACAGCATCAGTGGTGATGGTGATGTAATTGCCATCAGAGGGGTTGGGTTCAATACTGGTTTTGTGTATATATATATTCCATTTTTAAAATTATTAATTTCATCTTCATTAAAGCTGTCCTAGTTTCCTTTTCTAATTGCTAAGTCTCTCTACCTTATTCCCTTTCTCCTTTCCATTGGGGTGGGAGGGGGGTTAACAGAGTGCCTCTCTTATAGGCCTAAACGGCCGCCCTGACCCTAAGCCATGACAGATTTATTGGTGGCCAATATGTTGCATGATCAGAGCTCTCTTAGATTGCCCGAATTGTTCAAATTCCGATTTGCTCACTTCAGAGAGTATCACCATTTTCCTGAGTGTCTTTAAGAATTGGAAACTAAATAGACTGCCTAAATGTTGCCGTTCCTGAGAGCAGTGTCCATTCATGTCTTTTTAGCATTTCTTTCAGAGTTAAATGCTATACTCTTCCCTTACATGCCATATGCGTTATAATACTGTTTGCTTGTTCTCACTGTTTACCTGAACACTCTCGAGTTTGGGCGCAGGGCAAAAGCCATTGCTTTCCTATGGTGTTTTTCTCTGATTTATGTTGCACTGAATTGGGTAGCGAGTGCCTCTCTGTCGTATGGGCATTACATAGTGGATTTCATTACTAGGAATACTTTTCTTTTTATCTCAGGAAGTTATACTGCTCCCCACTATGCTAATCTGACTCCACCAGATTTTAGAACTCCATTAAATTGTGAGGATTGTGGACATGGTTATTAACAAAATATCATATTATTCTTATTATTTTCTAATGTCTTTGCTGTGTGGCATCAAATTAGTCATCAGTGCAGTAATACAGGTCGGGCAGACACCAAAAAAGGTAGAGTGCCTACCGCTTCCCTGTGAGGTTCCGTGATACGCTCTGTAGTTATCCAGAGTTCACAAGGTTGTATGATATGCAGGAAATGTGCCGTGACTGTTCAGGCTCCACAGGCCTCCCGCAACGAGCCCTGCTGCTGCTCCTCCAGTTCTCAAAACAATTGCCGCTGCTGCTCCAACTCCCACAACAAGCACTGAAGTTGTTCCAACTCCATCAGCAAAGACGGCAGCTACACCGACAGCTATTTTGACTACTCCCACTCAATCTGCACCTGTACAAGTTGCTCCTGTGAGGAAAAGAAAACAAAACAGCCAAGTCCAGCAACAGATCAGGGAGACGGTCCTTCTCTAGGTGAATCAGAGTATGAGTCAGAACCAGATGCAAAGCCTGATGCCACTGCAACTGGAAAGAAACTCCTAACAAAAACAGATTGCCCAGTGTGGTCAGATGACAATGGAGCAGGTCCTTCTAAAGGAAACCCATCAGATGTGGAGTCATCAGATGCAGAGTTTACCACCAAACCTTTATCTATGAAGGAGCTGAGAAATCTGAGAAAGGACTATAGTCGTTGTAGTGGGTTCACCCTGGCTGGGCACCACGTGCCCACCAAGCCCTTCTATCACTCCCCCTAACCCCCATCAGCACAGCATGCAGGGAGATAATAAGATGAAAATAGCCATGGGTTATGATAGATAAGATGTTATTCTCTACTTCCCATCCACACGCGATGTCAGGCTGAGTCCAGGAAGCAGGGCTCCTGAACACGTAGCAGTTGCTCGGAGGACAATATGAATGCCCCCCCCCCCGATCCTTCTCTTGCCCTCTCCCTTTATAGTTGAGCTGACATCGTATGGTATGGAATATCACAGTGGTCAGCTCAGGTCGGCTGTATCCCCTCCCCTATCTTGACCCCCTCAGCCTCTGGTGCCGTGTGAGCACTGGCATTCATAACACGGTTTCTTGGTTTCAAAGACAGGTGTCTGCCAAGGAAGGCAGGAGCCCCCCTTGGAATGGAAAATGCAACCCCCTCTACTCCAAATGCTTATAATTTTGAAATTAAGGGGCTTTCAGGCAAAGATGAGGAATAGGAATAACCATTCTTTACTAAATATATATAAACAAGGCAAACAAACAACAATAACTATGTCAGTAATAACAAACGGAACCAGGAACCCAGTGCCAACCTCTCTTGGCTGCAAGCACTCTCCCCTTTGCTGCAGTTCCACTCACAGCGGGCAGGGTGGCGGGCTGCTCCCGGTGAGCAGGGAGGGCGCGATGGTCTCCCCACCACTCCGGAGCGAGCTCAGTCCTCACGTGGCAATGGCTGGCAATGGCCGACGAAAAGCCCTGGGCAGCTGATCCCTATGCCCATCAGGATCCTCGGGAGACAGCAGGGGTAGAAGGAGAGCAGGAGATGCAGTGGAGACGAGTTCTCTCCACCACAAGGGCAGCTTCTCTCTCCTTCCAATGCAGGGAGAAAAACCAGAGCCCTAGGGGCTCCACCTAACCCCCTTTATTCGGCGGCTGGCTGGACCCCTCCCCCTGTGGCCAGGTCTTTTGTCTCTCTTAAGTACAGTAATTTATCTCCCTGATGAACAAGTATGGAAATATTCTTTAAGAGAAAAAGGAAAACAAAAACAACAAAACATGGGTGTGTTATCAACACCCTCCAGCTCCCAGTACTGCAGCATGAGGGCTATATGGGGAAAAGCATCTCAGCTAGACCCACTACAGTCATGATGAAGATGAGCCACTGAAGACTTGGCTACTCCAATGATGGGATAATGGGGCCCAGTCCATTAAATTGGATGGCAGAGAAGACAGGCAGTTGGGATCCTGTTGTGATTAACTTGTCCTATCCTTGGTGCCGAAATCCCAGGAGACACCAAGGGTCTATTGTCAGACTCAGACTCTCATAGAGAAGAAGGCAAAACGGCGTTTTATTAAAGGCTACAGGCACTTATATACCAGTAACAGACCCAGCCCTTCGTGGTTGGTACCCAACCTGGTTTCTACGTTTCCGTTACAGCACGTGATCTTCCGCATCTCCACATCCCTATACTATCACAATTTCCCCTCCTCCATGCCAGTAAAGATACAATATTAAGTGCATTGGTGATGATAGTCAGTCATGTGAGCTAACAAGACATACTGTGCTTCTACTGTGTCTAAGTGAGACTTAATAAATGCCACTAGTCTGTTAGGAACGCAAGGTACAAAAGTTAAAGGTAGCAGCAAGATAAGAAGAGGACCAGCAAGGGTGGATAACAAAGTGGTTAGCCAGGGTGACTGGAATCCCCCAGTGTCCCATTTGGCATCGGCAGTGACACAATGTGGACCTTTCCAGCGATTCAGTACAGTTGGGCCCATCCAATGGCATACCGTGACATTGAAGGAGGGAGCACCCAGAGTCACAATAGACTGGAGTGTTCGTGATTCTTGAGGTTGTATCAGTGTCCAGTTGTACGAGCGATCACCGTTGACCAAGGACACCAAAACCAGTAGCAGTACTAAAAGGCTCCGGATCCTTCCATTTCCCTGTAAAAGAATCTAAAGGCATGCGTTATCATTGCGGTTAAAGTCAGGTTGATACATCTTGCAGGGACGTGCCTAACTTCTGGTTCCACAAGTCCCCCTTTTTCTTTAAAGACGAAAAAGAGATCATTAGTAATCTTCTACGGGTAGCCTTGCAGAAAGGAGAACAAACGCAGCATAAGAGATCTGCTTGGTAATGGCCAGTTACCAAACAGTGCCTAAACGGAACACTGATAACGGGTCGGTCCGGTAATGGCCAGTTACCAGACAGAGCACAAATCAGGTGCTGACAAGGGGTCGGTCCAGAAATGGCCATTTACCCAATCAGATGCTGCCTTAAAGTGGGCAGAGTCTCCGGTGATGCCATAGGAAATACATCTATCAAACAAATTCTACATCACAATTCTATCAGGTACTAATCCTAAATAGAAATTTACATCGGTTATTAATTCTAAAATAGCCTTAAGGGATTTAACTTTCTGACTCCATAACAAAGAAACTTAAAGTTCAGTCTCTGCTTGTGGAAGGACCATCCCAGTCTTGGCCTGTAGACAGACCATCTACCCGACGGTCGGTGTCCTGGTCATCACCAGAAGGATCATTCGGTTGACGATCGGCATTCTGGTCATCATCAGGAGGGCCTGCATTCTGGTTTGTATTTGGAACTTGCCTTTTCTGCCCCTGGAGCCGCAGGTCAGGGCGAACGCATCTTGCAGGTAGCCACCATACTTCTGGTTCATCAGGATGAGATACATCTGCGTATCCTCGACCAAGAACAACCAGTGACCACCCAGGTGACCACATATCTGTTCCTGGAAAACGTACTAACACCTTTGGCTTTACCTCGGTCGTGGGAAGATTATAGTGTTTTTTCATGGGCGCACAGTCTGTTCCATGTCTATCAAATTGATTCCAGAGATATAGCGCCTTCATTAAGACAACATCCTGCTGATCTAAAGGGACATGTGATTTCTTTTCTATGATGCGATTTAAAGATTCTTTCAATGTACGGTGAGCACGCTCTATAATTGCCTGACCTGCCGAATTATAGGGGATACCATGTGTTGTCGGCGAAGGAAGACGCGGACACTCCTATGGTCATCCAGCCCGTCTCGATTTATTGCTAAGGCCAACACTCTTTTATACAGTTATTAATGAAGCTCATACATATTACAGAAAGCAAGCTCATTATTGGTTAGACTATAAAAAGACAGCTATAAAAGTCAGACCTACCCAGCTACTTATCTTCGTAGTTGTGCAGATGCCTTTGCAATCAGCACATCCTGCTCCCACGGTCAGCTTGTGTAGCTTCTGTTTCTTTCCCACAGCCTTGTCTGCTATCTACTAGCACATACACAGTGGGGCAAGGTCAAACCGATCTTGCCTCAGCCCTTGTCAGCTTGTCCAGGGGGACAAGCTTCATACGGCCTCGATCTGACTCCTCAAGCCACTCTTTCACAAGGCTCTCTACAATGTGTGATGATAATATTCCAACGATGTGCCCAGTCTTTTACAGATTGGGCCACAAAATTTGGTCCGTTGTCTGTTTTGATGCTGTCGGGCTTTCCCAGACACACCATAGCTGTCTGACAATGCATTATTGTCTCTTTTGCACAGGCTCTCCTTTTAGATGTAACAACTAAGACGCTACTGTAGGTATCAATAGTTACAAACTGATTAGAATTTGGCTTAAAAGGTTCATAGACTGTAATGTCTGTCTGCCAAATTGCTGAGGGAGCCAATATCCGTGGGTTGACTCCCATTTGCCATAACGGTGAGGTTTGACAGTGTGGACACATTGCTACGATTTCTCGAGCTTGTGAAAATGATATCCCTGCAGTTTTTGTTAAGCTCTTTGCTCCCATATGCAACTCTTCATGCAGTATTCAGGCTTGCTGTAGTGTCCACACACATTTTGCTGCTAAGTCTGCATTGTCATACCCCCCTGGGGTAGTCTATATGACTGTTCGTGTGCATAATTCCGCATGCCTGTGTTCGATTATGTAGCGCTGCATCTAGCAGTACTGCAATCTCAGAATACGGTATTCCTGATGTTGACATTGATAAGATTAATTTATATACATAATAAGAATCTGTTATAATATTCACGATGAGGTTTCTGTTCTGTCATAATGCCATCTCTACAGCTTTTGCTTCTAACCACTGCAATGATCTACTTTTGTCAGTATATGTACGTTTCTTCCAATCCCTTTCCTCCTGCCATACCACCACCGCTGTTGATGTTAGAGAAGATGCATCAGTAAAATATGTGGGGCCATCATTTGTTTTGTCACTTACACGCTGTGCAAGAGCAATGTTAAATGTACTTAATTGCTGTACCCATTTGATACGTTCTAAACATTGAACCTGTCCAGGATAATCTGCTAATGCGATTTGCAGGGCTGATGAAAGTTTTTAGGCCTTCTCAAAACTATTTGACGTACATTGCATCACAATGACAATAGGGTCTCTTCCCAAAGCAGCTTGAGCAGTTAGACGGGCCTTAGTGATCATGTCTGCCAGCATAGTTGGCCAGCTGACAAATGCCTTTTTTCCTGATGTCATAAACCATGTCAAAGCTGTAAATCTTTGACGTCCCTCCCAGGCTACCTTTTGACCAGGTATCCAATCATACCCTGTTTTGTGCTCCCCATAAGAGCTAGGACATCTAATTTCAAATTAATGTGGGCTACATGGCTATCAACCATAAGTTGTAGTATGTTCTCAAGGCAGAGTCGTATGTCTGAGGTGAGTGTGATTGTGTCCTGTGGGTACTTCTTTCCCTGTAGTAATGTATACAACGGTTGCATCATGTCCTGTGCGATTGGGATAAAAATTCCTGATCCATTGTATTCTAGCTACTATTTGCTGAATATCATGAATTGTTTGAGGCTCAGTGTATATTTTTATATTCTGTGGTTTCACATCCTCAGGCCCAATGTATGTGACAAAATATTTCACCCCTGGCGAACGTTGGACCTTTGCCTCAGCTATTGTTATATTTGCCTTTCTCAGCTCATCTTTTACATGAGCCAAAAGTAGCTCGCCGTATCTTGTTGTTGTGCTGCTATCAAGATGTCATCCATATAGTGTATCAGCAATGCTGTAGGCCCAAACCACTTTCTGGTCTCCCTTATAGTACTATCTACATACAGTTGACAGAGCGCCGGTGAATTTTTCATTCCCTGAGGCAATACTGTCCATTGATATCGCTCCACAGTCACGATTTTGTTTATGGATGGGACAGTAAAAGCAAATTGTGGTGAATCCTCAGGATGCTGTGGTATAGAAAAAAAAACCAAAAAAACCACAGTCCTTTATGTCTATACTGATGATTGCCCAGTCCTTTGGTATCATGCTAACCTTTGGCAGACCTGGTTGCAGTGGGCCCATATCCTGCAGTTGTTCGTTCACTGCTCTTAAATCATGCAGCAATCGCCACTGTCCTGATGCTTTCTTTTGTATGACAAATATCGGTGTGTTCCAAGGACTTGTTGAAGGTATTATATGCCCAGCTAATAATTCTCTTTGTATTAGTTCATTGGCTGCTTGTAATTTTTCTTGTGTCAAGGGCCACTGTTCAACCCACAGTGGCTCATTTGTCAGCCATATCATTTTGATAGGCGTCATTTGCTGCAATTCCTTGCTCCTTTTCTGACCCTGACGGCCATTTTTTATGGTCTCCATCCCACACATCACTCTCCTCCACCCTATCCCACCCCGGCTGCTCGCGCTTCACAACTGTAAATTTACGCACTGAATCCATCAACTCATCTGCCGGGTATAAGTGCTCATGTTCCTGTTTTACATTCTTATCTTCTACCGGATAATATTCCGCCCTTTTTTCTGGTGGTGGGCTGTCTGATAGTGGGCTAGGGGAAGGACTAGGATGTTTAGAGCCCCTTGCTATTGAAGTGCCCACCTGAGTTTCCCGATCCATTCCTGGGAGCCGAATACGCTCCACACCAAATAGACATGCTTTCGCCGCTGCCCATATTTGAGCCTCTTCACGTTTTTTACTCATAGCATGACATATCTTACCCCAGGTGGAACCCCACACCGTCGTGCCCAGTTTTCTCAGATTCCCAAATTTCTCTTTCAAATATTTCCCACAATTCACAAACATAATATCTTGGGGGTTAATAATCAACCCTCTCCCCTTTATCCATAGGATGATTCCCTTAATATCCTTTCGCGGGCATTTCTCCCCCACCTCCTTTACCCATTCTTTCAATATCTGTACCACTATATCAACGTCGACGTCCTTTTCTGGCTTCATCGCCCCTCCAGAGGTTCAGCGTCGTCCAGCGCACTGCCTCTGTGGATCACGTCCCGATCACGTCAGGGTCACCACTCATTGTGATTAACGTGTCCTATCCTCAGTGCCACAATCCCGGGAGACACCGATGGTCCATTGTCAGACTCAGACTCTCATAGAGAAGAAGGAAAAATGGCCTTTTATTAAAGGCTACAGGCACTTATATAGCAGTAAAAGAGCCAGCCCTTCGTGGGCGGTATGATACCTGGTTTCTATGTTTCCGTTACAGCACGTGATCTTCAACATCGCCACATCCCTGTACTACCACAGGATCCCTGGCCAGAGATGGAGGCATTGATCAAGACCTTGCAAGAAAGAGCAACGCTATCAGTCTCTGGAGAAGACTCTTGTCAGCTGTAAAATCCAGGCACCCCTTTAAGGAGGACATTGAATGCTGCCCAAGCAAATGGACCACCATGGAAAAAGGTATTAAGTACCTGAGAGAATTAGCTGTGTGACAGGTGCTCTATGGTGTCCGTCTAGTAGTGAACCCTGATGCAATCCCATGCCACCGACCAATGTTGCAGAAGTTTGTGCAGAGGGCCCCATCAGCAGATTCCCACACATTGTCAAAAATGATCTGGGGAGCAGATGATGAGGTACCAACTATGACAAAAGTGGCCACGAGATCACGGCAGTATGAAGACAATGTCTCTGGTATCTACAGGTCCGTGTATCAGCCCTGGTGAGATCAGTTGAAAAACTGACTAGAAATATAGAGAGAAGGGAGAACAGATCCTATTTTTCCCCTCAGTGGACCCATGTTGAAGCCATTAGGAGAAGATGCTCTTCTTCGAGACCAGCTAAATAGGAACAGTACATGTCACGACGTACCCTGTGGTCTCTTCTCCGTGCCTGGAGATACAAAATGAGCAGATGGGACGGAAAACCTACCACTGCTCTACAGGCATGAGTACTCTACTTACAAGGTAAACCAAAGAGAAGAGAGAATTCTTCCAGAAGGGAGGCTGCTCCAGTCCACTATGAGCAGTCCTCTGGTCCAAGTACATGGGTCTCTGGTCAAAAAGTGAGTAGGGGGAAAGAAAATGTGATTCCTGTAATCAATACCAATCCTGTAAATAGTGTAAATACTGTCAACGGTGCAATTCCTGTGATCTACACATATCCTGTGAACCAAGTGAACCATGTAAACCCAGTGAACTACACAAACCCAGTTTCCAATTATGGACACTACCCTTGGAATTAGAGGGGCCCTGCCTCCAGCCAGGTGGAGGAGAGGGACAACAGAGTTTATTGGACTGTGTGGATTCAATAGCCTGGCATGTTAGAACCACAAAAGTATAAAGCCCTTGTAAATATAGGTGCACAATGCACACTATTGCCATCGAATCATAAAGGGACTGAACCTGTTACCATTGATGGAGTAACAGGAGGATCTCAAGAACTGACTGTAGTAGAGGCTGAAGTGAGTCTAACTCGGAATAAATGGGAAAAGCACCCTATAGTGACTGGTCCAAATACTCCGTGCATCCTTGGCATAGACTTCCTTAAGAAAGGGTATTATAAGGACACAAAAGGGTATCGATGGGTCTTTGGTATAGGAGCTGCAGAGACTGAGGACAAGAAACAGCTGACTGTCCTACCTAACCTTTCAGAGGAGTCTGCCATTGTGGGAAAGATGAGAGTTGAGGATCAAAACGTGACAATTTCTACTGAAACTGTGCATCGACAACAATATCGCACCAACCGAGACTCTGTAGCTCCTATCCAGAAGCTGATCTGTCAACTAGAGAGTCCATGGGTGGTTAGCAAAACTTGCTCACCCTTTAACAGTCCTATATGGCCAGTGAGAAAATCTAATGGGGAATGGAGATTAACAGTGGACTATCGTGGCCTGAATGAGGTTACGCCAGCAATGAGTGCTGCCATGCCAGACATGTTGGAACTCCAGTATGAACTGGAGTCAAAGGCCGCTAAGTGGTATGCTACCATTGACATTGCTAATGCATTCTTCTCTTTTCCTATAGAACCAGAGTGTAAGCCTCAGTTTGCTTTCACCTGGAGAGGTGTCCAATACACCTGGAATC
>JANVCC010010198.1:0-15585 GCA_025345505.1 Todiramphus chloris collaris | reverse complement strand
ATTCTCACTTTATCTCTTTCTCCTTCAATATAATATATTATTTTTTGGGGGAAAGGATGATCCTGCAGTGGAGATGCTATCTTAAAACTCAGATATGTGGGTTTGTTTCCGGAAGACATTCAATTGATGATGAATTGAGGACAATGTTGCTTTTTCTGCTTTCTAAGAATCTTGTGAAAATGAGTCCCCTAAGGATAGAAAAGCATTCTGGTATTATGAGGATGACTGTTGTGTTCTCTGTTCTAAAACAATCTAATGAATGCCAAGCAGTGGTGGTGTGAAATGAGTGAAATTAAGCTCTGCCTCAAAACAGGTGTTTTTCCTTCCCACAGGTCATTGATTCTGACTGTGATTTTAATGTCAGATAATACTCTGCCATTTGTTCAGCTGAACCAAATCAGGTCATTATTACCAAGTGCTAAGTGGTCTGCCCAGTAACATCTTCTAATATTATATGGCACACATAAAATAAAATGGTAATAAAAATTACTCATAAAAATAACCTCCAGTACAGAAAAGATGCTTATCACATTGGTTACCAAAAAGCAGCAGAAGCACATGAAATACTTGGCTTTCCAGATCCTACTAATCTCTCTTTTATTCTGAAGGTATTTCAGATGATACTGAAAACTTTAGATGAAACCTTTCATCACATTTTAATGGTTACCCTTTACACAAGGTGTTTTAAATCCCCTTGGTTGAGAAAGACTTCAAATTCTATCTTCAATGCTGCTTTTTTGAGCCATGTCCCACTTTCTGTTCTTGAAGATGAGGAAACGTTTTTAGTCTGTTGCAAAGTGCACAGCTGAACGATCTAATTTAGCAGTGGTTTCATACCGTGGGGTTCTGTTTGTTGCCATTTAGTGACTATTCTGCGTGTGCCTTTATTTGTACATTGCAGGAACAGATGAGTGTAAAGGATTCATTTTTACCAACTTCAGAACGTCAGTGAGGCTGTCTGTATTAGAATGACATTACCAACTTTTTAAAATCATGCTATTAGGACTCTTTGGAGGACAGTACTTCCATGAAGACCCCAGAATGAAACACAAATGTAGAAAGACAAATGTGGAAAAGGATAATTGTTTGCTATTTTTGCATGTTTTGGTTTAGGCCACAATCCAAAAAATATTGAAGGTGATCTAGAAAATACTTCATCTCCACCAGGCTTTTGGAGCAAGCTTTAAGCATGTAGAGAAGGGGACATTCTATTTCAACTGGAAACTGAAATCGCAGAAGAGGCTTCAACAGGCTTCGCAAAGATTTTATGCCAAGTTTTGTAAGTGATTATGCCTAACCATATTTTTCAGGGGGATTTAACATGAAGACCCCCGAGACCTTATACTAATTTAGTTATTAAATTGTGACTTCCTACTTACAGGAGTAACAGAGATGCTGCATGCATGTTCTCACAGCATGACACACCAGTGCAGGCAAGCTGTCGAGTCGTAGGGCTTGCTGCTCCTGTGAGAAGCTGCCCGTGTGCAATGCAGTGTGCCAGGGCTGAGCAGCGATGCAGCACAGAGACACACAGCCTCACTCCCCAGAACATCTTACCTCTCCTGCATTCCATGACACCAAATTGCGAACTCCCAAGTATCAATTCTGTGATTTGTCAGGGAGGGAACCCCCTTAAGTGGGAAAAGGAAAGAGGGCAGCAACACTCTTCTTGCACATCTCTGTGACAGCAGGTAGTCCAGATTCACTCCTTGGCCACTTTCACATGTGCAGAGGCGTAACACGGGCTCAACAATTTTCTTTCCTTTTCCTTTTTCCTTATTTTTCTTGGAAGAGGTGTGTATCAGACTTTACCTAAAGGATTTTCAGCAGCTCCAAGCAAGAGCATTGGTGCCCTTCCCTTTGGCTTGTTCTGACACTGTAACATTTTGACTCTCCATCATATTGCAAATGAGCTACTTTTATTTTTCAAACCCTAACGTTTTCATTACTTGGGAATTGTTGCTTCCCAGACAAATACATAAATGATGGTAAGACAACTTGCAACATACATCAGTGAAACATCCTAGTTCTTTTTGCCATATTTTGATGTGAATTTCAGAGTTTCTTCACCTCAAAAATCAAAGGAAAACTTTGGGAATATGAAGAGAGATAAATGAGTACAAATGTAATATAGCAAGTCCTAAGAAATTGTTAACAAAAAATCGTAAAAATTGCGTGGTGTTTTGTGCCTCTACTGTAAGGTCTGGCACTTGGGTTATTGAAGGCAGTCTGGTGTATCAGCTAGTTGTATGTTATAAATTTGTCGGTTTCTCTTCAAGCATTTCATATCCTTTCAGTTTCTGCCATCTGCCAATAAATTACAGCTAAAGAGACTGGCGAGCAATTCCAAGCACTGTGTCTTTTCTGTAGATTGCTCTCTGCCTGTAGACTGCTCACGAGGCTGTGAATTTGTGTGGCAGATAGCATCTTGTTTGCCTAGGCTGTCTAAGGTTATCATGTTGCCTTAAAAATGCAGAGGTCAGCTGGAGAGACTGGAGACAGAGGAAGGTCACTGCTGTTCTGGAAGAAGTCCCTGAGCCTACTCCCTGAAGGAGGCTGGATTGATCCAGGTTGGTGGCACCACGGTTTGTTCCTCAGGCTGGGGGAAAGCCTGGCAGCCAGGCAAGAGCCTCACAGACTGAAGGAGGAGGCAAGCAGAATTTACGGCATTGTTTTCCAGGATTTCACCTTATTGACATGAACACTTGTTCAAGGAAAACTCTTTAATGTACAAAATATCTACTCAGGCAGATAGACTCTCCCTGTCTTTCAGTTCATGCAGAAGTAAATAGACAATGCTATTAATGATAGTGTAGGTGTTACATTTATTTTTTAAATTAGAAATATTGGAAAACTGCATGATAGAGATGACAGCGTAATTACAACATCAGTCTGGAATAACAGTTATTTAATTCAAGTTGCAGCTTAACCCTATGTAGTTGTCAAAGAACTCTAGGTACCAAAGATGTATATTTTCATTCCAGGCCCAACAGAGTGCTGAATTCTGCCTCTTTTGGTTTTGGTTACTGTTCAGAAAGTGGCCATGAAATTCAGCTGTTACATCTGAATTTTCACCTTACTTCTGAATGCACTGTGCTCTGTTCCTTATTTCCCTTCCTCTGCACTACCAAGCTATTAATCACCCACTTTTGGTAAGCATTTTTAATTTGAATGGCACATGTTAAAATGAGTGATTGGGATGCTACTGACATAATTACTGGCTTCTAGTAGATAAGCAGTGTATTATTTTAATAAATGCAACCATCTATGCTCATAACAGAGTTCCTTTGGGGTATACAAAACACAGCTAATAATTTTGAATGCACATGTGTTCTCAAGGCAAGTAAATGGGGTTATGCTTGGCTAGAGAGTCTTAGGATGCTGAAACAAGGAAAATTAAAAATTAAGGCAAATTCCATTGATAGAGGAAGACAAGTAATGTCTTTTAACTTCATTCATTTAATGTTTCCTTTTAAATAAATCACTTTGAGGTGAAACTGTCCCTTCCACTTTTGAAGGCATGGAGACAAGAAGGTGGTTGGCGTAGATGAACCTGGATGCGATGCATCTCTCCTGCATGGGAGAGGGCTGTGTTGGAAGCTCACCTTGCTGCTGCTCACCAAGGGCCTGCCCTGGTGAACCCACCTGCTGGCATGCTCTGCTGTGTGCTGTTTAATTGCTCCCTTTCATCACAAAATTCTCTTTATTCTGATTCTAGTAGTAGTACAGGATTTTGCTTAAAACTTTTCATGCTTACTTGCCTTTATAAAGTCAAGCTTTCTGCTATCTTAGCTCAGGACATTTAATGTAGTACAGCCTTTGGCCAAGCATCTGTATTTTATTATAACAAGGATTTTAAAGAAACAGCTTATCCATCCATCCATCCATCCATCCATCCATCCAGACTGAGCGAGAGGTCAGATCACATACGTATTCCTGAGTCTGAAAACCTCTGGTGTTACAAAGAGAACCCATCAGCGCTGTAATTACCTTGCTTTGGTAAAAAGAGGGAGTTGGAAAATATTGAGAGTGGTAGAAACAGACAGTGAAAATTGTTTTCTTTAAACAGGGGTGTATATGGACTAGAGCTAGTCTAGGGTACCAGAACTATTGCTTTGAAGCAAGTAAATGGCACTAATATCACTAAACTGAAAGGTCGGCTCTGTTGAAAGTGCTGAGCAGTGGTAATGGATGAGGGGGTTCCTTAGTCTAATTGGGAAATATTTTTAAAATACCATGGAAATCATGTGAGTGAGTTGTGAACTTTGTATTCCTCTAGGCAAATTACTGGGATGGATTCCTAAGGGAGATGGGGAAAATGCTTCTAAAAAAGAGTGATAGATGTATTTTGGTCATCAGAGCCTTGCTAATGGTCCTGGGTTTATCATTATCATTTGTCCTGTTAATGGCCTTTCTCCTGGGCTTATTGTACCAATGTACAGTTTAAAACTGCTGATGGAGGAGTTCCTGCAGGCTGTAAGAAAGAATCTTTGTATGATGCATTACCACACTATGGACTTCCATAGGTGGCTGCTGTATTTCACCCTATAATTTCCATATGTGACAGTGGAGAGCAAAGAGAAAGTGCTATCAATGGCTCTACTTGGAGGAGATAGCAGTCCATCCACTACAGACTCTTTACATACTTACATATATGAGGATAATCAATAATGTGTCATACATGCTCACATGGTGTGTTAGACTGGCTAGAACAGCAGCCTGTAGCATTTGTCTGCCTCTTGGCCCACAGATCTGTAATGTATTAAGAGCAATTTTTCTGTCCTTGCTTTTATAAAATGTGGTAAATTCCTCTGGCCACAAGGATTGTCAGAGAGTCACGAAGCAGCTCATGACAGACTTTCTGCCAATAAACTACCATGTGTGCACAAGCAGCCCAGCATACAGCACAGTTACGTTTCTGTGGCAGTGCTACCAGAACAAACACAGCTTGGTCCCGCTGTTTTGGAGTATTTCCCCAGTGTAAAGGTCTTCTCATTTATACCTGTCATCACTGTGCACCGCTCTGAAAGCTTTTGCTTGAGCTCACAGTGCAAAAATAACATGGTCTGTGAATTGCTGCTGGTGTTTTAAGCTCACTTCAGTTCCTACAGAAGAGAAAAAAGCTGTCCCCAAGGCCTGACTGCTTGTTGCTCTTGCCTCCTGCATTCACAGAGGCTCCTTGATGAGCCCTGTGCAGCTGAGGACACAAGGTATCCAGAAAACAAAAAGGATAAAACATTTCTCATAGTCAGAATTTGAAGGCAAGGTATGATCTAGTGCCTCCTACTTTTTTTGCTGTAAATCTCATCGTTTTGTCTCTTTTCAGAGCAATGAGGTTTTAACAGTCATCAAGGCAAAAGCACAGTGGCCTGCCCAGCAACCTCTAAATGTGTAAGTAGGGCACAGTGTGTCTCGCTAGCCTCCTGCTGAGTGTTGGCTGTGGGCCACTCTAAACTCTTTGTCTCATATAATCATGCACTCTTGTAAAGAAATAACCTAAACATTTTTCAGTAGATGAATTTCTGATCTTTTTGTTTGTTTTCTAAGAACTCTTTCTTTCCTCTTTAGCATCTCTTCATTTTTACATGCTTTGGTTCGCTGTAACTGCAGAAGGATTACCCTGTGGAGTTTGTGCCTTCATTGAACAATGGTGTTTATTCAATGCTTGCTCAAATATATGTTCTGCTGCTCTACATGTAATATTTTTTAGCATCCTGTGTCACACACTGTGACAGCACACTGTGTCAATACAGCAAGTTCTCAGTCCACCAACAAAAAACTCTCAAAGGACTAATGAATTAAAATGCTTGTCTGAAATAATCTGTGATAGCATCATGGTCCTGATGGTAGTATAATCATGGTTGTTACACCAAGTGAGACAGCAGACTCCCAGGAACCTAACTCTGGGCTCTCTGGCACTCAGCAGAAAAGAGGACAAAGCTCTTATTTCAGGATACTATTGAATTTACTACTTGGCTTTTGAGGGGGTGGGGAGGTGTCAGGGGTGGTTGGTGCCTGAATAGCTTACCTGTGCTTGGCCCAAAGTTCACACTAATTATGTAACTCCAAGTGACTGAGACTTCCAAGAAGCGACTGAAGATGAGAACCCAGTATAAGGGGTCACCCCACTAGCTGAGAGTTGAATGAGGTCCTTGGAGGAGGGCAGTTAGTCTACTGCTAGATTGTAGGGACAAGGTAGTCCTCTCTCATCTGTAAAAAGTATAAGGAAAGCAGTTAGTGGAATACTGTTTGGTTTTGTTGTCTGTATTTCAGAATGTATATGAAAATTTGGAGGTTAGTCGGACAAAAGATGCAAAATAGTTCAGTTTCTAGAAAACATCCTGTAACATAAGAAGCTTAGACACTCTTAACCAGCTTCGGGCTTAAGATATTCAGTTTATACCTTCCACCGTGCAAAAAAATAAAAAAAAAAGGTAGGAGGTGAGCACAGCTTAAACAGCAAAAAGATTTCTGATAGCTGATCTCTCTTTATTTTAGAAAAAAAAACCAAGAAAAAAAAAATGCTATGAAATCCTTCGTAGCATGGAAGCTATGGAAATTTGTGACATGGAAATTCTCACTAAAGGTACGGGAAAAGGCCTTAACAATGTGATAAACCTTCAGAGAAGCTTACCTGAATGTGAGATGGATTTTCCATCACTGCAATGTATTTGAACCCTGAGACAGAGCTACAGGCTCTGCACAGGAATTGAGACTTAGGGCATTTTTTGGCTGGTGTTATGCAAGTGGGCAGCCACGGTGATTGTAATGGCATTCCTTGGTTATGGTCTTATTCCCCCGACATTTTCAGTATTTGGGTTTGGTAGTGTTTGCCATATAGTAGTTTGGGATAGCATTTTTTTCCTTGCTGCCTTCTTTCCATTCTCTCCAAATCAACACTTCAAAATGGAAACTTGTGTCCTCTTCTGTGTTCTACTATGGTGAGGTCTCTGACTGAAACAAGACATTTATTCTTTCCTTCCAATTTCACTTACTTCCCTAAAGCAACATTTATGCATGATGTTTATGTATTAAAGTGAACAACACTACTGCTCTGGGTGCTTGGAAGGCTTTGGCATCGACGGGAGAGCAGGTTTGTTCTCTGTTAACATGGAGCGAGGATCACTTGCTCCAGAGTCTCGATTCATCATTTTTCAAATATACCAAATATATTACATAACAAAAATCAAAGCTAATTAAAGTATGTTGCCCCGGATCATAATAGCTAGTTCTACACAGCACTGAGAAACTTCACAAAAAAGTTGAGAGTGAACAACGTCAGACAATTTCTAGCATATTCTTTTTCAGCCATGTCTACAAATGCCTTAGCAACACCCTCCAGATGTTCTTCCAGTCAATTCTTACCTTCCAGTACCATCAAAAGGAATAAATCTTGGTATTCAAATATGCCTTCACTTTACAGGGTGTTAAATTTTTGGCTTTTAAAAAAATTTTTTTATCATCTTTTTGATTCCATTTAAAAATATGATCTAAGCTTCAAAAGAAGACAACATTTGCAGTAGCCATTAACTGCTGATGTTAATTTCCCATTTGCTGTTATGGATGGTTCTTCTTGAAATTTAAATTATTGGATATAATTGGATAATGTAATAACTGGATAAGCAGTTGATTTATTATTATGCAAAGCACAGCCATCATACTAATCAAGAATTGACTTAAACTCATGAATAACCTTCTTTTGCATAATCATTAGTTACATATCTAACATATAGTATGGTGCAATGGTGGTGCCAAAGTGGTGTTACAATGTGTAAATAATAAGCGTGAGGGTGGTGGCAGACATTGTCACGGAGGGGACACTTACGGGCTCGGTATTTGCTCATCACAGGCACCAGCTCAGTCAGACACATCCCTTCCGAGGGAAACCTGAGAGAAAAGAAACCAGCCGGGCACAATGCATGAGGCTCAGGGCAGCCCTGGGCAGGGTAAACCCCAGCCAGCCAGCTGGATGCCCCTGGGGCTGCCAGCTCCTCTCCCATCTTTCCAAAACAGTGAGGGAGGCTGCAGCATCTTCTCTTCTTACAGAGACTGTAGCAGGCAAGCCACTAACTCTTGCCCACATCTTGAGCAGTTGGGAACCCCTTGCATTTCCACTCCGGTCACCCATAATAACATGTGAGAGGATGGTCTTGACCAGGCACTTCTCATGGGTTCATCATGGAGTTAAATGGCTTTCCTTCTACTCTGCTGATGTTGGTCAATGAGTTTGTGACTTCTGTGGCCAGTTGTACTTCGTGAAATAACGTTTCAGGCTCTGTCTGTGTCCAAATCTGACAGTGGTGCCTTTGGTTTGTGGCACCAGCAATAAGAAGGGAAATACAACTGAGAGCCCTTTTTCTGCTTAGGTAGAAGAAAATAGAGACTTCTCAGTGCAGATGCATTGAGCACAAAGTGCCTCCCCAGGGAGAATTCTTTGGCTTCAGACATGAGTTCAGATACAAGAGATTGCAGTAGGGGCTGAGACAAGTTGCCAGCCCTAAGCAGGGAAGGATACAACGACACTGCGTAATTTTCTGAAATGGTTTCTGTTAATTGCAGTGAAGGCTAATACACTTTAACTTACTGCCAGGTCCCAGTACAGTATAAAGCTGTGCAAACTATATCCTGTCATACTTCACTCTCTGTTTTTTATCATTCCTCTTCTCAGTTCCTATAAGCTCACTCTCATTATGGTTTTTTTTCATTTGCCTTTTTTTTTTTTTTCCTTCCAATCACTCATCTTTCACTTTCTTATTCAGGGCACCAGCATGCAAAGAACTTTCCTGAGTTGTTGCATGCAGGAGACAGTTTTGGGTGACCTTTGTGAACTAGTTTTGTGGTTGGCCAGCCGAAAGAACAATATTGGGAGCATGAGAAGGAATGCCAGACCAAGGAATAAAAGATTTTGATGTTGCTTGTATTACCCAGTTCTGTGTCTGAAATTTTGACTTAAAGAACTCACAGCGAGTGCATTCTTCCTTGAGTGTAATGGCATCAGACCATGCTGTCAAAGGGAAGTAGTTTTTCTTACCTTGCTTGTATAAACAAGAGCACAGCTCTTTGCTCCCTTCCTCTCAGCTGTTTTTCAGGCAGAATCAAATTTTACTTTCATACTCAGCTGCAAATCATTGGCCTCTGGCAATATGGAGGATAAAATCCAGGAAATACAGATGGTACAGCTGGTACACAAGTCACCTGTAAATTAATCAAGCCATGACAGAAGAATCTGGGGATAAAGGCGGCAAGACTTTGAAAGATAGTATGAATCAAATTCCACAGAGCTATTACCTTTAAAAATCTTGCCTTGAATTATCTTCCCCCAATTTATGTTTTGATGTTGGTGGTGTATCCCTTATGCCTTTATTTCAAATCCAGACAACCCTACTGCGATAGTCTCCCTTTTTCACTCAGTAAGCACTTTTATCTAAATAAGAGCTTCCCAAGATAATCCACCAGAGGGGAAAAAAACCCAAAAACACCCCAAATGCTGATCAGTTGGTCCCTCTCTATAACTTTCTGTCCTAAAATTCCTCAGATTCTAAAAACCTGTCAAGAAGACCTCACTTCCCTGCATGAATTAGTTGCCTCTTTCCCATTCCTTTCCTGACAGAGTTTGTCTGCAGTCCTAGTTAGGAGAAGAAATATACTGGATAAGGGTCTTCAGGAGTATGACTGTAATTATTATTAAGCACATCATGTGTTTTTCAGTTATTAATTTTTTCTGTTTGTTAAATTATTTTAGGTTTAGTAGATCAACCTGTAGACAATGAATTTCAATGCAAATACTCCAGATATTTCATCTAGGAAAATAGCACCGTGACATTAACAGGTTAGGCTTTTCTGGAATATTCACAAGAATTACTTTTCATACTTCTCTCTTGTTTGCTTTTTTCTTTTATGCAAATACACCATTGCTTTCCAACATTTTACCTCCTCAGTGCCTTCTTAGTTACAAGCACTGCACATCAAAGTCCAAACAGTTTATAAGTCAGTATGGTTACCTCATAATCTCCTACAAACGATACCATTGCTCCCCTTCCATTTCAAGTTTTGCATATTTATGATGTGTCTTTTCTGACTACAAAGATATTAGGGCAGTTTTTTCTGGCTTGAAAGGAAGATATCAGAAAATGCAACAGGATATTCTCAAGTAGAGTTTTCATCATGGAGATAGCTAATATAACTAAACTCAGCAACAAAATAAACTGTTACAGAATCAATCAAGGAGTGATGGGAAATGCAAAACTGCTCTGATCCAAAATATGTTTGAGTTGATGAATCATATTAGCTGGAGAAAAAAAGTGCTGATACACTCTTTGCAGAAAGAGAACTCTTTACTTTCTTCTGAAATGTAATAAAATAACTGCCTGTCCTCATCTTACGCTTTGTTGTCAAAGACGTCAATTTATCGTGCCTGATAATCTATTTTTTATAGCTCACAGAGCGGGTTGTGGTGCCATCTCACTGTGATAAATATCCTTGTGCAAACCAAGGTTATGTATACAGTTGCATACTTACAAGAAGTCTTCAGCAGTGAAAACAGCTTTAATAACAATTTGTGACTGCATTAACGTTACCAATATTACCTAACCCGTTCCATCAGATGGAAGAGAGCTGAAATGTAAATGTTATCCATGTAAACATGGTACGTTGCTAAGCCTTTCTGTTGACCTTCTCACATGTTGCAACTTTTGTGAGCTTCACAGAGAGAGGCTAATTTAGAAAAGACATTTAGGCAACTGTTTTCTGTAAACACCTGATTTGGAAACTTACAGTTCCTCAAGTGTTCACATACTTACATAACTTATTAACATTATACATGCATAAAATGCAAACATCTTTCAGTATTCCAAAAGCTTACTGCATTTTCAGAAGAGTGATGGGACATCTACTAGGCAACAGATCACAACTAAACCATTTTAACTTCCCCAGTTTCTGTGTTTTATCATTGAGGGCCTGAACTTCAGGTACAACTTTTAAGTCATCCACATGCCGATAAGGTCAGCAAAATAAAGGGTATCCCCCAACACGGGAAGACTATCTTGGTACTTGGAAGGTCTAGGTTTAATTTTCCTTTCCTCCTGACGAGATTTGAATGGTAACATGTCTGAATGTGAAGTTCAAACCAGCAACCTACAAAGTGAGATCCCTTTGCCATCACATGTCATGTTCCTCTAGCTCAAGCCTTGCTATTTTGCATGGAATCATTAAATATTTGTTAGCCAGAGAAAGAAAGCAATCACTATGATCTTCCTCCCAAAAAAAGGGAGGAGAGACAGAGGAGTTCTCTGAAGGAGATTCATCTCTAAAAAGTCTGGTAAGCTGAGTTAACCGGCTTTGTAAGATGGGGAAGGGCTGTGTGTGGAAAACACAGGTCAGTCCCATGTTCTCATTAACTGCAAATCACTTCCTCTTTATTTTGTGCCACTTATTCAATGGCGATAGCTTCTTCAGTTCCATGGCTGCCTTGGAAGAGAGACTGTTCCTGGCCAACAAAAATGTTCTGTTCTATTTCCAAGTATTCAGCCTTTTTTTTTTTTATCACTTTCACACCCAGGCTGTGAGGAGGGGGAATGACTCAGATTCTTAAATCGCATCTACAGCTGAGGTGTGGTAACAGTCCAGGTCTGTACATAAACAACAGCTCTAATGGGAGATTCCTATAGAACAAATATTCAGTAAAGATTGTCCCTTTCACAGTTACATCTCCCCAAGCTCTGTGGCTCTACAGGACATGAAGGTAGGCCTTGTGACACTCACCAACTTTGAGAGAGGAGAGAGAGAGCGATAGAGCAGAAAAAGGAGAGAGACAGAGCTCCCCAGTCCTGGATCCGGCACCAGGCCTGAGCCAGGCAGAGGGTACCCTTATTGACAGGTCCCAGCACCTCTAGAACCCACTCTCATTGGCCCCAGTGCCCATGGAAACTTCGCTCCTTGGCCCCAGTTCCTGCAGTGCTTGACACGTGCCGTGACAAATCAAGAGCAGAGACACCAGGCGCCTCCTCATGCCCTGCGTTCCGTAACCTCCTCCTGGGTGGCTGCCAGGGTTCCTAGTAAGGTCACCTGGGGCTCATCCCTTACCCCAACTTCTGGCACTCCAAGGTCCTTTTCAGCAGTGGTGATCTGAACATGTCATATTGAAGGAGAGAGAGGAGGGAACAAGTGGCTAACAAGGCACCTTATTCTAGCAAAGCCAATAGCTAGGCTGAGAATTATTACAGAATCACAGAATCATTAGGGTTGGAGAAGACCTCCAAGATCAAGTCTAACCATCTACCTAACATTATCATAACCACTAAACCATGTCCTGAAGTGCCGTGGCTACATGTCATTTGAACACCTCAAGGGATGGTGACCTCACCCTCTCCCTGGACAGTCTGTTCCAATGCCTAACAACTCTTTCAGTAGAGAAATTTTTCCTAATGTCCAATCTAAACCTCCCCTGGTGCAACTTAAACCCGTTCACTTTCATCCTATCTCTAGTTACTAGGGAGAAGAGACCAACACCCACCTCACTACAACCTCCCTTCAGGTAGTTCTAGAGACCAATAAGATCTCCCCTCAGCCTCTTTTTCTCCATATTAAACAACCCCAGTTCCCTCAGTGGCATCTCAGGAGACATGCTCTCCACACCACTCACCAGCTTTGCTGTCCAGATGAACAGCTGCAAGTCTGGGACACAGAGTATGTGACGGAGGGCTATGCCCAGGGACATAGCAGAATTCCTACGAGGCTCCGATTTGCTGATCAGAGTCTGTTTTTATCAACTTCCCATGTTTTCAGGGTTTACTTTGCTCCCATCCTTTACCTTTTTCAGGGAAGGTCTTACAGGAACAAAACCTGAGAGCATCTTCACATCAATAATAGCCATGTTGGAGACTTTGTGGTTTCCTGTGCAACTAACATGAGAAAGGTTCTGTTAGTCTGGTCTGCAAATGGAGAGACCAGTGAATGACATTTTCAGCACCCAATGATCCTGTTTGTCTTCCTGCAGCTGCACAGTAGCAGTTAACTGCCTGTACTTAAATCCTTCCTTGCATCCTTTACCAAACAGTGAATGCAAAATTATCAAAAACATCACTAGAATTCCACTACCCAATCCCATCGTCCCACAAGTCCAAGTTTTTTGAGTAAAGTTGAGATCCATGAGGTAGGATTCCAATCCATCTTCTGTTTATTTGGTAAACCCGCGGTCTACGCAGAAATAACGCATAAAGGACAATCTTATATACAAAAAATATATATAAAGGGAAATAGTCAGTTGTGACTTTCGATAACATGAAGACAAATACATGAATCTCTCTGGAGATGCAGAACAATTCTGAGTGCTCCAGCTTTGCATTTGGCTAACGGTTAAACTATATTTTAGGTTAGAAAACTCCCTGCGGTGTATCCTTTCTTCCTGTGGTATATCATTCCTCCACATAAGAATTTTTTGGTGGCTTCCTTGATTCTGCCATTATGAAATAAAATAGCTAAACTCTTGCTGTTACCTCTTCTGATTTGGTGCTCAGAAAAAACCAGATTGACATTAAAGTGCTTCTCAACTTTTTACACAGACATCAGTCAAAATTCATTGACTCAGTTCATTTTTTAGCAGTTTTCTCTTCCATGGTTCTGCTGAGACATGAAAATGTTTAAATTATTCATTAGGTGAAGAGCTTACTTGTCCTACACTTCAGTAGAACTTATCAGGATTCCCCCCTTCCTTCTCTGCAACTGTGAAATTCTGGGTTTATGTTCAGGTGTTGATACTTGCCCATAAAACTTTGTTGCGTCCATGTAATGGCTCTTATGCTTTGCATCACTCCAGAAATGTACACAAACACACATCTCTCTGTTCTTTTTACTGTGTACTGTTTAGACTTGTGCTGTGTACTCTTTTAAATATAAAATTCCTATAGGGAATTCTCAGAAACCCTTATAATGCAGTAAATCCTTTAGCTAATTAAAGTCAGTTAGCAGGCTCTTTAAGACTAATCACTGCTATGTACATATACATCACGATACTGTATTCACAGAGTGAAGTTGATACTGTCATTCATTATCTGATTACTCAGACAAATTGTTCCACTGAAATCAGAGTTCTGTGTGTCATGAAAAAAAAGTCATTTGCATCTCTTTCTGGGAAAGGCAGGATTAATGGCATCAAACACTTAGAAACTCTTCTACTCAGAGTCTTTAATTCAGTGTAAGATAATGTCCACAGTAAGAAACAACTGCTAAAGACTCCAAAACGGAGGTGGACAGAACATTTTACCCATTAGCAAATGCCTACTTTTGCAACTTGCCTTTTGAAGAGAAACTAGACACACTAACTTTTAGACATCTTCACTTGAAACCGTGTGAGCTACTCAAAAATCCTGTCTTTGGTCTGCTCTGTTTTTTCTAAGGTGCTGAGTTATGATCCAGAAAACAATACACAAACTAAATCATGCATTTTTACAAGGTTGCAAGCATTTATGGGAGGAATAAACACATGACTAGAGAACAGTATATGTCCATTATGTATATACAACTACCAAACTCAAAAAGGGAAGATAACACTGTAAAAAAAACCCCTCACATTAAAAAATGTGGGGTTTAGATGCTGAGAAAGCAGTGAGCTTTGGCGTAAAATTGAAAAAAATCCCCTAGCTTGACAATATTCACCCAAGTCCTGTGACTAAAGAAAACTTGGGTTGACATCAGACAGTATTTGGTAGACCGGAATTGCCAAAATCATATTTAAATAACTCCTCATTTGTTGTTCCTCATGAGAAAGATGCCATGAACAGGTCCAGCTTTTCATCTGTGAGCAGAAACTTGCCGTTCAGGCTGCTGAAATGTGACAGCTGCTCGTCAGCATCTCAGAGCACTGCACGATTCAGCACAGGTTCTCCCTAAGGGAACAGCTGACTAAGGCTGGATGGACAGCGGTGTTTCCTCGTGCACTGGCAGAAACCTGCCAAAGTCTTGGCTGAACTCTCTTAGGCTGGCAATGGCTGTTAATCTCTCACTCCCATGAGCACCAGAACTCTATTAAGGAGTGCTTGTCCACACACAGTAGCCCTTTTGGCACTAGAATTTGTATTAACTTTTAGGGGGTAAAAAGCATCCCAGCAATCATAACCTCAGGGTATTTTATGTCAATTTTTCATAAGTGTGTCCCGGTTTGGGTGAGAACAGAGCTAATTCTGGCCAGTGATTTTACTTTCCAGCTCAGTTCTTCTGACTGCACTGTCTGTAGTCAGCAGCCTGTTCTCACAGGCAGTGTCTGCCTCTGGCAGTGAGAACACCCCATGGTTGGAGTCACTGCCGAGGGTTGGGGTGCAGAGCAAGGCCACTGCTGGGTCCTGTGCACCACATTGGGGGGTGCAGAGAGGGAAAGGCTGCACCTGCAGGGAGGAGCGGACAGGACGGGTGACCCCAAACTGACCAGCGAGGGATTCCAGCCCATAGACGTCGCATTGGATTTAGAGCTGAGGGATTCAAAGCGTCTGTGGTTCTTCTTCCCTCTTTTGCTGTGCCAGATTTGCTTGGCTTGGGTCCTCTTTCAGTTCCTTCCTCGGAGCACCAGAGGAGGACTCTGTTCTGCCTTCAATC
>JANVCC010010195.1:0-12474 GCA_025345505.1 Todiramphus chloris collaris | reverse complement strand
GGCCTTGGTTTGCCTGTCTCTGGCCTGATCTATGCAGGGATGACACACGGGGAGCTGTGTAGGTGGCTCAGCCTTGAGTTGTCCATACGCCCCAGGCCACACAGGGCCATGCTGCACCACACACAGAGCCCAAGCATGAGCTGAGCCTTGAAATGCCTCAGGAAATGGTGTGTCCTGAGTCTCAATGCAAACCACTGTTGGGCTGACTGGGAAAGTCAGATAAGGACAGCCTGGAGGGCTTCAGTGCTGGGTTCATCCAACACATGTATAATATTTAGCACGCTTTCTGATAGGTTATAGTGCATTCTTGCTTTGAAGTGGCACCAGTGCACTCTGCCACTGCACCTATACCAACCTGCACCAGTGGCACATGAGACTGCAGAGAGATGGTTTGCTTGGGCCTTACAGTTACAACTGGGAGTTCAGAGAAATCCTTTGCTTGCACCTGGCAGCCCAGTCTCTTTCTGCCACACCCACCAACACCTCATCATCACCCACTGAGTGCTCAGGTGGAGCCCTTCAGATGAGCTGAGCTCATTCCACTGTGCCAACCACAGCTCCAGGCCCTGAGTTCCCCTCCCCCAAGTCCAGGGCTGAGGAGGGTGTTGGGTGTCAGGGAGTGTTGGGAAATGTTGGGTGTTGGGAGGTCTCAGATGTCAGGGGGAGGTCCCAGCAGTGTCAGGATCTCTGCCTTTGTGCTTCTGGGGTCAGGAGCTGCTGCCTCCATTGTTGTCCAGCTCCACATTGCTGCCCGGCCACCTCTCCCTGCACTGTCTGTCTGTTGGAATGAGCTCACTCTGTAACCATGGACTGTTCCCAGCATGATTCCTCAGCCCAGCATGGTCCCCCAGAAGCCCACAGATGAGAGCCCAGAGGAGAAGAACCCCCTTGAGAAGAAATCAGCGGAGCTGAAGAGCAGACCTGAGGAAGAAGATGAAGAGGACAAAGAGGACGAGGTTGAGGAAGATGAGGAGGAGGATGAGATGGAGGAGGAGGAAGAGATGGAGGAGGATTTAGAGATGGAGGAGGAGGATGAGGAGGAAGGGTAAGATGGAGAAGAGAAGAAGAAAGAAGAGGAGGATGAGGAGGAAGAGGAGGAGGAGCTGGATGAAGATGAGGGAGAAGAGGAGGAGGAGGGGGATGAGGATGATGAGGACGAAGAACAGGAGGAGGACGAGGAAGATGAAGCTGCAGGAGCCCCCTCTATCCTAGGTGAGCAGCCCAATCAGTGCCTCAAGTGTGGGCAGAGAATCCCTCCCAGCTCGCAGCCGCTGAAGCACCGGTGCCCCCACCCCAGCGCCCGGCCCTTCACCTGTGCCGGCTGCGGCAAGAGCTTCAGTCGCAGCCTGACGCTCATCGCCCACTGGCACGGCCACAGAGGCAAGAAGCCCTTCGCCTGCGCCGGCTGCGGCAAGAGCTTCCGCCACGGCTCCCGCTTCTTCCAGCACCGTCTCCTCCACCCAGCCAGAGGCCACACGTCTGCGGGGACTGCGGCCAGAGCTTCCAGCGCAGCTCCATGCTGGTCACCCACTGGCGCCTCCACCCCGGGGAGAAGCCCTTTGCCTGCACCAATTGTGTCATGGTCTTCAGGTGCATCTCCCAGCGGAACCGCCACATGCGCACCCACACCAGTGACCAGCCTGCACCGGGGGACACACAAACACACCGACCCCAGCGCTCTCAGGGTAAACTTGATCCTCCCGGGGAGCCATTTCAAGCAGATTGAATTGGAATTGCATCTTTTCCACCCTTCTGTCTTGGAGGATGGGGATTCAGAATTTTCAAATGACCCTCCCTAAGGCTTGTCAGCGATAGTCAGAGTAATTACCCTGAGGAGATGGCACAGTTGGTGCCGCCAGTGCAGCTGGGACATGGTTTGCCAAATTTCAGCTGTTCTTTCCACAAGGCTTTGGATTTCCTGGGGGTAGGAAAATCCCCGCAACCTGTGTCCGATTATAACAAAAACCCCAACTTAATAAAATATCGTCATCTTTATTTTTGTTGGTTTTGACATTTCTTCTCTAAATGATCACATTTTGGGGAGAGTTCTTCCCTGGAGTGGGCTGAATCCAGAGCACGTGACCAGCTCAGGGAGATCCCGGTGGGTGTCTCGTGGTTGCTGAATTGGGTGATGTGTTCTCAGGGGTGTCTTGTGGGTTCTCATGGGGCCATTGAGGGGTCTCAATGGGGTTTGGGAAGTGTGTTGTGTGTTCTCAGAGGAGGTTCTGGGGGGTCTCTGGAATGTCTCAGGGGCTCTTGAGGAGGTCTCAGTGGGTTCTGGGGAACTAAGAGCAAGTAAAGGTCCCTGGGCCCCCCACCCCAGGCTCTTTTTAACCCCTATCCTGGGGATTGTGGTGCATATATTTAAGATGTTTTTGAACCTATGCATCAATTATTTCCCCCACAGAGGAGAAACCATCCTCAGGGAGCTCAGGATGTCCCCAGGTAGAACTTCCTGATTCTATCTGATCACACTTTCAGGGGGGTTCAAAGCGAGAGAAATGTTCACGTTTCTGAGTGGGACACAGCGCCCACGTGTTTTTTCTTCTGTCCCACTTTTGGACACTCACCACATGTGAATGCTTCTGGGGACCTGTGGACAGTGTGGTGGTGGCCACTTCCTTCCCGGCTGTGCCTTGGGGAGATCCCGTAGGAGCTGTGACTTCTCTGCCCTGCTCAGCCTGAGCCCTCATATCTGTGTTCTGAGCTGTTTCTTCTCTCTGGGGTCTCAGAAGGCTGGCAGGGGTGGAAGTGGCTGGGGGGCCTGCGGGGCAGTGTGGCCACACGCTTGGAGAATTGGTGGGATTTTCCTGATGGGGTTGAGCACGGTGCTGGCTTTTCTAACAGTGTCATGCCCAGAGAGCTTCCTTTAGTGGGTGTTGCTTCACACCCAAAACCCCACTTTGTTAAAAAACACAAGCAACTATTTTTTCCAAGTGTCTGAACTGTCCCCTGTTTGCTTTCTCGTTCAGCAATGTCTAAAGCCAGCTGGATGGCTTTTAGCTCTGCAAACTGACTTCATTCACGTTCTCCCTCAACTGCTTCTGCTACTCGTCGTGTGGGACTGCAAACAGCAGCTGTCCACTGCCGATGGTTTCCCACAAGATGGCAAGATCCCTCAGTGAACAGAGCATATTGCTCATCATTACCTGATAACTGATGATAGGAACGTGACTGGAGTGGATGACTTGCTGTGTGCAGAGAGTGAATGTGGACAGACAACCAAAAAAAGTGCAGGACCTGGGAGGTGTTTGGATCTGTGATTCAAGCAAAAATGTGTTTTCTGTTGGTCTGAGGTTCTTCACTGGAGTGGAGAGCAGATTGCAGTGGACATCATGTGGATTTAGACATGGCTGAGGGATGTCCTTCAATTATTCTTGAACTAGGCCTTCCTGTGTTCAATTAAGCAGTTGAGAAAGATTAAGAAACATCCTTCTGTGCCAGGGAGCTGCTCATTCTCCATGTAAAGCAGGTGGGACTTGATGCCAAAATGTTTGAACCTACAGCTCCGGACTTGTGACATCTTGTCTCAAAGCCACTTGTGACCTCACAAACCCCTACATAAGCCAGGGTTCTGCTCTTTCCCCATGGCCTATCAATCCATCTGTGACATCACAGAAGCTTGCACAAACTAGGCCCCATCACCTGCACCACCTCTTGCTCATACACCTGTGACATCACAAATCTTCTAAACGGGTGGGAGATGAGCCTTGAGGCAGTGGTCTCTCCCAGGGCTTTTGTCAAATTCATCACCATGAGGTCCTGAGAGATGTCCCAACTCAGGGGAAACGAGCTCCAAGGGTCTCATTTTGGATCACTATTTAGAGGATCCAGTATCATGGGCCTTGGTCAGGTGCCTTTCCCTTTTGTCCTAACCCCAGTGTTGCAATATTCTGGTTTGTGCATGACCAGAACTGGAGGGTCATGGTATTTTTCTCCTCTGTTGCACATGCCCAGAACTGGATCCTGGGGTCTTGGTCCACCTACAACTGTTTAACTGACCTTGAGTCGGGGCACTAAATGTTCCCCACCAGTTCCTGACTCCTGTGCATATTCCTGATGCACCCAGCAGTTCTCAGGAGCCAGGCCCCTGCTCCTGCCCCCTCTCCTGTGCACACTCGTGTGACATCACAAACCCCTGCTCTTGCTGGGTGCCAGGACATCGCCCTCCTCCTACTAATTCCCAAGTGACATCACAAACCCCTGCACAGGCCAAGACCCTGGTCCTTGCCCACCACCTGTTCCTACATCTGTGATATCACAAACCGCTGCACAGTCTGAGTCCTGCTTCTTGCCCCTCTCCTACTCATTGATCTGTGATGTCACAATGCCCTACACTAACCAGGGTCCTGGTACTGACCCAGCTCCTACTTTTCAACCTGTGACATCACACACCGCTCAACCATCTGGGTCCCCAGGGGCCTGACCATGCCCCAGCTCCTACTTATCCACCTGTGGCATCACATCCTGCCCCGTCTCCTACTCATGGAGCTGTGACATCGCAAAACCCTGTGGAAGCCAGGTCCCTGCAACGGCCTCATCTCCTGCGCATCCATGTGTGACATCACAAGCCCCTGAACAGTCAGGACCCTGCTTCTGCTCTGTCTCATACTCAACCACCTGTGACATCACAAATCACTAAAGAATCCAGGGACCTTCTTCTGCCCTACCTCCTACTCATTCCCATGTGACATCACAAGCCCCTGCACAGGCCGGGGTGCTGGTCCTTGCCCATCTCCTCCTCCTACACCTGTGACATCAAAAACCCCTCCACAAACAACACCCCTGCTCCTGCCCCATCTCCTACTCTTGGACATGTGACATCACAAACCAACGCGTAAGTCAGATCCCTCCTCCTGCCCAATCTCTTACTCATCGATCTGTGACATCGCAATGCTCCAGACTACTCAGGGGCCTCCTCCTTACCCATCTCCTACTTACCCACCTGTGACATCACACAGCCATGTACAAACAAATGTCCCTGCTCCTGCCCTATCTCCTACTCATCTACCTGTGTCATCACAGAACCTTGCACGAGCTGGATCCCTGCTCCTGCCCGCTGTCCTAAACAGCTGTGACATCACAAACACCAGCACATGCTGAGTCCTGGTCCTTGCTCATCTACTCATCCAGATGTGACATCACAAACACCTGCACAAACCATGTCCCTGCACTGCCCCATATCCTAATCATGGAGCTGTGACATGACAACTCCCTACATAAGCCAGGGGTCTCCTCTTGCCCCATATCCTATCAATCCACCTGTGACATCACAGAACCTTGCACAAAGCAGGTCCCTGCTCCTTCCCGTCTGTCTGTGACATCACAAACCCCTGCACAAGCTGGGTCCTTCATGCTCGCTGATCACCTACTCATCCACCTGTGACATCAGAAAGCCCTGCACCAACCAGGGTGTTCCTCCCTCTCCATGTATTATGAATCCACCTCTGACATCACAAAGCCCTGCAAAATTCAGTTCTGGGCCCAACTGCTTCTCATGGAGCTGTGACACCTCAAACCCCTAAACAAGCCAGGCCCATGCTCCTGCCCCATCTCCTACTAACCCACTTATGACATCGCACATCCCTGAACAAGCCACGGACCTCCACTTGCCCCATGTCCTATCAATCCAACTGTCACATCATAGAAACTTGTACAAAGCACATCCTTTCTCAGGCAGCAGCTCTTTATTAGCCGTCTGTGACATCACAATCCCCAGCTCAGCCAGCACCTGGGTTGTTCTTCCACCCAGTGCAGGACTGGCCACTTCTCCTCGAGAAACATCACCAGTTTCTGTTGGCGGAATCCTGGAGTTTCTCCAAGTGCCCCTGGGCTGCAGCTCCATTTTGCCAGCTGTTACTGGCTGTGTGCAGATGTCTCACCCTGACTGTGGGGAGACACCGACACAAGGTCACAACATAAGACCCTTAAGGACACAAGAGCTGATGAAAGGAGGTCCAGGTTTTCTATTTCCCAATGTTGGCATCAGCACAAGAACCATCGCTGAAACACCATCTGAGTGGACAAAGGAACCAAAGGCAGGGGCATCTGGGAAAGAGCAGAGTTGGGCTGTTTATAGAGGAATGTCTGAGGATGAGGAAAGAAGAACTTAGGATGGACAAGAAGGAACCAGAACAGCCAAGGTTAAGATCAGATCTGAGGAGGCCTCCTTGGGCTGAGTCAAGGGCTGCGGTGGGAGAAAAGAGCAACAACTGATCCCTCCAAACTTAGTTCTGCTACTGCCACGGTGTTTGGGACCTGCATGCTGTCCCTGCTGTCATCAAGGGAAGACCTGTGGTGGAAGAAAATGCACAATGATTCATCCTGAAAGGGACCTCATGACTTCTCCAGGAAAAGCAAACCCACTGTCCGTGGAGAAAGGAGTACAGAGGGTTGGGCTGTTTGTGAGCTGGTCTGAGAAGGACAGAGCTGTGGGGGAACAAGTCACTCCAGGGAGACTGGAGCATCCCCAGGCTTTGTGTCCTTTGTGTGATCAACCAGGGAGGATGCACAGATGTCAGTAAAGGAAGGAAGACAGTCAGGTGAGAGCAAGGGGTGGTAGGAGGGTGGTTGTCTACAGCATGCAGAGGAAGAGGGTCAGGTGTGGGACACTGTAGGACAGCCTGTGGTGGAAAAGAGGGAGGGATGAGGACAGTCTGAAAGCCCCATAAGAGATGAGCTCTTTGTCCCCTTGGCTCTGGCTGTTGTCTCTGCCACTGATGCATGTGAAGAGGCACATTCTTCTTCCAGCAGCAGGGACTCGCGGCCTCCCCTTCCTCACCTGAGAACCTAGGAAGGATTGGGCCATAGTCCTGCCATTGACACTGTACAAATCCACATTCCAATAACCCAGGAAGAGCCCTGAGTAAGGTGTGAGGAACAGGATCTGCCTCCTGACGGGATGGGGGTCAGGACTTGCACTTATGGCTTCATGTCACTCAACCAGATGTACTCAGAATCTGTGCCACCTTTAGATGGCCTTTGTTTCCTATTCATCTCTGCCTCCAGAGTTCTGCTCTAAGCAGACCTTGGAAGTTTTCTCAGAAATGGTCCTCAGTGAGACCATTAACACCGCAAGGAACTTTGGAGTTTGCACCTGCCTGTGACCTCTGGAGAGGTTCCTTCATCTTCCTCTCAGTCCCTGAGGTTCCAGGGACTCTTTGTCCCTAGACAATCTGGGCTCACCTCCCCAGGCAGTCCTTTCCATGGAGAAGCTGATCAGGGTACCAGACAGGAATGACATTTGCTGTTGCTGTCTGTCTCTGAAACTCTGGGAATCACTTGGGGTCTGGTGAGTTGGAGGCCATGAGATGATGCCATTGTCCACCCCAGAGAGACTTGGCTAGCTCCAAAGCAACGAAGATAGGAGGGAATTGCTAACAAATATGGGCATTGCTTGATGGCAAAAAAAGAGTCGTGGGCTTTATCCAACCTCTCCAACCCCCATCACTCTCAGCTCTGGTGAGATCTGAAAAAGAAACAGGAAATGGATCAATAGAAACCTTTCCTGGGCACATTTTCTCCATCCCAAGTGTTCATAGCTACTGTGTTTTGGAAATGGCTGCACAGATCTAGATTTCCATAGAGGGGGAGAAAGGGCCATCAGCTGCTGGTACCATGGCCATGGCCAACGGAAAACACTGCTGAGAATTTACACTCAGCCCTCAGCATTCTGAAAATGAAGACTTCTCACACACGGATAACATCGGGGACTTTTCTGCCTTTGCTTCAAATCCTGCCCTACACCTTCATTCAGGGCTTGGCACAGGTGCCCCATGTAGCCAGCGGAAAGAGTCAGCTTGAAGACATTGCTGTGAACGTGACTTCAGTGCGGGACTCACGGTGTGCAGAGAGAGAATGTGGGCAAACAATTAAATTCTGGGACAGGGAATGTTTTCAGAGGTCTTGGGATTTGTGATTCAACCAGAAGTGTGTTTTCTGCTGGTCTGAGATTGTCCATGGTAGTGGAGAGCAGATTGCAGTGGAGGTAACATGAACTTCAGACATGGCTGAGGAATGTATCTTATTTTTTATTGAACTCAGATGTCCCGTGTTTTCCTTTGTTGACAGTTAAGAAACACCCTTCTGTGCCTGGGCATTGCTTGTTGTCTTCTGAAAGGAGGTGGTAGAGAGGTCAGTGCCCATCTTCTCCCAAGGCAAAAGTGATAATACAAGAGGAAATGGTCTCAAGTTCCCACAGTTTGCACATGAGGATGAATTTTTTTGACCCAAAAAGATGGCAAGTTCTGGAACAGACTGCCCGGGAAGTGGTTGAATCTCCATCCCCAGATTTGTTATCAAGTCATCTACAGTTGGTGCTTAGGGACATGGTTTGTCAGAGGACATGTAGGGTAGGGTTATTTGGTGGACTCTATCTTGAAGAATCTTCAGATTCTGTTCCTCCTTCAGATGGCCTTTGTTTCCTTCTCATCTCTGCTTCCAGAATTCTGATGTAAGAAGCCCTGGAAAGTTTTCTCAGAAATGGTCCTCAGTGGGACCATTAACATGGCAAGAAATTTTGGAGTTTCCACCTGCCTGTGACCTCTGGAGAGGTTTCTTCAACTTCCTCCCAGTCCCTGAGGTTCATGGTCTCAGCACAAACTCCACCTTAGGGATCATTCAAATGCCTTGTTCTGTTGCTGTGCTGCTGAGCTGGGCTGGGCTCCTGGGCTGGAGGGAGCTCCTGGCAAGTGGCAGCGCTGCCCAGAGCCAGCTCAGCCCAGGAACAGCTCCTCTGCCAAGCCAGAGAGGAGTGGAATGAGCAGAGTGAGAGTAGAAGCAGCCTGGGATGGGAATAAGTTGGAGAACGCTTGTGGAAAGAAATCTGCAGAGCCCTCTATGTGGTAAGTACCTGCATGAAGGTCAATGTCTCTGAATTTCACTGGAAGTTCTCCAAACCCTGGCACAACCCAGAGCCAGGAGGGGCTTTGCAGTTTCTCCAGCACAGAGGAGGAGGAGGTGCTGCAGAGCAGGGCTTCCCTGCTGCAGCATCAGAGGGCCAGGGCATGTGGGCTGCCTTGTGCTGGGCACGGCTGCAGGGTGTGAGTGTGTGTGTGCAGGCAGGGTGGGCAGGGCTGTCCTTGCCAGCAGGGTCCCTGCAGCCCCGGGGCTGTGTGATGGGGCAGGCACTCTGCCATCTGCCAGGCTCAGCTCTCAGCCTGCCTGGGGAGCTCCCCATGGAGCAGCTGTGGGGAGAAGCTGCAGGTGGAAGAAGTCATCCTTGTCAGGGCACAGCAGAGTCCTGCAGCTATCAAGAGGGTGCTGGGTGTCTCAGGACTGCTCACAGCTCCAGGTCACCTCAGGGCTTTTCTGAGGAGAATTTCAAGAACATCAAGGCAGAATTTTTCTGTAAGGGAAGGTGTCTGTGATTTGCTTTTTTTGTGCTCTTGCAGGGCTGGGTGGGCTACATGGGGATGAAATTTATTTCTCCTGTGTGGAGAAGGCTTTAACACATCAATACTTCTTACGCGTTGTTTGAGATTTTCATGAGGCCCTGAGCACACAGTGTTGTCCTTGGACAGGGTAGAGATGAGCACTCAAACAGTGGGATGGGCTCTGGGAACACTGACAGGGAGCAGAACTGGGCACAGAGAAGCAGCTCCTGGCAGGGACAGCTCCAGGCAGCAGAGACAGGGGCAGGGGCTCAGAGGGAGCTGTTCCCACAGATGATTTGGCAGAGGGTTCAGTCACCTCCATGCCATGGCTGGAGGAACCCCCTGGTCTTCTCTCCCACCCAGCAGAGCCTCTGCCCTTATGGCCATGGAGAGTCAGTCACCTTCTCAGTGGCCTCAGCCCTGAGCAGGAGAAATTCTTCAATACCAACCGTCTGTCCCTGTCCTGCCTCCATCGGCAGCAGCTCTCTGCCATTGCTCCAGTTTCCCCATCCTGTGCCTGCTCCTCTTGGCCTTGTCACTGGACTGGATTGTGGGGTGGGATTCAGATGCACTTCAGAGACCTACCCTGGGGCTCTTACCCTGCAGATGTGGCCATGGGAGTGAAGTGTCCCAATCCCCTCCTAATGCCCAGTCTCCCAGTCACACCAAGGAGAAAACTCTCCCTTCAGCACAACCTATCTTTAGGACATTCACTTCTTCCCCTGCAGAGTCCTGCTGGGCTGCAGCTGCCCTCCACAAGGACACAGCTCTCCCGTCACATCTCTGTGTTCTCAAGGAGCTCCATGGAGAAGACCCCTCAGTGCTAAGGGCATGGGAATGCTGCTGGGTGGCTGTGCACAGGCAGCTGCAATGTGCCCTCTGTGTCTGTGTCTGGGAGTGGAGAGCTGAGATCCTCCTGAGGTACGATGGGTTGGGGTGAGGGGTTTGGAGATTACAGTTTGACACTGGATTCATCTGCACCCCGTAGGGTCCAGGTTCTTCTCAGGGGAATGTGTGGGTACAACCGTCGTGCAGCAGATAGGGCTGCCACCAGGGCTGATGGAGAGAGCGGCTGTCTTCCCTCTGAACTAAGGGACAGGCTCGTTGCCTCTCAGGACACACAAGGTCTCCCAGACAGGGCAGCAAAAATGGCAGCACTGACAATATTGCTCCCTCAGTGTGGTAGGGCAACCAGAACAAAATATACACAGCAAACCCCCTCAGCTCTGCTCTGCTGTCAGTGACTCGGGAGCAACAATGCTGCAGAGCTCTTGGCTTTCCCAACTGGGTTTGATCTGAGATCCCCCCATGTTCATACTTCCCTCTGCCTGTGGGGCAGGAGTGACTCCTGCAGAGCCCCAGCAGAGCCCCTGTTCCTCAGGACACCCTCAGCCAGCCCCAGTCAGAGCTCAGGGAAGGGACCTGCCAAAGAACCACCTGAGAGGGGTAGAGGCAGTTGAGGGTTCCCAATGGGACTGGTATGGGCTTTGCTCAGAGAACTCTGCTCTAACTTCTCACTTTGTTTTCTTCCTTGCACAGCTCCCCATGCGCAGAGCCAGAAAATGTCCAACAGCAGCTCCATCACCCACTTCCTCCTCCTGCCATTCGCAGACACACGGGAGCTGCAGCTCTTGAACTTCGGGCTCTTCATGGGCATCTTCCTGGATGCCCTCCTGGGCAATGGCCTCATCATCACCACCATAGCCTGGGACCACCAACTCCACACACCCATGTACTTCTTCCTCCTTAACCTCGCCCTTCTTGACCTGGGATTAATCTCCGCCACTCTCCCCAAAGCCATGGCCAATTCCCTCTGGGACAACAGGGACATTTCCTACTCAGGGTGTGCTGCACCATTTTTTCTCTTTGTCTTTTTCATTTCAGCAGAGTTTTATCTTATCACCATCATGTCCTATGACCGCTACGTTGCCGTCTGCAAACCCCTGCACTACGGGACCCTCCTGGGCAGCAGAGCTTGTGTCCACATGGCAGCAGCTGCCTGGGCCAGCGGGTTCCTCAATGCTCTGCTGCACACGGACAATACATTTTCCCTGCCCCTCTGCCAGGGCAATGCCCTGCACCAGTTCTTCTGTGAGATCCCCCAGATCCTCAAGCTCTCCTGCTCAGATGCCTACCTCAGGGAAATTGTGTTTATGGTTTTCAGTGTCTGCTTTGCATTAGGTTGTTTCGTTTTCATAGTCTTGTCCTATGTGGAGATCTTCAGGGCCGTGCTGAGGATCCCCTCTGAGCAGGGACAGCAGAAAGTCTTTTCCACCTGCCTCCCTCACTTGGCCGTGGTCTTCTTGTTTATCAGCACTGCCATGTTTGCCTACCTGAAGCCCCCCTCCATCTCCTCTCCATCCCCGGACCTGGTGGTGTCATTTGTGTACGCAGTGGTGCCTCCAGCAGTGAACCCCCTCATCTACAGCATGAAGAACCAGGAGATCAAGGATGCCCTGAGGAATCTGATCACTGGAATATTTCAGAGGAAATAAAATCTTCATAGTCTACAATTTACAGACTCATCCTAGACTAACCCTGATTTCTGACATTTGCCCTATTTTGTTTTGATTTGATTTTTCTTTACCTTTTCTACTTGTGATAATATTTTCCAAAAAAAAAAGATGTTATTACTGACAACATTTCTACATCTGTATCTACCAGTTTTGTGTTACACAGAAGATTTGAAAAGCCATGACCTCTCTACATTTAAATAAAATATAGTCTCTTCCATGACTTGCTGAACTGAGGTGCTTATTCCAGGACCATTTATGGATGTGGAGGGGTAGTGGCTGTGTCAGAGGTGGAGGGGAAAAGAGCCCCAGCCCAGCAGCACTGCCAGGGAGCACCAGCGCTTGCTCTGTCCTCAGCTGCTCGCTCTTCCCTCCCAGCCTCTCCTGCTGAGCCCCTGGGCTGGGCTAAGGCCTGAGTGCTCTGGCAGCTTGGTCCCAGTGCTGCTGCGTGGCCGTGCTGTGAGCGCAGGCAGGGACAGGCCCTGGGACACGGCTGCTTCCACAACAGCAGCTCCATCACACCAGGGCATCTCCTCAGGGTACTGCCTGAAGGTCTCAGTTCTGCTTCCAAAACTGCTGTCAAGAAC
>JANVCC010010182.1:0-26437 GCA_025345505.1 Todiramphus chloris collaris | reverse complement strand
CTCACACACACGGGAGCTGCAGCTCTTGACCTTCTGGCTCTTCCTGGACATCTACCTGTCTGCTCTCCTGGGCAACGGCCTCATCATAACCACCACTGCCTGGGACCTCCAGCTCCACACCCCCATGTACTTCTTCCTCTTCAACCTCTCCCTCCTTGTCCTGGGATCCATCTCCACCACAGTTCCCAAAGCCATGGCCAATTCCTTCTTGGACATCATGGACATCTCTTACTCAGGATGTGCTGCACAGCTTTTTCTCTTTGTCTTTTTCATTTCAGCAGACTATTTTCTCCTCACCGTTATGTCCTACGATCGCTACGTTGCCATCTGCAAACCCCTGCACTACGGGACCCTCCTGGGCAGCAGAGCTTGTATCCACATGGCAGCAGCTGCCTGGGCCACTGGGTTTCTCCATGCTTTGCTGCACACGGCCAACATATTTCCCTGCCCCTCTGCCAGGGCAATGTGAGATCCCCCAGGTCCTCAAGCTCTCCTGCTCACACTCCTACCTCAGGGAACTTGGACTTCTTCTCTTTGCCTCTTTTGCCTTTTTGGGGTGTTTCATTTTCATAGTGTTGTCCTATGTGGAGATCTTCAGGTCTGTGCTGAGGATCCCCTCTGAGCACGGTCAGCACAAAGCCTTTTCCACCTGCCTCCCTCACCTGGCCGTGGTCTCCCTTTTTATGTGCACTGCCATGTTTGCCCACCTGAAGCCCCCCTCCATCTCCTCCCTATCCCTAGAACTGGTAGTGTCAGTTCTGTACTCGGTGGTGCCTCCAGCAGTGAACCCCATCATCTACAGCCTGAGGAACCAGGAGATCAAGGATGCCCTGAGGAAAATGATCACTAGATTATCTTCAGAAGCAATAAACTGATTGTCACCTGCAAATCACTCCCTAGGTAGCTCATGACAGTCCAAGCGCAAATACTGATATTTTTGTTGGCGATGGTTTTGTTATTGTTTGTGGGTTTTTTGTAAGTTGACTTTAGATTTGATAATATTTTTTTACCCAAAAAATGTCATTATTTCTCCTGTTTCATTTTGTATCTCTCCATTGTTTGTGTGACCCAGAGTCTGTATAAATCACAAACCCTTCTTTTCTTTGTGGTTACACAAAATAAAGGTCTCTGCCTTGAGTTTTTTTTCTTACATCTTTCCTCCCAGACTCCTCTGGAGCTGCCAGGGCAGTGCCTGTGTCAGAGGTGGAGGGGAAAAGAGTCCCAGCCCAGCAGCATTGCCAGCGAGCACCAGCACTTGATCTGTCCTCAGCTGCTCGCTCTTCCCTCCCAGCCTCTCCTGCTGAGCCCCTGGGCTGGGATACGGCCTGAGCGCTCTGGCAACTTGGTCGCAGTGCTGCTGGTTGGCCGTGCTGTGAGCGCAGGCAGGGAGAGGCCCTGGGCCCTGCTGGGACACAGCTGCCTCCACAACAGCATCTCCATCACACCACGGGTCTCCTCAGGGCAGTGTCAAAAAGCTTCAAGATTTTCTCAGTGTTTCTGTTAAGAATATGCCCAATACAGCACCCAGGACTGGAAACCCCACTCAGGACCTGAACTGTGTGAGTATGCAGGGTGGGGGCCACAGCAGTGTCCTTGACCATTCTGCACCATTTCCAGCACTGTCCTCTGACCCCAGGTCAGGGAGGAGGTTATTTCTCTGTCAAGGGACTCTAAATGACTTGGTCAGAAGTCCATGTTTGCACCGTATGGGTAATACTTCAGCATGGACATGGTGTGTATGTGTGGAGATGAACATGAGTGAGCACAAACACCATCAACTCTTCCTGGGCACGCCATGAAGGTCAGTGGGACAGACAGTGTCTTGAGGTCATTTCACCTTCAGGGTAATTTCTCCTTGGAAACCCCCTGACTTCATCTCTGGGATGTGGTCTCTTGAAACAAGATCCCTGCCTCAATTCCTCATGCCTTTGCCTATTATCATGAGTGCAGAGCAAGGTGATGCACCACAGGTCTGAGGTGCCTCCTTCTTCATGCTGGCATCCTCTAAGGGTACCACCATATGGCTGTCACCATGGGACATCTCTCCTGCTTAGTGTTAGCAGGCCAAAAGCCTTCTCTTCCTGCTCCTCTCAAGTCAGTCGTGTTCCTGTTTCTACAGCATCCTCATGCATGTCTCTGTGATGCCCAGATCAACCCTCCTGAGATAGTTTGACAAAGGCTACACTATCCTCAGGCCCCTGCTCACTTCCCTCATCTACAGCCTGAGGATTAGAAAGGTTGAGGGGACAGAGACACTGTTAAAAACACTGAGCGAAGTTCTGAGCTGCACAAAGTTGTTGGTCTGCTGGGAGAAAAAGCTTCTGGTTCTCTTACGAACAGGCCCAGAAAATGGGGACTGGGCTGTGCTATGTCATGGGCACTCTCCTGGAACTGTAAACCTGTGGACGTTTTGGTGTTGGAATGGGCAGTGTGTTGCTGGCAGAGCTGTCTGCTGTCATCATGAGACCTCTCATTGATGGTTCTCCTTGTAACCAGTCACTGTCAGCATCCCTCAGTGACCAGCACTGGGGCCAAGTCTGCTGATAGTCTGTCTTTTCTCCCCGTACAAGGTATGGTGCTCACTTTCAGCTCCTCTGGGCTGAGGGCAAGCTGAGGGAAGTTCTTCAGATGCCTCCTCCACTTATCTCTGCCTTGAGTAGGTGACTTGGACAAGATGATTTTCAGGTCTTTTCCAACCTGGGTACTTCCGTGATTCTATGAATCTTCCCCAACAGAATCGGCAGAGGAAGGAGAAAAGACAAGAGAGAGAGAAAAGGTGCCCATAGAAAGGTGATAGTTCTGAGCAAAATTTCTCCATTTGAACCACTGGTCACAAAATTTTCTGCATTCAGTGGCTGTATAAAACTACTTATGTAGTGAGGCAGAGCTTGCTGGTGCGTCCCCTTGGTACTGATAATAAAAATATAGTGAAATATTGTTCAAAATTCATAAAACTCCCAGCAATGCTGAAGAGGAGACTTTTTCAGCTGCTACTTTGAGCTGTTTTCTGGAGAGGTAAGGGCGAGCTGGGATGAGTGAGATGGGAGATTTGGGGAAGGTAGGTGGGGCTCCCCGAGATGGTGGGAATGCTCTCTTAGACATGTGTAGGGATTGATAAGAGTAGGACAGAAATAGTTGTTAGCTAGAAGTAGTTATGATAAGGCCTGCAAGGCCGAAAAACAGGCAACACTGCCCCGACCTTGAGGAGATAAGACTAAGGATGAGAAAAGCACAAGCACCTGGCAAAACAGGAGGATAAGAGGAGAAAAACAGGGTGCTGAAGGAAGAAACCCAAGAGAATTGACAGCCAATTAAAAGTGTATGAAGTGTGCGTAGACAGACTCTGGGTTTGAGTGTGGGGCCAATTAGAAGTGACCTGGGTGCGTGAGCAGTATTGTCTCGGGTATAAATATAGCCTGTCGTACTTAATAAAGTGACTTCTGATTACAACCATATTGGCTGTGCTGTCAGAGTCCATCCCTGCACGCTACAGTTGGTGACCCCGAAGTGATACGATTCTACGGGATAGGAGTCGGAGGGAAAAGAAAAAGCAGGGGACTTGCCGCAGTCAGGAGCCGGCTGGAGCGTAACTGGACGTTCGAGAGAGACATGGTAACAGGAGCTGGCTGGACCGTAACTGGGCGTTTGAGAGAGACGTGGTAACAGACAAATCAGCGCGCTGGAAGAAAAGGTAAGTGGCGGCGAGGGTCAGAATGGGAGCCAATAGTACTAAAGAAGAAGAAAAGGCAAGAGACATTCGGAAGCATATCCTTTCTATGAAAGGGATAAAAGTGGAAAAACGGGCATTAGAGGACATATTGACCTGGGGAGAAAAAAGAGGACATTTTAAAGAGGCTAGTGCAGTTTTTGATGTGGATATATTATGAAGGAGGCGATAGATGCCTGAGATGCAGGCAATTCGTATTTTATATACGCAGGATGGGCAGGGAAACCCCGTTGCCAACTATAGCCCTCTCGATTAGAAATTATTGTCTCAGTTACGGAGTACCGTCGTGGAGATGGGGATACATGGGGAACCCGCTAAGCAGACGATTAACTATATTTGTGGAACGGACATCTTATTACAAGAGGATATTAAAACAGTAATGCACATGATTTTGTCACAATCGGAGTTAATGCTATGGCAAGCGCACTGGCATGGTCTATGTGATGAATCCGCAAATCAGGTGCAGAGAGCGCCTGCAGATCCCTTGAACGGTGTCACAGTAGAGTGCTTAATGGGGGTCGGGCCATATGCTAAATTAGAGAACCAGGCCCCGCTTGGCCCAGACATATCAAAGGAGGTTATGTTGTTAGCCCTGATGGCCCTAGGAAAGGTTAAGACTACACCGCCTACCCCATCCTATTTTAGCATCAAACAAGGAAGGGAAAAGCACTTTGCTACCTTTGTAGATCGAGTAAGGGAGGCAATTAACCACGCGGATGTTCCAGGGTATATGAAATGGGCCCTGTTGCGGCAGTGCGTGTTAGAGAATTTGAACACCGCTACTTGACCTATATTGGTAACAATGCCTGCTGATGCTAGTGTGGAGGCTATGCTGGAGAGAATGAGCAGGGTGCCTGTGGGCCATCAGGCTATGTTAGTGGAGGCAGTGAAGGAGGTGGGGCTTAGGATTCAAGAGAGTCAGGGTCAGGTTTTAGCAGCCCTCGCTCCGCTGCAGTCAGGGAGATCTAAAGGAGGCCTTCACTTGCACTGTTTCCAATGCGGCAAGCAAGGTCATATGCGGCGCAACTGTCGAGTGCCACACGTATGGTGCCCCAACTGCCAAGTGGATAACTGTGCTGCAGCAGCCTGCCACCGGAAGCAAGGAAATGGGAGACTGAGCGCGAGGAGCCGCCGCACGATGACACCAACAGCAGCTCCAGTGATGACATCGGGCCCAAGGTCAGCAGGGAACTTTTGACAGCCAGCAAACTTCGCCCCAGCACCGCAGGAAGCCTCGGCCTGGACCTGGCAACCACAGTAGATGCAACACTGATCGACAACCGGGTTGCCTGTGTTCCTACTGGAGATGAAGGACCGCTTACCTGCAGGGGACAACGCTATGGTGCATTACTCATAGGCCGCTCATCTGCGGCCATTAAAGGACTAGTTATAATTCCTGGCCTTATTGATGCGGACTATACTGGAGAGATAAAAATTATGTTGCAAACCCATTTTCCTCCTATGATGATTCCGGCAGGAAGCCGTATGTGGTGGGTTGACCCCGGCACGGCACCAGGTGCCCACCAATCCCTTCTATCACTCCCCCCGACCCCCTTCAGCACAGCACGCAGGGAGAGAATAAGACGCAAAGCACAGGGGTGTGGGTTATGATAGATAAAGTGTTATTTTCTACTTCCCGTCCACAGGCGATGTCGGGCCGAGTCCAGGAAGCAGGGCTCCAGGAGCCGCTTGGAGGACAAAGCAGAATGCCCCCCATCCTCCTCCTTCACTCTCCCTTTATAGTTGAGCTGACGTCATATGGTATGGAATAGCCCACTGGTCAGCTCAGGTTGGCTGTATCTTCTCCCCCATCCTGCCCCCCATCCTCTGGTGCCGTGTGAGCACTGGCAGTCATAACACGAGTGTGTTATCAACACCCTCCAGCTCCCAGTGCTGCAGCATGAGGGCTGGATGGGGAAAAGTAGCTCAGCCAGACCCACTACACCGTATTACCCAGCTCGTCCCATTGCCTCAACTGATCCAGGAAACCACCTGGTGGCCAGGTTTCGCCTCGAGGTAACAAGGGATTTGGGTCCACAGGAGGAATGGCCCTATTGACTGTGCCCATGAATGCTCGGCCTGTAATGAATATCACATTAACTTTGGGACAGGAAAGTTTGAACATAAGGGCCTTGTTGGACACAGGGGCTGATCTTACTATCGTTTCCAGTAGTATCTGTACAAAAAATTGGCCACTACTAAGTGTGTCCGGGACAGTAGAGGGTGTTGGTGGGGCCACAGCGGTCCGGCGGAGCACTCCTGTAATGTTGCAGATTGATGGACAGGTGGTAACGGTACCAATAACAGTGATGCCACTACCATCGGGGGTGTTCACCCTTGTCGGCTGATATGTAGTGAGCCAGCTCAGAGCTATGCTGACGACGGGCACAGCTTTTCGGTAGCAGCCACTGCATGGACTTTCCCAATTCCACTAACATGGCTCACAGAAGAGCCTGTGTGGGTTGAGCAGTGGCCACTGAAACAGGAAAGTCTTGTCCAGGCACATGCCCTCGTGCAAGAGCAGCTGGCACAAGGCCATGTTCGTTTATTCACCAGCCCTTGGAATACGCCTATTTTTGTTATATGTATCGTTGCAATTTCGGAATGGCTGGTACCTCAGCCAAAACAAAATATCTGGGTAACACTTGCAAATGTAACCGGTCAGGATACTTTGTGTCTGGTGGTGGCCAATCCTGAGAATCCATTTTCCCCATTTTAGTAGGGGTTCCTGTGGATACTTGGCCCTGCCCGAAGGCACTAAAGTCATTTCCCATGTTATGTCCTAATAATACCAGACAAGGCGTTGACATGTGGGATGCGACCTCAGCATGGTATCCTGTTAGGACCCAGGAGCCTCAGGAACTAGAACTGTTGGGCTAGGTAAAAATGGATGCCTGTATCATGTTGTCTTGCTTTGAAAGACAGGTGTCTGCCAAGGAAGGCAGGAGCCCCCCTTGGAAGGGAAAAATGCAACCCCCTCCCCTCCGAATGCTTATAAATTTGAAATTAAGGGGCTGTCACTCAAAGATGAGGAATAGGAATAAGAGTTCTTTACTAGATATCTATATAACAAGACAAACAAACAACAATAACCATGGCAGTAACAGGAAACAGCGCCAAGGAACCCCGTCCCAACCTCTCGGGGAGCAGGGAGGGCGCAATGGTCTCCCTGCCGCTCTGGAGCCAGCTCAGTCCTCAGGTGGCAATGGCCAACGAAAAGCCTGTGTCACAAACTCCCCTGGGCAGCCGATCCCCGTGTCCAGCAGGATCCTCGGGAGACAGCAGGGGTAGGAGGAAAAGCAGGAAACGCAGCAGGGACAACCTCTCTCCAAGCTGATCTCGGTGTCCCTCCGGATCCTCAGGAAGCAGCAAGGAGAGCAGGAGATGCAGTGGGGATGAGTTCTCTGCACCACGAGGGCAGCTTCTCCTCCCCTTGAATACAGGGAGCAAGACAAGAGCCCTAGGGGCTCCACCCAACCCCCTTTATTCGGCTGCCTGGACCCCTCCCACTATAGCCAGGTCCGTTTGTCTCTCTTAAGTACAGCCATTTACCTCCTTGACAAACAAGTATGGAAAAAATCTTTTAGAGAAGAAGGAAAACAGAATAACTCCCCAAAACCCCAACACATGTTTAATTTTACTGGGAGCCAGACCATTACGAAAGGTGCCAGGCCCCAGTCGGTTAACAGTTCTATCTCTGTTTACCGGAATTAATATGTATGGTGTAATTATATTGCAACCAATTGGTCGAAATCCAGCTATGTCCCACTGATACTACCCCCGGGGATGTTTTTGTTCTGTGGGGATCGTGCATGGCCCGGGATACCTTCTCGAATATCGGGGGGACCGTGTTCTTTAGGGAGACTAACACTATTGACACCTAACACTAGTACGATATTGAGCATTGCATGGCACCAAAACAAGCAGGCTACACACGCTTTTAATCAAGACTGTAAAGATGATGTTGATTTTTGGTCAGCTGGAAAAATCATTGCTGCTTCATTTCTTGTGCCTGGTGTAGCTGCAGCACAAGCATTAGCCACGCTAAACAAATTAGGATGTTGGCTCAGCAAACAGACCAAGGCCACTTCTATAGCTCTTGCAGGATTATTAGCTGACGTAGATAGCATTCGACATGCTACTTTACAGAATAGAGCTGCCATTGATTTTTTGTTGTTAGCCCAGGGTCACGGTTGTATGTAATTTGAAGGGATGTGTTGTATGAACCTTTCTGATCATTCTGAGTCTATTCACAGTTGTATGCAATGTTTAAAGGATGGAGTCAAGAAACTAAGGATCACTGATGGCTTGGACGGGTGGCTGAAAGGTTGGGGGTTAACAGGTTGGTTACTTGATCTAGTTAAGCAGGGACTGGTTGTGATGTTGGTCATCGTCGTCTTGCTTCTGTTTGTCCCGTGTCTCTTGCAGTGCGTCAGCGGTATGATCCCCCGGAGCATGGAGAAATTTACCCATGCCGCCTGGCTTGTCCAAAAAGAAAAAGGGGGAATTGTTGGGGAATGGCTTGAGAACAAGGGCCACGGCTCAGTGCAAGATATATTAGCAGAAGCTAGGCATGAGGACTAGCCCACCTGCAGGGAAAGGATGTCCTTGAGGAGGAATGTTAAGATAATAATAGGATGCTTTGGTTAACAGAAAGAGGGACGTTATATCAGCATAAGATGATATCAGGATGTTTTGGTCATCGGAAAGAGGAGCTATGTAGCAGCTGGGACCACCAAGGGGTGGTCGTAGGGAGAGTGTGACTTCTTGAATGGACCTATGGGAACTATCATGAATATGTATAACTTGTGTGTACTCCAATCAGCATGTATTAGTGATTAGCATAATAGTATATAAGTAGGTGCAAGTGTGACAGTAAACGAAGTTTGCCTATTAATCATATTGATTTCCTGCACTCTTCCCTCGCCGTTCCGCAGGGAGAAATGCCCTGAGCTGCAGAACCGCCAGAAATACACCGCTCAAAACCACACAATTGTCATCACAACTGGAATGTCCCAGGAAAAACACTCAGATTCCCCAAGGCCACAAATCCTCCCCGGAGGCGTCCCTCCTGGGGAGGGTAGCAGAACAAACCCCTCACTCTGTCCCTACAACTTGGTGTCCAGTACTCCCACAAATTAGGTCTGAAATTGGGATAATGTTTATACAACTATTGAACAAAGTGTGAGGGTGGGACTGTGGCCAAGTCCCTGTTTCCGGTGGTCAGCAAGTAGCAGTGGCACAAACCAATTAGATTTCCTTGGTAACTTGTGCAAGGAGCGGATAACTGCTGTGATTTGCATGAGAATGGTATAAGGAGTCTCACAGGCCCCTTCACAGCCATTGGCTTCCTGATGGATCATGCACAACTGAGACACAACAGACTGCACAATACCATAGCCAATCAGCACCCTCCTTGTGGCCCAGTACCTGAGCTGAAAGAAGTCAATTTGTTTCATCAACTTTCTCTAATATATTTCCTACCAAGAGTTTGAGTGGAGAAATTTTCCTCAGAGGAACTGCTGGATCTCCACTGGTGCATTTTATAATTCTTCTGCTGCCTCTCTGGTTTTCCTCCTTCCTCTGTCTTTTCTGCCTTCAAAGAGTTCTGCATGGACAACATTAATTGAAAAGATGAACAATGAGGGTTGGAAGAGACCCTTGAGCACCGTTCTGTCCATCTGTCCCAGAAATGTCAGGTGTCCACATCTGAGCTGGGCTCATGCACTGCTCACACTGCCCAGGGTACTCAGAGACACAAGTCCTTCCCTTGCACACAGCCAGGCCATGCTCTGCAAAGGTTGGAATGTCTCCCTGGCCTCCCGCTGCCACTGCCAGAGTCTGGGAGGCCCCTCAGCCCTGCGCTGTATCGCCCACCTCTGCTCTGCTCTGAGATGTCCCATGGCATGAGGAATGGACACAGGGAGCTCGGGTAAAGGGAGCCCATCCCAGAGCTGCATTCAGTGGGGTTCCCATGGGACGTGACTGTGAATGTGATGTGACATCAAGATACTGTCTGTCCCACACACCTTCACAATACTCCCAGGAATAGCTGATGATGTTTGTGCCACTTGGGTTTATATTCCCCCATTCACTTGATGTCCATTCTGACGTGTCATCTATGCAGAGCAAGCATGGGATGTTGAATAAGTCATTTAGTGCCCTATCATGGAGGAAGTACTATTTCCCTGACCTGGAGTGAGAAGCAAGTGCTGGAACTGGTGGTGGCTGGGCAAGGACACTACTGTGGCCCCCACCCTGCACACTTACACACTTCAGTGGTTCACTGAGGTTTCCTGTTCTGGGTGCTATGTTGGGCATGTTCTTGAGAGAGAATCTGAAAGACGCTTTCAGACACAGAAGGCTTCAGACACTGCCCTGAGGAGATCCCTGGCGTGATGGAGGTGCTGTTGTGGAGGCAGCTGCCGTCCGGGCTCCTTCTACCCGCAGCTTCTCCCCACAGCATCTCCATGGAGAGCTCCCCAGGCAGGCTGAGAGCTAAGTCTGGCAGGCGGCAGAGTTCTTGCCCCAGCACAAGGCAGCCCACATGCCCTGGCCCTCTGATGGGGCAGCAGGAAGCCCTGCTCGGCAGCACCTCCTCATCCCCACATCAGAGAAGACAACAGAAACATCAGTCAGGGGATGTGCCAGCTCTGTCAGACCTGTCCCCAACACTTCACTGAGCTGTCCTGCTGCCAGAGACTGACCATGTCCAGGTCTGTGCAGGTTTCTCTGGGCACAAGCTCAGCTCTGCCCTCCCAGCCCAGGCTGCCTTTCCCCTCTCTCTGCTGGCTCCTCTCCCCTCGGGGCCTAGAGGCAGTGCCCCCAGCCCTGCTGCGCTTGGCAGAGGAGCTGCTCCTGGGCAGAGCTGGCTCTGGGCAGCACTGATGCTTGCCAGGAGCTCTCTCCATCATTCCATCTTTCTCCAGCTCTCTCCTTCTCCTACTCTTGATTCATTCAGATTCCTCTCACCTCTGCAGATGCTTTGAGCTTCATGGAGTTCAAAGCCTGACGGGCTTTCAGAATCCCATTGTCTCCTTAGACATCTCCTTCATTATCTTCAGAGGGATATTTCTGTATCTATCTTAAACATTTCTGTTGATATGATCCATTGCAGAGAGGGAATCTCATGAGAGGTGCTTGTCCATGTGAGGGAGATGCTTTCAGTATGTGTTTTATAGATGAAGGAAACTGAACCTGCTTTAACTGCCTTTGCCTGCAAAGATGAAAACTCGTTCTGTGCAGCCAGTTGTATGAGGAGAGCAGGTGGAGCTGGTGCCATGGAGATGGAACCTTCTGCTGCAGAGAGTGGTGGAGAAGTGTGAGGCAAGGAACAGGGATGTCCGTCCCAGGTGGACAATGGCAAGGATGGAGAGGTAGGGGAGGTGAGGAGCCAAGTTGTCCATTGAGTGTCAGCCCTCAGGGGACACCTTGTCCTACCAGTGCAGACCTCCTGAGGAGACCCCCTGGATCAAGATCACTTGGAGAATGCCTCTGTCACCTCTGCTCTAAACTGAAAATTAGTAACAGGTATCCTAGAAAAGAAAATTATTTCTATTAGGTACAGTATGAATTTTTCCTCCTGAACTCGACTCTGAAACAGCCCCAAAGGAGCCAGGCAGAAATGAAGAGCTGAACAAAATCACAGAAAGATCAATAGCTCCAGAGGGCACTTGGGGCTCATTCCACTGGGAGAAACTCCAATTAGCCCGACAAGTCCTGAGGAGTTGAGGACAATCCCAGGCAGAGACACTGCTCATTAGGGTTTCTGTATTTTAATGAGCCCCAGTGGGTATTGGGGCTGAGTCCATGAGCCTCAGGGACTGAGATAAGATTGAAGAAGCTGCTCAAGAAGTCAGAAGCAAATCCCAAAGTGCCTTGAAGCCTTGAGTGGCCCCACTGAGGTCCTTACTGACAAAGGCTCCCCAGGGGCTCATTAGAGGCTGGGATTCCAGGCAGACAAAGGCAAAATGCAGGTGAGAAAACCCTGGGTTTGTTTGATGAAGCACAAAGGCCAAGCCCTGCCCCTCAGATGGCAGATTCTGCCCCTCACACTGGGCTCAGAGCTCCACCTGGAGATAGGGGGATGTGGGGTGACCAGTGACAAGGGCAGAAATATTCTGTGACTGCTCCCATCCTCCCCAAGCAGGTGGCAGGAGAAAACAAAGTCCAGAACCTCAGAAGTCTTGAAAATATATTTTTTTAGATGCTTTGTATGGTATTCCTGCACTAGGAAACCTCAGTGGTGAGCTGTGCAAGGCTTGAAGACTTGAGGGATATCACAGGGCTGGTCAATGTGTTAGTGAGCCCCGTGGAGTATTTGGGGCTGAGTCCCCGGACCTCAGGGACTGTCAGGAGATGGAACAAACCTCTCAAAAATTCCAAGTCAAAAGCAAACCCCAAAGTATCTCTATACCTTAATGGGTCCCACTGAGGGTTGTAACTGACAAAGGCTCCCCAGGGGCTCATTAGAGCAGATCCTTGAAGGATTCCAGGCAGACAAAGGCAAAAAGCAGTGGAGAAAAGCTTGGGTTTGGTTGATGAGGAAGAAAGGCCAAGACCTGACCACAGTCCTTGGGCAAGTAGAGCCTGCAAGTCTCTAAAGAAAGCTTCTCCTCATAGGCCATGATGGCAGAGGCAATGGCCAGAGCCAAGGGGACCAAGACCCTTGGGGCCTTCCAGCCTGACCAGAGCCCTTGGCCATCTCTCCTGCTGACTGTCCTACACTGTCCCCTGCCTGCACCTCTTGCCCTTCAGGCTGCTGACACCCATCTCGCTTTCCCACCCAGCTCTCGCCCTGACATTTCTTGACCTTCACTCCTGACTCTCCACCCAGCACTGGCTCTTCCTTGAAACACAAAGCACAGGTCTACCTTTTGAGTGACATTTCCTTTTCCTCCCCTCCAATCTGAACATCCCCAGCTGCACTTTCTGGAGGTTTCTTTCTCTGCCCATTGCCAAGAAAAGCTCCGTTTGAGGGGAACTCACTCACACGCCCACGCTGGAGATCACCTGGGGCTGGGTGGTGGTGAGATGTTGGATCAGGTAACTTGGCCATGTCCCAACTGAGTCCCCAAACTGTTCCCGAAAGCTAAAAGTGGTCGCAGCACCCCATGGCCTGAGGCTGGAACACAAATTGCAGAATCCCGAGGGGAAATATTCAGTCTCTCTCCAGCCTTCAACTCTGTAGAAGCCAGGACCTTGCTCCTGCCCACCCACCTGCTATATCACACGTGACATCACAAACCCCTGCACAAGCTGGGTCCCTCTTCCTCGCAAATCACCTACCCATCCAGCTATGATGACAGAAAGACCTGCACCAGCCAGGGGGCTCCTCCTCCTCCATCTACTATGAATCCACCTCTGACATCTCAAAGACCTGCAAAATCCAGGGGCCCGATCCTTCCCCAACTGCTACTCATGGAGCTGTGACATCACAAATGCCTGCACAAGCCTCTGGATGCTGAAAATCTGCTAGCAGAGGGATTTTCTCAGGTTCTCACAATATTTGGGGAGAGTCCTGCCTTTCTCACACAAGTTATGAGAAACAGTAGGATGGTTTTTGTAAGTCGCGCCAACACCTGGTGTTTTGCTAAGTTCTGTTTATGGTACATTGGAAAAATATTTTGCAATGTCTGTTGTAGGACTGTGGTGGGTTGACCCCGGCATGGCACCAGGTGCTCAACAAGCCCTTCTATCACTCCCCCCGACCCCCTTCAGCACGGCATGCAGGGAGAGAATGAGACGCAAAGCACCGGGGTGTGGGTTGTGATAGACAAGATGTTACTTTCTACTTCCCGTCCAAAGGCGATGTTGGGCCAAGTCCAGGAAGCAGGGCTCCAGGAACACGCAGCAGCCGCTTGGAGGACAAAGCAGAATGCCCCCCCCCATCCTCCTCCTGCCCTCTCCCTTTATAGTTGAGCTGACGTCATATGGTATGGAATATCCCACTGGTCAGCTCAGGTTGGCTGTATCTTCTCCCCCATACTGCCCCCCATCCCCTGGTGCCGTGTGAGCACTGGCAGTCATAACACAGGTGTGTTATCAACACCCTCCAGCTCCCAGTGCTGCAGCATGAGGGCTGGATGGGGAAAAGCAGCTCAGCCAGACCCACTACAATCTCCACCCCTTATTCCATACCATTTGCGTCATGCTCAGGCCCCACATAATACATAATAAGCCATCTCTAAACCCAACCAATACATTATCATGAACTACTATCCCCAGTCCTTTAACAGATAGTTCCTCATTCCATGAGATTCCTTCAGTCGATGACTTGGGTCTCATCTGTCAAGGTGGATGTTCTGGACAGAAGCAGTATGTCTGATTTTCGGGCACCAAGACCGGCTAGATCTTGGTCCTTGCTGGTCTCATCTGGTCCTTCACCAAATTCACTTTCTTTTATTCCATCTCCCTCCTACAGCATCATATCCTGCAACATACAACTCACATTCCAGATTACCTTTCTGCCAAGGTCAAATCTTCTTGAGGTACACACTGGGTCTCACCATCCTCCCGCATTACCCACCAGGTATATCCAGGTCCTTGAGCAAAGACAATCCCACGAATGGGTTTGCCTTTTCCCAAGGGTCGAGCTATCCACACTGCCTTCCCCAACCACCTCCCGGTGTGCACTACAGGGACCTTATCGCCTCCCACAACAGGCAGGGGTTTTGTTTGGGCAGGGCCAGGACGGCTAACAGATCCTCTGGTGTTAACCAACCAGGTGGCCTTTGCTAGATGTTTGTCCCATTGTTTAAAGGTCCCACCCCCTAATGCTTTTAATGTGGTTTTTAACAGCCCATTGTACCTTTCAATCTTCCCAGAGGCTTGTGCATGATAAGGGATGTGATACACCCACTCGATGCCATGCTCCTTCGCCCAGGCATTCACAAGACTATTTCGGAAATGAGTTCCATTGTCTGATTCAATGTCACTGTTTATGCTGGGAGCGGAGAGATGCAGCAACATATAAATTCAGCAAAAGCAAGAAAAAGAAGCAACTTTATTAATTTACAACCCCATTTTTTATACCCTAGCCGCATAGAGCGATTGGTCAGTGATCACCCATCTCCTAGGGTGATTGGCTAAAGTCCTACAGCACCTATTTCCAAAATATTTTTCCAATGTACCATAAACAGAACTTAGCAAAACTCCATGTGTTAGTCTAGTTTACAAAACCGTCCTACTGTTTCTCATAACACATGTGAGAAAGGCAGGATTCTCACCGAATATTGTGAGAAACTAGGAAAATTCCTCTGCTAGCAGCTTTTCAGCATCCACAATTCAATTCTTTCTGGAGTACCATGCCGCCACAAAATCTGCTTCTCAAGGCCCAGGATGGTGTTCCGGGCAGTGGCATGGGGCACCGGGTATGTTTTCAGCCACCCAGTGGTTGCTTCCACCATTGTAAGTACGTGGCGCTTACCTTGGCGGGTTTGTGGGAGAGTGATGTAGTCAACCTGCCAGGCCTCTCCATATTTATATTTTAGCCAACGTCCTCCATACCACTGGGGCTTTAACCTCTTGGATTGTTTGATTGCAGCACATGTTTCACATTTGTGGATGACCTCTGTGATAGCCTCCATGGTCAGATGCACCTCTCGATCTCGAGCCCATCTATAGGTTGCATCTCTTCCTTGATGACCCGAGGTGTCATGGGCCCATCGCGCTATAAATAATTCACCCTTCCGCTGCCAATCCAGATCCACCTCAGCCACTGCCACCTTGGCAGCCTGGTCTGCCCGCTGGTTGTTCTGATGTTCTTCAGTGGCCTGGCTTCTGGGCACATGGGCATCCACGTGGCGCACCTTCACCACCAGGTTCTCTACCCGAGCAGCAATGTCCTGCCACAGCCCAGCGGCTCAGATGGGTTTGCCTTTGCGCTGCCAGTTGCTCCGTTTCCATTGCTGCAACCACCCCCACAGGGCGTTTGCCACCATCCAGGAGTCAGTGTAGAGATAGAGTACTGGCCACTTTTCTCGTTCGGCAATATCTAGGGCTAGTTGGATGTCTTTCACTTCTGCAAACTGACTGGATTCACCGTGTCCTTCGGCAACTCCAATGACTTGTCGTAGGGAACTCCACACAGCAGCCTTCCACTGTCGATGTTTTCCCACAATGCGACAAGACCCATCAGTGAACAGGGCGTATTGCTTTTCATCATCTGATAATGTGTTGTATGGTGGGGCCTCCTCAGCATGTTTCACCTCTACCTCTGGCGACATCCCAAAATCTTTGCCTTCTGGCCAGTTCGTGATCACTTCCAGGATCCCTGGGCGACTGGGGTTCCCTATTCGAGTGCGTGTCTCGTCCCACTCAGTGGACAACGAGGGAGGTGAATCTTTGCGATCCCCTGAAAGAGGCTGTCCCTGCACGACAGGGCGGCCGGGGCAGCAGAGTCACAACACTGACTCCGAGGAACAATAACAAACCAGTTTATTAGCTCTCCCTAATAGAACAATCAACAAACAGTACGGATAAAAAGAGTCAATCTTTGTAGGCGATTATTTTACGGCGCAACCGAATTTTGAGGAAGAGGAAGAAAGTTATCAGAGAAGAGGAAAAGAGAGGAGAGGTGAGGTAGTAAGTAAGAAAAATAGAGAGTAAGATAAAGAGAAAAGATTATCACCACCCGTGGATCCAGCGACGTCTCACTCGATCAGTCCAAGTCTTCAGTTCTTCGGTGGTGGGTGCACACCAATCAATATTTTTCTGTCCCTTTTATACCCTTGAGGTATCTGGGTGGCATTCCCAACTTCCACAGGAAGTGGTGTTGATTTGCATAAGCTCCATGAGCTAGAAGTAGTGTGGCGCCTGCCATCTACCACCCCCATGATGCAGTCAGCAGGAGCACTTAACTAAAGAAAAGACAGAGTCCCACCTATGCAGAACCTATCTCTTCCTTTTGTTAAATCATGTCTGCAAGGAGCCAAAGGGGGGCACAGAGACATTAAAAGCAATCAACACCTCTCCCTTCCAGACAGGTCTTTCCAGACCTTATCACCGCACAAGGTTTGAGGCAAACAGCAGCCAGGCTCTTACAGTGCGTTGTGTTATCAATGCAATCCACTTGCTCCATGTAGCATCAGTTGCATGGTGTGTAGCTGAGACTCTCCCTTTGGACATCCATCCCAGCACTGGCAGTCGGGGTGCCAGGAGGAGCTGTGCTTCTGTTCCGATCACTTCTGAGGCAGCTCGAACTCCTTCATATGCCGCCAGTATCTCCTTTTCTGTTGGAGTATAGTTGGCCTCAGATCCCCTGTATCCTTGACTCCAAAAACCCAGAGGTCGGCCTCGTGTCTCCCCAAGTGCCCTCTGCCAGAGGCTCCAGGTAGGACCATTCTTCCCAGCTGCGCTGTAGAGTATGTTTTTGATATTTGGTCCTGTCCGGACTGGCCCAAGGGCTACTGCATGCACAATCTCTTGTTTAATTTGTTCAAAGGCCTGTTGCTGTTCAGGGCCCCAGTTAAAGTCATTCTTCTTCCAGGTCACATGGTAGAGCGGGCTCACAATTAGACTGTAATCTGGAATATGCATTCTCCAGAAACCCACATCACACAGGAAAGCCTGTGTCTCCTTTTTGTTGGTTGGTGGAGACATTGCTGTTATCTTATTGATCACGTCCATCAGGATATGCCTACGCCCATCCTGCCATTTTATTCCAAGGAACTGGATTTCCTGCGCAGGCCCCTTCACCTTCCTTCGCTTTATAGCAAAACCGGCTTCCAGGAGGATTTCAATTATTTTCTTCCCTTTCTCGAAAACTTCTCCTGCTGTGTTGCCCCATACGATGATGTCATCAATGTACTGGAGATGCTCCGGAGCCCCACCTTCCTCCAGTGCAGTGTGAATCAGTCTGTGACAGATGGTGGGGCTGTGTTTCCACCCCTGGGGCAATCGATTCCAGGTGTACTGGACTCCCCTCCAGGTGAAGGCAAACTGTGACCTGCACTCTGGTGCTATGGGAATGGAGAAAAATGCATTAGCGATGTCAATTGTGGCGTACCACTTGGGTGCCTTGGACTTCAGCTCATACTGCAGTTCCAGCATGTGTGGCACAGCAGCACTCAGCATCGGTGTAACTTCATTCAGACCACGATAGTCCACTGTCAATCGCCATTCTCCATTTGACTTTTGCACAGGCCATATGGGGCTGCTGAAAGGTGAATGAGTTTTGTTGATCACTCCCTGGCTCTCCAGCTGATGAATCAATTCCTGGATGGGGATCAGGGAATCTCTGTTGGTGCGATATTGCCGCCGATGCACCGTTGTCGTAGCCATTGGCACCAGCTGCTCTTCAACCTTCATCAGCCCCACTATAGAAGGGTTCTCTGAGAGACCTGGCAAGGTGGACAACTGTTCACTTCCCTCTGCCTCCAAGGCAGCAACACCAAAAGCCCACCGATATCCTTTTGGATCCTTGAAATAGCCTCTCCTAAGATAGTCTATGCCAAGGATGCACGGGGACTCTGGGCCAGTCACAATGGGGTGTTTATACCACTCCCTACCAGTCAGGCTCACTTCAGCCTCCAATACTCTCAGCCCCAGTATCCCAGCATCGAAGCAGCCAGGTAACAATCCATTCCCCTACCTGGCGGCTGTAATTCTTCCTCAGGTCTCTAAGTTCTGACGAAGTCAGGGACTGGGTGGTTTCTGCCTCCTGCTTCAATTCTGTCACCTCCTCCTCCTGTCTTCCTGTTGAGGGTCCAGGTTGCTGGTCATGTTCTCCCTCCTTTTCCACATCCCTCACTAACCGAGGGTAGAGGCCTGTTGTTCTCCTCGACCACTGCTTCTTTTTCACTACTGGGGCAACTTTGGCAGTTGTTGTTGCAGTCCCTATCTCAACTCTGGTGTCTTCGGATGCAGTTTGGGTCCCTGCCTCAACCACAGTCCACTGAGAGTTCTCAACTGTGGCTCGATAGGCACAGGCCAGGCCCCAGTACAGTGCTAGGAGCTGTTGGTTCTCATCGGGGTAGACAAGGCACCCTTCTATTAGAAGCTGTGTCAGCTTGCCAGGGTTGCTTTCCTGTTCGGGGGTAAAGTCCAAGGATACTGGAGGTGACAACCATCCTAGGAACCTGGCCAAATCCTGCCAGACTCCTTGCCACCCACGGACAGGCCATCTCAGGGCACATTTCGGTGCCACCCCACCTGAAACTTGCCTCCTCTCAGGCCAAACTAGGATCAGACTACACACAACCCAGATTAGGCCAACAATATTGATTAGTAGTATCCAGAAGCTCACGTAAGGGTGGACGAGGACCTTGGGAGCATGCACAAATAAATCATCTGCATCAATTTCCGGTAGAAAGGGAGAGATAGATTCGTTCATTTTCTCCCCAAGGTAGCCCCCCCAACACAGCAAAGCCACCGATGCCAGCTTGAAACACATCGTTACTATTTGTGCCAGGGTGCTCCTGAGTCCCTTCTTCCTCCCGAGACAGAAGCTTCCCCAGCACATTGAAGTTATCAGTGCAAAAGCCAAGCAAATAGACATTGTTTCAGTAAACATTTTAGAAAAACACCAGATAAGCAGTGCACGCAAACTCCATGGCCTGCACAGGAGTTTGCTACGAGTATCTAAAGCAAAGCAAGCAAGCAGGAAAGCAAGCAAGCAGCTGCTCGTGCCCCACGTTGGGCGCCAAAAGGAACTGTGGTGGGTTGACCCTGGCATGGCACCAGGTGCCCACCAAGCCCTTCTATCATTCCCCCCGACCCCCTTCAGCACGGCACGCAGGGAGAGAATAAGATGCAAAGCAAAGGGGTGTGGGTTATGATAGATAAGATGTTATTTTCTACTTCCCGTTCACAGGCGATGTCGGGCCAAGTCCAGGAAGCAGGGCTCCAGGAACACGTAACTGCTGCTTGGAGGACAAAGCAGAATGCCCCCCCATCCTCCTCCTGCCCTCCCCATTTATAGTTGAGCTGACATCATATGGTATGGAATATCCCACTGGTCAGCTCAGGTTGGCTGTATCTTCTCCCCCATACTGCCCCCCATCCCCTGGTGCCGTGTGAGCACTGGCAGTCATAACACGGGTGTGTTATCAACACCCTCCAGCTCCCAGTGCTGCAGCATGAGGGCTGGATGGGGAAAAGCACCTCAGCCAGACCCACTAAAAGGACTTTAGCCAATCACCCTAGGAGATGGGTGATCACTGACCAATCACCCTATGGGGCTAGGGTATATAAAACAGGGTTATAAATTAATAAAGTTGCTTCTTTTGCCTGCTCTTGATGAATTTCTGTGTTGCTGCATGTCTCCACTCCCGGTATAAACAGCGACATTTGGTGACCCACGACGTGTACTATGCACAATGAACCAAGCCTAGCGGCTCTTGGGTGGTACACAAATGCCCCCCCCCCAGCACCAAGGTTCACGGCCAGGACCAGTCCAGGTGCCGCAGCATTAGAAAAACCCTGCCAAGATGGGGAATTGTGGCTTGAAAGAAGGCCCGGTGCTGTCGGCCTGTAAGGATTTCCTTGCCGTCACAGAGGGTGCTGTTTCGGAGGACGCCCTCCATGGTCTTTTGTAATGGGCAGCTGACCACGACTTTCTCGCAGACCCTGGCACCGCCTGTGAGTTAGAGCTGTGGAGGCTGCTAGGGTTCAGGCTCTGGCATGAGCTCCCCTGCGGGGACGGACAACACACTGCTAGACTTGGTTTGCACTTGGAAAGATTTATTTGCCATGCTACTAAAGTCTAAAGCTGGCGACGGAGGAGGGGTGCCTGCTTCAGAGGGAGATGCCGCTGAGGGGGACACTGCTGAGGAGGACACTACTGAACTAAGTGTAGCAGCTGGTGGCAGCCGCACCAAGGAGCCGTCTCAGGCCCCGCCGGATCCAGTGCCACTCCTACAGACTGTTCAGTGGCAATACACCTTGGCCCAGGATTATGTTCCCCCTAAATACCCTACACCTGCAGAGCAGCTCGCATAAATGCTTAAACAGCAAGTCACCTTGTAGCACCCGTCACTTTTTAGTCTAGCAGCTCCAGCCTCCTCCGCGTCGCTACATTTGGCAAATATAACAGTGCCCGTTGTTCCCACGGCCCCTCCGGTTGTCCGATGCATTTTAACAGTGACCTGGAGCTCCATGGCGGCACCCAGCCTGTCTGCGCGTGTGCCCGCTGCACTCGCGACGCCCTTGAGTTTTTCACAAGCACCCGCAGCGCCCGGCAGTTCCGTGCGTGCGCCCCTATCTGGGTGTTTTAATGCACAGGCGCAGCCACCGACGATGGACCTTTTAACGTGACTGCTGGCAGTGTTGGAGAAGATGTCTCAGCAGCTAGAGGGATTGCAGGAGGCCACTGAGAGAGCTGTGCTGGGACGACCTAGGCCGGAAGTGCAGGCTACCACAGCAAAACTGAGAGTGGTGAACAAACAGGCAGCCCCGGACACGCCTTGGCCGGCAGCAGCGGCAGCCCCAGCCCCAGCAGCGTCTTGGCTGATGGTGGCCGTGGCAGCTCTGTCAAAAGACACGCCAGCACTGCCGGCAGCGCCAAAAACTGCGCCACCACAGACGGATGCCTCCGTCGTTCGTACTGGGGTCCTCGGGAAAACCCCTGTCTGATGATTCAGGCAGTGATACAGAGGGTACACTTGCCCCAGGGCGGAAGGCTATGGTATCCGGGCGGCAGAAGAAGCTGTTGCTGCAGACACTCCCAGGCTGTACTGTAACTGTCCGTCCAAGAAACTGCAGGCGTTTCTGGGAGTCGGTCAAATTGCGGGCTCTAGAGCAGGCAACTGGGATCTATTAGACAAAGTGAGAATGCCAGACAGAACAGGGCAATCTGTGCAGGATCAGGAGATTGCTATAATTCATCAAGCAGGTGTGCCACTAACTCAAGGCAATAGAAACACCCCGCAAGGGGATATCCAAGACTATCCCGTGTTTAAGGCTGTCTGAAATACAGGTCAAAATGATAAACATGATGTTATTGCATGGAGGGTTGTACAGGATTTACAATCCAAAGTGGCACAATATGGGCTTGGTTCTCCTGAAGTCATGCAAGTTATTAGAGCGCTGAATACTGATCTGCTTGCTCCATTTGATATTAATCAGCTCAAATCTTATTTCAACCTATACAATTTCCAGTTTTTGAGGGTGTCTGGACAAAGATGGCTAATAAGGCTGCACTACAGAATAAGCTGTTGCCTTCCACTGATGTTAGACATGAAGCTGTAGTAGAAGCCCTTCTGGGAATTGATCGCTTCTCTAATCACGATCTCCAGGCCATCTGGCACCCTCAATTCCTAGAGCAAGCTCAAAATTTGTCATGGGAGCTCTATTGAAGACCATGGAAATAGCTACTCCTAAAACACGGTATGTGAAAATATATCAGGGGCAGACAGAGGCATTTTTAACCTTCGTGGAGAAGCTTGCTGCTGCCCTTGAGAAGCAGGTTGAAGATGACTCATTAAGGCAGATGATGTGCATACAATTACCAAGAGACAATGCCAATGATGAGTGTAGAAAAATCATAGATGCTCTACCAGGGGAGCCTACACTCGCAGACGTCTACACCACAACAGCAGTCGTTCTAGAATCTAGTCGTATTTATAAGGTCCCTTTAGATGCATATGGATCCCAAGGTCAGGGACTCAGTAGAATGCTTGTGGGAAAACCTAATGTTACCCACCGAAGGTATCTTTGTACACCCAGAAGTTATTGATGATAACTTTACAGGCCAGATTCATTCTATGGTTTCCATGCCCAACCCCCCTGTCACTATCCCTGAAAAGACATGCATTGCTCAATTAATGCCTTTCAAGTCATGTGTCCCCAGGACGGAACAACCAGCTCATGATGAGAGCGTCAATGGACCTACGGGACTTCCGCATATCTTCTGGACTGCAGACATCTCTAGCCAAAGGGCACAGATGACATGTACCCTAGTCCTGCCAAATGCTCGTCCGTCCCAGACTCAGCTTCGAGGTTTGATCGATACAGGTGCTGATGTAACAATTATCTCCTTCTCTGCGTGGCCTCCTTCATGGCCTTTAGCTCCCATGGGATTGGCCATCGCAGGGTTAGGAGGAACCGCACAGAGCTATTTAAGCAAACGACCTGTAATGGTAAAAGACCCAGAGGGACACACAGATACAATTCGGCCTTATGTTACTAGCGCTCCAGTCAACCTCTGGGGGCGGGACGTGTTGGCAGCTTGGGGGGTACGAATTGGGACAAATTTTTGACAGGGATCACTGTGCGTAAGGGCGCACAGTTTCCTACGCTGCCTCTGTGGTGGCTAACGAACAGACCGATCTGGAAATCGCAGTGGCCTCTACCAAATGAGAAATTAGTTGCCCTTTGTCAGCTGGGTCAGGAACAGTTACAACACCTGGTGTTTCGCTAAGTTCTGTTTATGGTACATTGGAAAAATATTTTGAAATGGGTGCTGTAGGACTTAAGCTAATCACCCTAGGAAATGGGTGATCACTGACTGTCGCTGTTTATGCCGGGAGCGGAGAGACGCAGCAACATATAAGTTCAGCAAGAGCAGGCAAAAGAAGCAACTTTATTAATTTACAACCCCATTTTTATACCCCAGCCCCATAGGGCGATTGGTCAGCAATCACACATCTCCTAGGGTGATTGGTTAAAGTCCTACAGCACCTATTTCAAAATATTTTTACAATGTACCATAAACAAAACTTATCGAAACACCATGTGCTAGTCTAGTTTACAAAACCGTCCTACTGTTTCTCATAACACGTGTGAGAAAGGCAGGGTTCTCACAGAATATTGTGAGAACCTAGGAAAATTCCTCTGCTAGCAGCTTTTCAGCATCCACAACTGACCAATCGACCTATGGGGCTAAGGTATAGAAGACGGGGTTATAAATTAATAAAGTGGCTTCTTTTGCCTGCTCTTGCTGAATTTGTGTGTTGCTGCATGTCACGGTTTTGGGTCAGGGCAGCCCCTTAGACATATAACAGACACTCTCTGTTAACCCCCCTCCCTCCCCAGAGGGGAAAGAGAAAGGGAATAAGGGAGAGAGACTTAGCAATTAGAAAAGGAAACTAGAACAGCTTTAATGAAAATGAAATTAATAATTATAAAAAATGGAATATATATACAAATACATACAAAACCAGTATCCAACCCAACCCCCCTGATGATAATTACATTACCGTCACCACTGATGCTGTGGAGCAGGCACTGGGGCAGTCCCAGACTGGGCCCTGCAGCAGACAGGAGCTGTGTTCAGGAGCTGGATTCTGGTACCGGGTTCAGGAATACGCAGATCGGATCGAAGGCAGAACGGACAGAGTCCTCCTTGGGTGCTCCGAGGAAGGAACCGAAAGAGGACCCGAGCCAAGCCAAGCAAAAGCTGGCAAGGCAGTCCAAGAGGGGAGAGAAGAGCCCAGGGACCCTTTGGGTCCCTCAGCTCTAGACCGAATATGACGTATATGGGATGAAATACCTTGTTGGTCAGTTTAGAGTTACCCGTTCCCGTCCTATCCTCCCTGAAGGTGCAGCCTTTTACTTTCTGCAACCCCCAGTGTGGTACACAAGACCCAGCAGTGGCCTTGGTCTGCATACCAATCCTTGGAAGTAACTCTAAACATGAGGTGTTATCACTGCTAGAAGCAGACACTGCCTGTGAAAACAGGCTGCTAACTTCAGAAAGTGCAGTTAATTAGAAGAACTGAGATGAAAAGTAAAATTACTGAACAGAATTAGTTCTGTTTTCACTCAAACCAGGACACTGCATCTGTCTGCTCCCAGTATAAACAGCGACAAGCACACAAGAAAAAAATGACATTTATTTGCAAAACATTATTGTAAAAATGTTAGGAAAAAAATGAACAAAAATACCCAACAACAGAAAACAAACACAAAATAGCTATGGAAAAAAAGGTGATGGGCTTGTATTCTCATGAGTTACAGTACGAGTGACTTGCAGAAGAAGACAAGAAGTCTATTGCTTCTGAAAATTATCCAGTCATCAGTTTCCTCAGTGTATCCTTGATCTCCTGGTTCCTCATGCTGTAGATGAGGGGGTTCCCTGCTGGAGGCACCACCGAGTACAGAATAGACACCACCATGTCCAGAGATGGGGAGGAGATGGAGGGGGCCTTCAGGTGGGCAAAGGTGCCAGTACTGATTACGAGGGAGACCACGGTCAGGTGAGGTAGGCAGGCTGAAAAGGCTTTGTGCTGACCCTACTCAGAGGGGATCCTCATCATGGCCCTGAAGATCTCCACATAGGACAACACTATGAAAACAATATACCCAAAATCTAAACAGACACTGACCATGAGAAGCCCAATTTCCCTGAGGTAGGAGTGTGAGCAGGAGAGCTTGAGGATCTGGGGGATCTCGCAGAAGAACTGGTGCAGGGCATTGACCTGGTAGAGGGTCAGGGAAAATGTATTGGCCATGTGCAGCAGAGCAGTGAGAAACCCAGTGGCCCAGGCAGCTGCTGCCATGTGGACACAAGCTCTGCTGCCCAGGAGGGTCCCGTAGTGTAGGGATTTGCAGATGGCCACCTAGTGGTTGTAGGACATAATGGTGAGGAGAGAAAAGTCTCCTGAAATTAAAAAGAGAAAGAGAAAGATCTGAGCAGCACACCCTTTATAGGAGATAGCCATGTTATCCCAGAGGAAATTGACCATGGCTTTTGGGAGAGTGGTGGAGATGGATTCCAGGTCGAGAAGGGAGAGCTTGAGGAGGAAGAAGTACATGGGGGTGTGGAGGTGGTGGTCCCAGGCTATGGTGGTGATGATGAGGCCGTTGCCCAGGAGGGCAGACAGGTAGATGCCCAGGAACAGCCCGAATGTCAAGAGCTGCAGCTCCTGTGTGTCTGCGAATGGCAGGAGGAGGAAGTAGGTGATGCAGCTGCTGTTGTACACTTGCTGTCTCTGGACATGGAGGCTTGTGCAAGTGGGAAAAGGCAGGGAAGATTAGGGTAGAGTTCTCTGAGCAAAGACTATCCCATTTCCCATGGAAATTCCCATAACTGCCTCTCCCCTGTCAGGTGGTTCTTTTCAAGGTCCCTTCTCTGAGCTCTGGCTGGTGCTGGCTGAGGGTGTCCTGAGGAGCAGGGGGTCTGCTGGGGCTCTGCAGGAGTCACTGCTGCTACACAGACAGAGACAAATAGGAACATGGGGGGATCTCGGAGCAAACCCAGTCACGAGAGCCAAGAGCTCTGCAGCGTTGTCGTTCCAAAGTCTCTTGACAGCAGAGCAGAGCTGAGAGGTTTTGTTCTGTGGATTTTGTACTGGTTGCCCCACCACACTGAGGAAGCACTTTTGGAATTGCTGACATTTCTCCTGCCCTTCGAGGGACACCTTGTGTGCCCTGAGAGACAAAGGGCCTGACCCTTAGTGCAGAGGGAGAACAGACACTGTCGACCAGCCCTGGTCTCAGCTGCGATGTGCTGGCAGATCTTTCAGTTGCAGGATGCAGATCTTCCCTGAGAAGAACCTGGACCCTGCTTGGAGCAGAGGAATCCAGTGTCCAACTGCAATCTCCAAACCCCTCACCCCATTCCATCGTACCTGAGGAGGATCTCAGCTCTCCCCTCCCAGCCATGGACGCAGAGGGCTCATTGCAGCTGCCTGTGCACAGACACCCAGCAGCATTCCCATGGCCTCAGCACTGAGGTGTCTTCTCCATGGGGATCCTTGAGAACACAGAGGTGTGACGGGAAAGCTGTGTCCTTGTGGAGGGCAGCTGCAGCCCAGCAGGACTCTGCAG
>JANVCC010010162.1:2888-14624 GCA_025345505.1 Todiramphus chloris collaris | reverse complement strand
CTACAGGGGTATTTTGTATCTTCCCCTGTATCTGGATCGCGATGGGTTTTAGACAATTGGGGAGCCCTCGGATTAGGGGGGTCATCCGTTCAGGGTCCACAGGCAACATCATTGGGGAACCCTGGTTAGGTTTAAGCTCCTTCTCATACATCATCTGCAAACAAGCTGCCTTTCACGCACTTTCTACCGGTTGATCTGCAGAACCCGTTATAGCCGGGGGGTCTCCCCTCTCTAAAGGGTTCGGTCCCCCGGCCCGGTACGCTGCCCTCTGTGTCAGAGGCCGTGGGGCACGGTGATTGCCAGTAGTTAGAAACACACCCGGTCCCCAGTATCCTTCTGCTTCCTTCTCTGACAACAAGATTCCATCTCCCTCTGACAACGACACTCTCCAGACATGCTCTGTTTCAGATTCCTTTGAAGTCCTTGCAAAATCCTTCTTCAGTTTTGCTATCTCAGTCGCTGTATACGGAACCTCTTTGGTAACAACTTGGAGACGATCATCATCTGCCTCATACAAATACTCCGTCTTAACCAGAGGATACGCACAAGGAGGATTTTCTGCCGTCTCTTTTGCTTTCTGCGAGTCCTGCTGAGGATAGATTTGCCTGATTCCTCTCTCTTGCAAATTCAACTCTGCCTCTGCAAACGAAACGCTCTCCTTCCACAGTTCTTCTTTCAGTGCTCCGTTTAACGAGACATTTTGGTTTTTTTTCTTCCTCTAATGTTTGTTTGGTCTCTGCTAACTGCTCTCGTAGTGATTCAACTGCCAGTTTCAGCCAGTCTATGACAGCATCCCTTTCACAGAACCGCCGTCTCCCGTCTTCTACGGCCGCTGCCAAACTCACTCCCAAAACTGCACAAGTTATGAATTTTCCCTTCCGGGGCTTAACTTTAGCCTTCTTCTGCAGTACCGTTATCCTGTCGACCCCGCTCTGTGGTTGGAAACGGTGATCTTTCGCCCATTCCCGCCCCTGGGAAGATGGGTGGGCGCGATATATTCCCAAAAGGTCATTCGGTTTATCTAAATCCCTATTCAATGAATTCATGGGGAAAGGCTCATAAACATCGATATGTGTACAGGCACTCATTTCAACAAAGAGGGGGTTATTCGTCCTGAGAGGGCCACACAATAAATTCTCTATCAATATTCCCCCATTCACGCCCAGGAGGTCGCACATTAAAATTTTCTTGAGACTCGTCTATCGGTCTATTCTGTCGCTTCGTCCTTCTCCGGCCGTTTTCCTCGCGGACAAACAGAACCGCGGACCCGGACTCTGCGCTCGCTTCGTACCGATGTACGTCTCGCTCGCACGCTCACGAGAGTGTCTTATAAAGCACCTGGGCGGTTTTCTGTTTCTCTGAGAATCCTGCCCGTGACGCCAATTAAAGACGTCACGTGCCACTCATAAACCAGAGTGAGATTTTGTTCATATTCTCGGGAACAGAATTAAGACTCAAAACCGAGTCAAAGTGCCAAGCGGCTTTATTTGCCCGACAAAAGTTGGCAAAGCAGAGAGAGAAAGAGAGAAAGGAAAGGAAGGAAGATAAGAGTCAGTTGCGATAGCTACCGCCACGGATCTGCGGCATCCCGTCGGTACGATGTGCTTTTGGGTCCGGTGGGAGAACGTTCCGTTTGATGTTCGTGGCTCCTGCTCTTTTATCGGGGACTGTCCCGCTTATCCGCACCTACCGCCTGGCGGTGACACGCGTGCCCAACGCTGTCTCTGAGGGGCCTCGGGTAGGTTTCAGGGGTCTCTGGACCCCTCGGTCTTCTGGGCCCTGGCTCTGGGCTCACGCTTAGGGGTGCGGTTGCGGCTTTCCACACAGATAAGGTGCCATTTCTGACGAGCTGTGGTCCAGTTTGTGGTTTGGAGCCCGTCCCCGCTGACAGAGCCAGGTTTCTTTGTCATTGCCTCGCACAAACCGTGATCCAGTTTGTGGTTTGCGGTCTGTTCACGCCGATACGGCGATGTTGAGGCGCACAACACGCCGCCCTTGTAACCGTCTCCAGCGTGCAGCTGGAGAAAAAAAAAAAAAAAAAGGCTTATTTTTCCAGAAGAACCTCTTCTAGAGCCTAAAGTAAAAGTGTCAGGTCCATAGTCTTTGGACCTCTGAGTAGGCTGCCAGGAATAGGTTGGGGCAAGCATAAGAAGTCAGGGCTAGCAGCTTTCTTCTGGGAGCAATCCTTCAACGTTAGCAATTCTTAGCTTCTGGCCAGTGAAAAAAAAATCCGGGCTTACTTCTCCAGCACCACCTCATTTGTAGACTAAAGTAAAGGTGTCAGGTCCATAGACTTTGGACCACTGAATGGGCTGCCAGGCGTAGGTGAGGGAGGTCATGAGAAATCATGGCTAACGCCTTTGTTTTGGGAGTAATCTTTAGATATTTAAATTTTTTTAGTTTGGTGTTGATTGAGAAACAACTTTGAGAAATGAGTAGTGGAAGCAGTTGAAGAGAATTGGGAACCCATACGTCAACTCTACAACTACAAACTATCTGTACATTAACCACAAACACAGACATGCTAAATCCACACCAACACCCACCCCGTCTTTACCACCTCCACGCCAACACCGACCGCGTCTTGACCGCCTCTGTGCCGACGCCGACCGAGTCCCAACTTCATCCAGACCTACGTCAACTGAGTCCACGCTTCCTCCGTGACGACACTGACCGAGTCCAAACTGCTTCCGATCCAACACTGACCTGACCCTAACCGAGTCCAAACCGGCACCGACCCAGTCCAGACTTCCGCTCAGAACCAACCTGGAAAGAGTCCAGAGCAACACTGACGCAGTGAAAACTCCCTCCAAGCCAACACCGACCCAGTCCAAACTGCTTCCGCTCCGACACTGCCCGAGTCCAGACCCACACTGATCCCATCCAAACCGAGTCCAGGCGCGTCCGAACCGACACTGAGATAGCTCAAACCAACAACGACCGAGTGGGAAAATAAAACCCCGCAAGCTGAGGTATTTAACCTATGGGTCTGTTGTACTGAAATCATCTATCCTCTCACTACAATCTGTACAGAACAATTGTGCAAGCATCCCGCAGTCATCCACGCTCTGAACGTACACGTACCGCACCCCCTTCCGAGTAGGGTACGCCCCACCGTTCGTGACGCGACCCTGAAGCGGACTAACCCTGCGTGTCCTAAGGACGGCACCGCTCGGTCCCATTCCTATGGGTCGATGGCCGCAAGATGCTTGGTACCGGGTGCCTGCAGAAACAGGAAAGTTGCTGCACAAATGGCACGTGAGCAGGCAGGGCAGCTCTGATCCGTGCCGCCCGTGCTACGCAGACACACGTACACACACGACAGACTTGAGTATGAGAGTAAACTCTCAGCAAGAATGACGACTGCCAGACAAGACAAGCTGGCAGGAAAGAACACCTATGTGACCAGGAACATGAAGTGACAAGGCTGTGTGGGAGCCCTGGAAGGAAGGGGAATACGCTGGCCTGCGTCAAGAACTTATGACCACGCCTGAGATTTGACGGATGCGTGAGAACGGCGACTTCAAGACCTAAGAACGGGGAGGGTCTGGGAAGAAACGCCGATCGCTACAAATAGACCTCAAGAAAAAGAGAGCGGCTGCTTCAGCCGGGAATGGCGATGCAAAAGACGAGGGATGGACGATTTCTGAGATGAGAGACTGTTGAGGTTTTGGGGAGTTATTCTGTTTTCCTTCTTTTCTTAAAGAATTTTTCCATACTTGTTTGTCAGGGAGGTAAATTGCTGTACTTAAGAGAGACAAAAGGACCTGGCCGCAGGGGGAGGGGTCCAGCCAGCCGAATAAAGGGGGTTGGGTGGAGCCCCTAGGGCTCTTGCTTGTTTTGCTCCCTGCATTCGAGGTGAGGAGAAGCTGCCCTCGTGGTGCAGAGAACTCATCCCTGCTGCATCTCCTGCTCTCTCTGCTGCTTCCCGAGGATCCGGCGGGACACTGGGATCAGCTTGGAGAGAGGTCGTCCCTGCTGCGTTTCCTGCTTTTCCTTCTACTCGTGCTGTCTCCTGAGGATCCTGCTGGACACCGGGATCAGCTGCCCAAGGGGGTTCGTGACACAGGCTTTTTGTCGGCCATTGCCATGTGGGGACTGAGCTGGCTCCAGGGCGGCGGGGAGACCATCGTGCCCTCCCTGCTCCCCGGGAGCCGCCCGAGAGGTTGGCACTGGGTTCCTGGCGTTGTTTTGCTGTTACTGATGTAGTTATTGTTGTTTGTCTTGTTATATAGATATCTAGTAAAGAACTGTTCTTCCTATTCCTCATCTTTGCCTGAAAGCCCCTTAATTTCAAAATCACAAGTATTAGGAGGGGAGGGGGTTGCATTTCCATTCCAAGGGGGACTCCTGCCTTCCTTGGCAGACACCTGTCTTTCAAACCAAGAGAGAGACCAATCCATGCTCCTGCCTCATTAGACAAGAAAAGATGTGGCCCGCTGCCAACATTCCCGATGGCTAGATGCGTTCGGGAATCCATTCAGTGACAGAGGTACGTACCGTGCTCCGTGGTCACACGGACCGATGAGGATGTCAAGACCTGGTACAAAATGTGGACACCTACGCACACTCACGTTGGAACTGCCCAGACTCTCCCCTCCCTTATTCCCCCAACTTAGCTTCCAGAGGGCCAGGGTCCAAAGCCATCCTCAAAAGAAGCGTCACATCAGCTGACTGGGACACGCTTCATCTGCAGGGAAGAAGAAATGCTGCAATAAAGCCACTTGACGTGCGCTATAGACCGTGCCAGCAGTAAGCATGGGAGGGGCCGGGGTGGTTTGGATGACACCAAACTCGTCCCTGCCACCCCTGCCCCGAGAAGTGCTCTGGCTTCTTCTCACCTGCTCGGCCCCAGCTCCGATGCTGCGGCTCTGCCATCACTTCTGGTACCTAGGAGACAAAATAAATCACGCTTTCTAGAAAACACCAGCCACGTGATCCTCCTACTCCCCGCTAACCCAGCTCACCTCAACGGCTCGCCCCAGGGCGGCCAGCAGAGCACCGCGAGAACGTGGAGAAACTCTCAACCCAATTATCATACAAGACTCTGCTCCTAGACACCAGCCCGGCCCACGACCGCCTCACCTTCCCAAACCGCTCCCTGCTGTGGCCTCCTCCCATCACCTGTGACAGACAAAGTCAGAGGCCTGGACTGAGATACCGCTGACAACTACAGCTGCATCCCTGAGACTCCAGTCGCCCGCGCCTTTACCTCGGCCACTCACCCTTCTCGCCTTCTGCATTTCCAGCTGCCGCATCACGGCCCGCGTACGAGCTGCAAAACACCAACGACAAACGGTTGGAACGTGTCGGGCCGGGCAACATGTGCCAAATAACAGCTACTTTACCTCACTACTCAACGCTCTCCTCACCCGAGGCACCTCCAGGGCCAGCGTGCCACATTCCTCATCGCTTGGCATCTGTGGGTGAAAAAAAATAGCCCGTAAGAAACTCAGAGCCACCATTCACATCACTGACAGACACCAACCCACCCACTCGTGGGCATCTGCTTCTCTCCTCTGGAGCTCCTTCGACAATCTCTCAGCCTCAGCAGCTAAAAAAGATAAACACAAAACCAAATCAATCCAGTTACTCGTATACTGAGCAAAATGTAACAATCCCAGAGCTCCTTACTCCCTTTACGGGCATCATCTAGAGCCAACCCAAGGATGGAATTGAACAGACCAAACCAAACTTCAGGCCCCAGAAGCACGAGTGTTAACGCACAACCCGTGACCGCGCACCTCTAGGCAGAGCGGTTCCAACTCACACGTGCGCACAAATGGGAACACGGCCCTCACCGCTACCCGCAACGCACGTGAGTGATGGGGAGGAAAAAACTCTGCAGGAGAAATGACCCCAGGAGGAGCGGCGCTATCGGTTCACAAGACCTACGGGGCTGCGACGGCAAGGCGCCGACGCCCCACGAGAGCCCAGGGAAGGGGGTGGATGCCATAACTCAGGACAGGGTGTAACTCAAAACTGAGCTGACGAAAGCATGAGAAGCTGGGCTGCAAGACCTAAAAACATAAGGATGTGGCCCGAGAACCCGCAGTCTGAACAGACGATTAGAGTGCAAAGCTGCCAGCGCAGCCTGGAACAAAGTCGCACGAGAAAAAAACGATGGAAATTATCAAGCCGTGAGAAGTATCTGCGCGCTGACCTTATTACGCAAGAAAAGAAGTGCCCGATGGATGGGCAACCTTCCTGAGGACTACGAGCATCGTAAACCCTACCCGGGATCCCCGAGACGCATGCTACGCTCTTTAACCGGTGAGAACGAGGAGACCGTCGAGACCTGATGAACGTCAAAGACACAGCCGATGCGACGCAAGTGACACAACACGCGTTCATTGGAACTGCCCTGCCTGCAGCGTGCTAACGTGACATTGGAGCCTAACCCCCTCCCTCTGCCCACCTAAAACAGGCTTGTCCCAGGACAGCCCCCTCCCCTACACTAACTTTAAAGCCCTGACGGCAATTCCAAACTTATCCCCTCCCCAGGACACACACCACCCCCCCCCCCAACCAGCCTCAGCCCCTCAACTTATCTTTCAGAGGAACAGGGTGAAGTCACACTGGACAAAAGAAGCGCACCGGCCAACTGGGATGCTCCTGGGGTCACCTGGTTCCTCTTCATGGACTGCAAGAAAAGCAAACGCTACCTGTGGAGAGTGTTGCGTTGACCGATGACGACCTCTTCCCTGCTGCCCCCGTGAGCACTCTGTCCTCGTTCACGCCTGCTCGTTCCAGAGTCTGGTGCTGGGGCTGTAGTTCCTTGCAGTAACCAAGGTATGTTGTCTTGGTTTGAAAGACAGGTGTCTGCCAAGGAAGACAGGAGTCCCCCTTGGAATGGAAATGCAAACCCCTCCCCTCCGAATGCTTGTAATTTTGAAATTAAGGGGCTTTCAGGCAAAGATATGAGAAATAGGAAGAACAGTTCTTTACTAGATATCTATATAACAAGACAGACAAACAAACAGCAATAACTATGGCAGTAACAGGAAACAGCACCAGGAACCCAGTCCCAACCTCTCGGGCGGCTCCCGGGGAGCAGGGAGGGCACGATGGTCTCCCCGCCGCTCCGGAGCCAGCTCAGTCCCCACGTGGCAATGGCCGACAAAAAGCCTGTGTCAGAAACCCCCCTGGGCAGCCGATCCCGGTGTCCAGCAGGATCCTCAGGAGACAGCACGAGTAGAAGGAAAAAGCAGGAGACGAAGCAGGGACGACCTCTCTCCAAGCTGATCCCGGTGTTCCGCTGCATCCTTGGTAGGCAGCAGGGAGAGCAGCAGACGCAGCAGGGAGAGCAGGAGATGCAGTGGGGATGAGTTCTCTGCACCGTGAGGGCAACTTCTCCTCACCTCGAATGCAGGGAGCAAAACAAGAGCCCTAGGGGCTCCACCCAACCCCCTTTATTCGGCTGGCTGGACCCCTTCCCCTGCGGCCAGGTCCTTTTGTCGCTCTTAAGTACAGCAATTTACCTCCCTGACAAACAAGTATGGAAAAATTCTTTAAGAAAAGAAGGAAAACAGAATAACTCCCCAAAACCCCAACATACGTAAAGAAAGAAAATTACCTCACAGCTTGCTGGACAACACCAGCCACGTTATCTGCTTCGCTACTACCCCGGCTCACCTCAACGCCAGATTTAGAGGCCTGTACAGCACCTGCAAAACAAAGAGGTAGTTTTTTTACCCAGCTGCCACTTCACATTTTTCTCAGGAACCAGCCCAACCCACAGCCACGTCACCTTCTTAAACTGCTCCTCTGTACACGGCTCTGTGCCTCCAGGCTGCCTCGCGGCATCTGCAAGAGACCAAAACCAAATGCAGAGGGTCAGATGCTACCTGGTAAACACCATCCCTGTGACCCCCCTCCCTACTCCCCCGGCTCACACCCACTATCATCCAGCGCCAAGAGTGCATGGCCCAGGCAAAAGCAAAGGGAACTGTTGAAACAGTGTGACAAATACTTCGCTTCTCCTCTCAGCATCTGCAACAAATAAGACCAAAAGGCACAGAGAAATACTGCTGAAAACCGGATCCTGGCCTCGGAGATTCCCATCTCCACCTCCTTCACCTTGGGTGCTCACCCCTCCTCGTGCCCGTGTTTCGGGCTGCCGTGGGGAGGCTCGGGTATGGCCTGCAAAACAGGTATGAGGCCTGCTTAGAACTTCTCCGGTGAGGCAACACCTCAAAAATAACTGCCGCTTGATCTCGCTGCTCACCTTGCCTAAGCCGCCTAAGGTGCTGAGATCCTGCTTTCCACCTGCAAAATAAAACCAGCGAAACAGAAGCTCATCATCTATCCATCACCTCTCCTCTGACACCGTGCACGCACCCACCCACCTCCTTAGGGTGCTTGGATTGCCTCCTCTGTTGCTGCAGAGAAGACGGGTCCTCCATCTAGAAGCAGAGAGAATGACCTCAAACTGAAACAAGGTATATTTAGACTAGACATTAGGAAAAAAATCTTCACTGAAAGGGTAGTGAAATATGGGAATGGGCTGCCCAGGGAGGTGGTTGAATCACGGTGCCTGGATGTGTTTAAATATCGCTTGGATGTGGTGTTGGGGGACATGATCTATGGGTGAACTTGTAGAGTAGGGCTAACGGTTGGACATGATGATCCCAAGGGTCTTTTCCAACCCGAGTGATTCTGTACTTCTATGATCTGCATCTGAAAGAAAAATAAATCACTGCAAAAAAATCACCCACATGCTGATCAAACATGAACCGAGCCAGAAATCTCATGTCCATTGGGGAAGAGCAGCTACAGCCCAAGCTCACCCTACTGACTTTAAAACCCCTTTGACAAGTCCCACCCTTGCCCCTCCTCCCAGGCCAAGTCCCACCACTTAGCTTTCAGACTCCATCCTTAAATTAACTTTTCTCAATTACTCAGGATATTCCTGGGGCTGGTGGATTCATCTTCATCACCTGCATAACACAAAGGCTAGCAATCAGCATCATTTCACTCACAGACCTCTTCCCCGACACTCTCCCACTGACACAAGAGGAGGCTTTCTGCTCACCTGACCCAAATCCAGGATCACATGCTTCATTACTTCTCACACCTGGTAACCACAAAGCCTCCTGCTGTGTTTGGGATACATCACTGGTTTTCTCACAGCACAGACATGCTCAATTTAACCCCTGGGAGCTAAACTCACCATTAAGCCTGTTAAGAAAATTGCTATCACCAACTTACACAGGGAGCAGCAGAACTGGGGAAAGAAAAAAAAAAAAAAAAAAGCCACAGCAACCAATGGTTCCTCTTCAACCAAGTCAGGGATTCCAGGAAAAAACAAATACCTAGGAGAAAACCAACAAAAACAGACACTACTACACCATCTTAGCCCTTCCTAAAGGCTCAGCGCAAAGATACTGACAGAAAATAACCCAAAAAGCAGCTGCACACACGAGAGCTTTCTCATCTGTGTGCACGTGACCCTTAAACAGTCTTGAAGCCCTTCCCCCCGACAGACCCCTCTGCTTCTCTAACCAGATTGACCTGGACAGCTCAAGAGATGCCATTAATCTAAAGGACCTACACAGATCCAACCTCTAAGAAGACCAGGAGCTGAAGGAGCTCCCTCAGCAGAGGCTGTGGCTCATATACCCCCAGGCCCCGCCCAGCCCCCTCCCCACCATCCCCTGGGAAGGGGGCAGGAGAAGCCCCCAGAGCTGGGGAGGCGGCCAGAGGAGTAACACTGACTCTTCCTTTTTGCCTGAAATTTATGGTGTGGGAAGTTCTGTGGGAAGCAAGTGTCTCTTTCTCCAAATGCTGGTACCTGTTCATTTATTACTTTTACAGGTATTGCACCAACAGTGTGGCTGAGTAAATAAAATAATCTTGAGTTTTCAAGATCTAAAAAGAAAAAAACCAAGAGGGCGTCGCAGGCTAAGAGGGGATAGGAGGCCAAGGGGGCGTGGGAGGCCGAGAGGATGTGGAAGCCAAATGGGGTGGGAGGCCGAGTGGAGATGAGAGGCCAAGAGGGGCTGAGAGGCCGAGAGGAGGGGATAGGTTGAGAGGGTTTAGGGGGAGATCGGTCCTCAGGGCAGCGGGAACACGATGCAGCTGCTCCAGAGGGACGACGGGGCAGGCAGAGCAAGTGGGGTGACCAATGTGGGATCAGCTGCGATCTACTGAAGGGCCCGGGAGCCTCTGGGATCTACTGGAGGGGGCGGGATCCCCTGGGATGTACTGTAGGGCCTGAGATCCCCTGGGATTTACTGGAGGTTGCGGGAGCCCCTGGGATCTACTGGAGGGCCCGGGAGCCTCTGGGATCTACTGGAGGGCGTAGGATCCCGTGGGATCTACTGGAGGTTGCGGGAGCCCCTGGGATCTACTGGAGGGCCCGGGATGCTCCGGGAATCGCCCAGGACGCACTGGGATCCGCGGCAGGGCCGGGGATCCAACGGGACCCAAGGGGATCCGGCGGGATCCAGCCGCCTCCCTGTGCGGGCCCGACCCCGGAAGTGGGAAGGGGGGACCGCTCAGGCCCGAGCGCGCTTCCGGCGGGAGGAGGGGGCGGGGCTTGACCCCTACGCGCTTCCGGCCGGAGGCGGCGCTTGACCCGGAAGTGGTGCGCGGGGCGGGGCTGCAGCGGATGATGGCGGCGGAGGAGCCTCAGCAGAAGCCGGAGCCGCTCGGCGGGGACTCGGACGGTACCGAGAGGCCCCCCCCGGGGACGGGACCCCCCCGCCGGGGACCCGCGGGACGGGACCCGGAGCCCCTCCTGGGGCCTTCGGGGTCCCCACAGCCCCCCCAGTGCCCCCCGCAGGCCCCCAGTGCCACCAGTGCCCCCCACAGCCCCCCCAGTGCCCCCCACGGCTCCCCAGAGCCCTCCCACAGATCCCCACAGCTGCCCCCAGTGCCCCCCCCCAGATCCCCAGTGCCCCCCCCAGATCCCCACAGCCCCCCGAGTGCCCACAGTGCCCCCACAGGCCCCCCAGAGCCTCCCCCCAGTACCTCTGGAGTCCCCCCAGTGCCTCCCACAGCCCCCCCATCCCCCAGTAGCTGCCCGTGACCCCCAGACCCCTGCGGGGGAGAGGACCAGGCCCCCGCCCCCGCACTGTGGGCAGCCGGGGGGATGCGGCCTGGCCTACGATGAGGCCATCATGGCCCAGCAGGACCGGATCCAGCAAGAGGTGGGACCCCCAACTCCTCCCCTGGAACCCCCAAATGTCCCCCCTGGGACCCACTCCTTCTGGCCCTCCCACTACATATGGGCCTCCCAGCACCTCCAAATCTGCTCCCCCAAACCCCGGGCTGTCCCCAGCTCCTGGGGTGTCCCCAGACTGGGGGTGTCCCCCACCTGGGGGGGTCCCCAACATGGGGGTCCCCAACATGGGGGTCGTGCTGGCGCAGATCGCGGTGCAGAACCCGCTGGTGTCAGAGCGGCTGGAGCTGGGGGTGCTCTACAAGGAGTACGCTGAGGACGACCACATCTACCAGCAGAAGATCAAGGTGGGCACCGGTACAGCACTGTGAGGGGCTGTGGGGCACCAGTACGGCACTGGGAGAGGCTCTGGAGCATGAGTACGGCACTGGGAGAGGCTGTGGGGCACCAGTATGGCACTGGGAGGAGCTCTGGGGCACCGGTACAGCACTGGGAGGGGTGCTGGGGCACCAGTACGGCACTGGGAGAGGCTCTGGGGCACCAGTATGGCACTGGGAGGGGTGCTGGGGCACCAGTACGGCACTGGGAGAGGCTGTGGGGCACCAGTACGG
>JANVCC010010161.1:0-10097 GCA_025345505.1 Todiramphus chloris collaris | reverse complement strand
ACCTCGGAGCTGGGGGGGATAAGGAGGGGGGGGGGTTGCGTACCTCCTGAGAGCTGCTCGGCTTCGGCCGGTGTGGGTCGGACACGTCGCGGGTCACCAAATGTCGTTGTTTATGCCGGGAGCGGAGAGACACAGCAACATATAAATTCAGCAAGAGCAGGCAAAAGAAGCAACTTTATTAATTTACAACCCCATTTTTATACCCCAGCCCCATAGGGGTCAGTAATCACCCATCTCCTAGGGTGATTGGTTAAAGTCCTACAGCACCTATTTCAAAATATTTTTACAATGTACCATAAACAAAACTTATCGAAACACCATGTGCTAGTCTAGTTTACAAAACCGTCCTACTGTTTCTCATAACACGTGTGAGAAAGGCAGGATTCTCACAGAATATTGTGAGAACCTAGGAAAATTCCTCTGCTAGCAGCTTTTCAGCATCCACAATTCCCCCTTTTTGTTTAAAGACCAAAAAGGTATCATTTGTAAACCTCTGCAGGTAGTCTTGCAGAAGGGAGAACAAACGCAGCATAAGGGATCTGCTTGGTAATGGCCAGTTACCAAACAGAGCCTAAATCGGATGCTGATAAGGGGTCGGTCTGGTAATGGCCAGTTACCAGACAGAGCCCAAATCAGATGCTGCCTTAAAGTGGGCAGAGAGTCTCCAGTGATGCCATAGGAAATACATCCAGCAAACAAAATTCTAGATAACAATTCTATCAGGTATTAATCTTAAATAGAAATTTACATCAGTTATTAATTCTAATATAGCCTTAAGGGCCTTAAATTTCTGACTCCATAACAAAAGAAACTTAAAGTTCAGTCTCTGCTTGTGGAAGGACCATCCCAGTCTCTGCTTGTGGAAGGACCATCTGCCTGATGGTCGGTATCCTGGTCATCACCAGAAGGATCATTTGGTAGATGATCTGCATTCGGGTCGGCATTTGGAGGTTGCCTGTTCTGTCTCTGGTGCCGCAGGTCAGGGTGAACGCATCTTGCAGGTAGCCACCGTACCCCAGTATCTGTGGAAACGCAAGCATCCCCACGACCCCAAGCAATAAGCTCATGCGGGCCTTCCCAAGTGTTGGTGAGCAGATCCCGTACCCAGACTTTTGCCCGAGGCAGGTGCGTCTCGCCTGACAACTGCAATGAGAGAAAATGATTCAGAATAACAGGATTATTTGAATTTGGTGGCACTGTGAGATGATTGATTGTATACAAAGCTTTTTCTAGTTGGCTCTGTGGGGTTTCTCCATGCATTCCCCCTTTCTGTTTTTCCAAAACACGCTTCAAAGTGCCATGAGCGCGTTCGACAATAGCTTGGGCGGTAGGAGAATGTGGAATACCAAAAGTGTGGTCTACACCCCATAGGTGCAAGAACTGCCGCGCCTTCTGTGAGGCGTAGGCAGGACCATTATTGGTTTTCACAGCAGACGGCACGCCCAGGACCGAGAAAGCCAATTTCCAATGGGCAATGGCATCACGGCCTTTCTCTCCAGTGTGTGCAGAAGCCCACATAGCTGAGGAGAAAGTATCAATGGACACGTGCACATATTTAAACCGGACAAATTCAGGGATGTGCGTTACATCCGTTTGCCAAAGCTGCAAGGCTTTCAGACCTCTGGGGTTTACCCCTGGTGGCAAAGGTGCAGCGAGCCCGTGACAGTCGGCACAAGCACTGACAATGTCACGAGCCTCACTTGGCGTTAGGTGAAACTGCTTCTGCAGGGTATGTGCACTTTGATGGAAGAAACCGTGCGATGCCTTGGCTTGTGCAATTTTGTCAGGCTGAGGCGCTACCCATGCAGGGTTGGCCAGCATGTCAGCCCTGGCATTGCCTTCTGTTAAAAACCTGGCAAACTGGTGTGGCTTCGGATGTGCAGAATGTAGTATGGATGCGCTCGAGCTTGAATTGCACACCACAAAGTTTGCAATAGTGAAAACAGAGCCGCATTATTCACTTCCTTTAGAAGTGAACAATCCAAGCGTTGGGTTATATCTGCTACGTAAGCAGAATCAGTAACCAAATTCAAAGGCACCTGAGAGAACCGCTGAAAAGCCATGGCAACAGCCCTCAATTCAACCAGCTGGGCAGAGCCTGACTCGTGGCCTTCCAGCACCTGCCACTCAGATCACTCCTTCCAGGTAACAATGGCTTTCCCTGTTTTTCCAGAACCATCCGTGAAAACAGTGGGTCCTTTCACTGGCACCCGACTGTTTTTTGGCCGCAAGGTGAAGCTGGTCAATTTTGTCAGCTGCAGTAATTTATGGCTGGGCAGGTGGTAAGAAATCTGCCCTGAAAAATTCTGCAGCGCACTTTGCAAAGGAGCACTGTTGGCAAGGCTCCACTCAAAGTGTTCCTGCGGTGTTGGAAGAATAATTGTCGCAGGATCCGCCGCCATTAATTGCAAACACCGTTGGCGGCATTTGATTATCAGAGAAGCGATCAATTCAAACAACGTGGGTGCTGTCTTTTTCGGCTGATGAGGCAGAAAGACCCATTCTAGGACATGCAAAGGGTCAGACCATTGTGTGTTCCACTGGCCAATGATACCTGTGGGATGGAGGTCTGGAGCAGTTATGAAAACAGTGATATCAATGGAGGGATCCACTCGATAAACCTGACGAGCAGAAACAGCCTGTTGCACCTCCCGCAGTGCTTGTCGCGCTTCCGGAGTCAATTTCCGAGGTGAATTCAAATCGGGGTCCCCCTTTAAAATATTAAAAAGCGGGGAAAGTTGCGTCGTGGTTAGCCCTAGATAAGGACGTACCCAATTGATGATACCCAGCAATTTCTGAGCATCATTCAAGGTTTTAATAGAATCTGAGAATTGCACCTCTTGGTGTTGTATAGTTTGGTCCAAAATTTTGACTCCTAAATATTTCCAGGGAGGATGCTTTTGAACTTTCTCCGGAGCCACTTGCAACCCGTAGGAATGCAGAGCAGTGAGCAGCCGAGGCTGTATCCTCAGCAGCTCATCCTGTGTGGACGCTGCCACCAGGATATCATCCATGTAATGGTAGCAGTATGCATCGGGAAACTGCTCACAGACTCCGGACAAAGCTTGAGCGACATACCATTGGCAGATAGTCGGGCTGTTCTTCATGCCCTGAGGTAGAACCTTCCATTGATATCTCTTCGCAGGTTCAGCATTGTTAACTGCAGGCACAGTAAAGGCAAATTTTGGTCTGTCATTAGGATGCAAAGGAATTGTGAAAAAGCAATCCTTCAGATCAGTGATCAGGATGTCCCACCCTGTTGGAATCATGGTGGGTGAGGGCATACCAGGCTGCAATGCCCCCATACCTTCCATCACTGCGTTAACTTTTCAGAGATCCTGCAAGAGTCTCCATTTCCCTGATTTCTTCTTAATTACAAAAACAGGAGTGTTCCAGGGGCTAGTGGAAGGCTCAATGTGTCCCTGCTGTAACTGTTCCTGAACCAGCTGACAAAGGGCGACTAATTTCTCATTTGGTAGGGGCCACTGCGATTCCCAGATTGGTCTGTTAGTCAGCCACCGCAAAGGCAGCGTAGGAAACTGTGCGCCCTTCCGCACAGTGACCCCTATCAAAAATTTGTCCCAATTCGTACCCCCCAAGCTGCCAGCACGTCCCGCCCCCAGAGGTTGACTGGAGCATTAGTAACATAAGGCCGAATTGTAGCTGTATATCCCTCTAGGTCCTTTACCATTACAGGTCGTTCACTTAAATAGCTCTGTGCGGTTCCTCCTAACCCTGAAATGGCCGATCCCACAGGGGCTAAAGGCCATGAAGGAGGCCACGCAGAGAAGGAGATAATTGTTACATCAGCACCCGTATCGATCAAACCTCGAAGCTGAGTCTGGGGCGGACAAGCATTTGGCAGGACTAGGGTACATGTCATCTGTGGCCGTTGGCTAGAGATGTCTGCAGTCCAGAAGATCTGAGGAAGTCCTGTAGGTCCACTGCCGCTATCGTTGTGAACTTGTTGTTCTGTCCTGGGGACACATGACTTAAAAGGCATTAACTGAGCAATACAAGTCTTTTCAGGGATAGTAACAGGGGGATTGGGCGTGGAAACCATAGCATGAATCTGGCCTGTAAAGTCATCATCAATAGCTTCTGGGTGCACAAAGATCCCTCGGTGGGTAACATTAGGTTTTCCCACGAGCATTGCACTGAGTCCCTGGCCTAGGGGTCCATATGCATTCAAAGGGACCTTATAAATACGACTAGAATCTAGGACGACTGTTGTTGTGGTGTAGACGTCGCCCCCGGCTGATCCTGGGCTGCCGTCTGTAAGGTGGCTGGGTAGGCCTGTGTCTGTGCCATTCCCTGGGGGATCACCTGCATCGGAGAGCAATTCCCCCTTTTTGCACCCCGGTGTGAGTTTCCCGACAGAGGCCGACCGTCCGCATGGCGCAGAGATCTGCAGGATTCTGCACGATGACCTGGCCTACCACACCTCTTGCACTGGGGGGTCCCTGCGTTTTCCTTTTGCCTTGATTTAGCCCTTTTCCATTTGCTCCCAGCTTTGGGCTGCTTCGGTTCACGATCAGAAGATGCGTGAACAGATGGCAGAAACGCAGCCAAAGCAGACCTTTTATGGCTCGCAGACCCCACCTTAGCACAGGCTTCAATCATATCTGTGAGTGTAGGCTCCCCTGGTAGAGCATTGATGATTTTTCTACACTCATCGTTGGCATTATCTCTTGCGAATTGTGTGCGCAACATCTGCCTCAATGAGTCATCTGCAACCTGCTCCTCAAGGGCGGCAGCAACCCTTTCTACAAAGCGTAAAAATGGCTCTGTCTGCCCCTGGTGTATTTTTGTATACGATGTGTCAGGAGTAGCCGTGTTCATGGTCTTAAATAGAGCTCCCATGCCAACCTTTTGAGCTTGCTCTATGACTTGAGTGGGCCAGGTGGCCTGGAAATCAGGATTAGAGTAGTTATCAAGTCCCATAAGGGCATCTACTTCAACGTCATGTCTAATGTCAGTGGAAGGCAATTGCCTATTTTGTAGTGCAGCCTTCTCAGACATCTTTCTCCAGGTAGTCTCAAAAATTTCAAGTTGTACAGGTTGAAGTATAATCTGAGCTAAGTGCTTAATATCAAATGGAACAAGCAGATCAGCATTCAGCACTCTAAGAAGTTGCATGAGTTCAGGAGAATTAAGCCCATACTGTGCCACTTTGGATTGTAAATCTTGTACAACCTTCCAAGCAAAAACGTCATGTCTATCACGTTGACCTGAATTTGGGGCAGCCTTAAACACAGGATAGGCTTGGACATCCCCTTGTGGGGTGTTACTATCGCCTTGAGTTGGTGGCACACCCTTTTGAGGCGTTACAGCAGTCTCCTGATCCTGCATAAATTCCCCTGACCCCTCTGGCAGTCCCAGTTTGTCTAAGAGATCCCAATTGCCCTCCTCTAGAGCCCGCAATTTAACCGACTCCCAGAAACGCCTGACGTTTCTTGGGCGGACAGTTACGGTACAGTCTGGGAGTGTCCAAGGATGGCCCTGCAGCAACCGCTTCTTCCGCTGTTCGGCTACCGCAGCCTTCCACCTTGAGGCAGGCGTGCCCTCTGTGTCACTGCCTGAATCGTCAGGCAGGGGTTTCCCTGCGGACCCCAGCACGAACAATGGAGGCGGGCAGGGCACGGGTGCCGGGCTGGAGGGCGGTGCGGCGGTGGGGGCCGCAGTCGGTTGCGCCCCTAGGGGGCAGCAAGGCAGCGGCTGGGGCGGCGCAGTTTGGGGCGCTGCCGGCGGCGCAGGCGGATCTTGTGACGGAGCCGCCTCCGCCGCTGGAGTCGGGGCCGTCAGCTCGGCCGGCGGCACCGGAGCTGCCGTCTCCGCCTCCACCGGGGCCGCCGTTTGTTCCGCCGCCGCTGCCGGTTCCGCCGCGGGAGCCGTCGCCACTTCCGCGTTCGGAATTCCCGGAGCCGGCACTTCCGGCCCGGGTCGGCCCGGCACGGCTCTCTCAGCGGCCCCCGCACGAATGCTTCCTGCAATTCCGCAAGCTGCTGAGATATCCTCGGCAGATGTTCATCCATCCCTGCCAGCCGTTGCGTTAACAGCTCCTTCATGTGCGGCTGCGCCTGCGCATGAAAACACCCAGAGAAGGGCGCATGCGCGGAGCTGCCGGGCGCCGCGGGCGCTCGTGGCAAACTCCAAGGTGGCGGGAACGCAGCGGGCGCGCGCGTAGAAAACCTGGGTGCCGCCGTGGAGCTCCAGATCACCGTTAAACCGGGCCGGACAACCGGAGAGGCCGTGGGAACGACCGGCACTGTTCTATTTGCCGAAGGGAGCGGCGCGGAGGAGACCAGAGCCGCTGGGCTAAGGAGCGAGCGGCGCTCCGACCCATCGCTCTGCTTAAGCGTTTCCGCGAGCTGCTCTGCGGGCGTCGGGTATTTGGGGGGAACATAATCCCGGGGCCAGGTGTCTTGCCCCTGAGCGGGCTGTAGGGCCGACACCGGGTCCTGTGGGGCCGGAAACGGCTCCTCGGTGCAGCCGCCGTCGGCTGCTACACTGAGTTCAGCAGCGTCCCCCTTAGCGGCATCCCCCTCTGAAGCCGGCACCCCTCCCCCGTCGCCAGTTTCAGACTTTCGAAGCACAGCAAATACAGCTCTCCAAGTGCGAATCGAGTCTAGCAGCGTGTCGTCCCCGTCGGGGAGCTCACGATAGAGCCTGGTGCCCAGCTGCCGCCACAGCTCTAAATCAAAGGCGGTGTCAGAGCTCAGGAGAAACTGGTGCTCAGCTGCCCATTGCAAAAGAGCGCGGAGGGCGTCCTCCGGAACAGCGCTCTCTTTGGTGGCCAGGAAATTCTTCCAGGCCAACAGCACCACGCTTTCTTTAAGGCTGCAAGTCCCCATCTCGGCAGGGCTTTTCTAATACCCTGGTGCCTGGACTGGTCCCGGCCGCGAACCTCGGAGCTGGGGGGGATAAGGAGGGGGGGGGGTTGCGTACCTCCTGAGAGCTGCTCGGCTTCGGCCGGTGTGGGTCGGACACGTCGCGGGTCACCAAATGTCGTTGTTTATGCCGGGAGCGGAGAGACACAGCAACATATAAATTCAGCAAGAGCAGGCAAAAGAAGCAACTTTATTAATTTACAACCCCATTTTTTATACCCCAGCCCCATAGGGCAATTGGTCAGTAATCACCCATCTCCTAGGGTGATTGGTTAAAGTCCTACAGCACCTATTTCAAAATATTTTTACAATGTACCATAAACAAAACTTATCGAAACACCATGTGCTAGTCTAGTTTACAAAACCGTCCTACTGTTTCTCATAACACGTGTGAGAAAGGCAGGATTCTCACAGAATATTGTGAGAACCTAGGAAAATTCCTCTGCTAGCAGCTTTTCAGCATCCACACTCTCCTTCCTCCCTCCTTGCAGGTTCTTGAACCTACTTTGTCCCTCTAGTGCCAGTACCAAGAAGCTAGTCCTGACACCCTCTGGAAATCTCCTTGACCCCTCGTGTCCTGCCACTGTACAGGCAGAGCTTGGTTTGCTCGGCTTGCTGGCAAAGCTGCTGTGTCTCATAGCTTCTTCTGTGTTTCCCCCACTCTTCAGGCTGGGTAATGCTAAAGGAGAAGGCACCACAGCTTTACTGGGAAGATGAGAAATCCTGCTGCCTGGGCGTGACCATCAGCAGACGCATGGTAATGAGCTTTCCTGGGTGCTGGGACTCTGTCCTCGTGGGAACAAAGGCACCCAGAATCAGTGGGGCTGGCGTGGCCTCCCAGTCCCTGGTGAGAGGGTTCCTGCCGTCTCCGAGCAGGGACGGTGCGAGGGCTGTGCTCTGCTGTCCCAGCAGCAGCTCCAGCCCTCCTGGCCACCAGCAAGCCCTGGTTCGCTGTAGGACCAGCACACTGTGCCCAGGAGCCCAGCCCTGCTCCCTCACCCCGGGGGCCCTCCCTCTCTCTCTTCTTGTCCTCCCCCGTGCAGTGACCGCAGCCCCTGCTGCCGCCTTTCCTGCGCGCTCTGCCCCCAGCGCTGCCGGGCAGCTCTCGCCAGGGCTGCTGGCACTGCTCAGCTGAGCAGCACTATCAGGGCACTAGGTGTGACATGTCTTCCCTCTCTTCCTTCCTCCTGCAGGGCTTTGGAAAATACCTCCGGCCTGCTGAGAGGACAGACGTCGTCCTTGAGGCCATCGAGGCCTTGAGAGACTCCAGCATCTTTGGGGAGGAGGCGGCAAGCAGCATGCTGGAGGTGTTCATGAAAGACCCTGAGTTCTGGCTGTTTGATGTAAGTGGCCTGTGGCTGGATTGCCCTGCCCTTGAGCCCTGCCAGGCCTTGGCCCTCCCTCCCAAACTGGGGTGTCTCGGGCTCCTGAAGCCACCTTAAGGCAGCAGCAGAGAGGGATGGAAGGACAGCTGAGGAAGTGTTTACAGTCCAGTGACAGGGCCGTCCTCACTTGTGTCCCCTCCAGGTGCCAAAGATCATGAGCAGCACCCACGGAAACGTGGAATTCATCAGCATGGAGCCAGCCCTGCAAAGCCTGCGGTGGCTGCTGCTCTTGCTGGCCGAGCGGTATCCCATGCCAGTGGTCACAGCACTGCTGCAGCTCTCTCCACCAGCAGACCGGTAGGCACTGGCCCCAGCAGCCGTGAGGCCTTGTTCCCTGTGGGGAGAGGGGCCCGGAGTCTCTCTGGCTGCCAGAGCCGGGGAATACTGCGGGACCCCCCGAGGAGCAGGGCCCTCCATCCCATCCCACCACGCTTCCCAGCCCTGGGGGATTGGCCAAGCCCACGGCAGCCCAAACTGGCCAAGCCGGCACAGAGCCCCAGAGGCGGCCCTCCTGGTGCCAGCCCCACAGGGAACACCAGCTCAGGCCTCTCCTGCTGCCCAGGGCAGCCCACGCGAGGGGTGACACGGGGCTGTCCCCGGCCACGCTGCTGTGGCCCAGGCAGCCCCGCTGACAGAACGCTCTGGCTTGCAGCACTCGCGTGACCTTCTGGGAGGTGATTGTTTCCGCGCCCCAGAGTTGTAAGAAGCTCTGGCAGGAGCTCGTCAGCAGGCTCCAGGCCGCGACAGCCCCCAGCCCGAGCAGCTCGGCCACAGAGGCCGCCCGCAGCCCTGGCCTGGCGGTGAGTTACCAGCAAGAGCCCTCGGTCCCTGCAGCCAGCCCGGCCGGCTTGGCCAGGAGCTCACCCTGCCTTTGTTTCAGTGGTTGGACTCCAGCGACTCTGGTGACAAGTCCCACACCAACAACAGCCAGAAGGACACAATCATGGAGATGGTCTCCATGTCTCTTGGAGACCTCGTCGTGCTGTCAGAGAGACCTGTCCTGGTGAGCAGGGGGTCGCCAGGGGAGCCGTGTTGGCAGCTGGGGGCGGGGGCAGTGGGTGGGTAAAGTGGTGTCTTGGCCTTGGCTGGGAGCTTGGTGACCCTCCGTGCCGTGCTGGGCTGCGGTGGCTACCAGGGAAGCTTCCCAGGCACAGAGGGACACCAAACCATCTGCCCCTTTGGGCCTACGGGGGGTGAAAGGGGTTGCTGAGCAGGGGACGGGGAGTCTCTCCTGCCTGCCCTGATGCTACTCTCCTGTGTCACCATCGGTGTGCCCACGGCCACCACCTACCAGGAGGCTGCCAAGGAGATTCCCGTGCCACCACCTTCCAGGAAGCTGGACAGGAGGCTGGTGTTCAGTGATCAAAATGGTTTTGCCAGGGTGGTCTTTGAGGGTCTCACAAAAAAATGGGTCTTTCATACAGGCAAGAAAAATGCAGGTCCTCCTGCCACTTCTCATGGAGGTGCTGCAGGATGGCAGCAGAGAAGTCAAGGAGAAGGTCCTGCTGGTCTTCAGCAACGTGATGGCTCAGCTGCAGAGGCAGGAGGCCAGCGCCATCGCCATCCAGCTGCTGGAGGAATTCCCGCCCCTCTTTGATCACATAAGGCTGACGTGGGAGTCTGAGCCCCGCAGACTCTGGGCACTGGGCAAGGAGAGCTGCCCTTCAGCCCAGCCCTGCAGGCAGCCCCGTGGGCAGGGCCTTCTGCCCTCCTTGCTCCCTGGGCTCCTGGGGGCTGGCTCCTGGCCTTTGCAGCCCAGCACAGCTTCTCCTGCTGCAGAACCTGAGCCCAGAGCATCTCCCCTCACATTGTTATCAGCCAC
>JANVCC010010156.1:0-68575 GCA_025345505.1 Todiramphus chloris collaris | reverse complement strand
CCCCCCCATCCAACATGCTGCCATTTCCCCTGCCCCTCTTCCTTTTGGGGCTCAGGGTCCCCCCACCCCTCCCTCATCCTCCCCATTTTCAAAGGATGGGGAAGGGGGGGGGGGGTCAGAGATTTGCGCCGATCACTAGGAGTAAGACCCTAGGAGATCGGCGACATGTATTGGCTCCACTGAGGGTAGTGATGGGCCCAGAGGGGCTGGGAAGAGTAAAGGCTCCAGTTTCAGCTGCAGATTTAGATGCTTGGAAAGAGGTAGTCAAAGGTTAGAGAGATGACCCTGTAAAAGATTTGAATTGATCGTTAAAAATCAGGACTCAGATTGGGCAGATGTGGGTCTAATGTTATCTGAAATGACAGAAACTGAAAAGCAATTAGTATTAAAACCAGATAGAACAAATATACAAGCACAAGTGAGAGCAGGAGCCCTTGGGGGAACTGTAGATGATCACCTTCCTTTGAGTGACCCCCACTGGGATCCAAATGTCTCTGCTGATTATCGGTTATTGACTAGATATAGAAACTGGGTAAAATTTGGTCAGGAAAACGCAGTCCCTAAGTCTATTAATTATTCGGCTTTATATGCTGTGAAGCAGGGACCAAAGGAGACCCCTACTGAATTTGTAGATATAGCTATGAGAAGGTGCACAAATCTGGATCCTGCATCTGATGCTGGGCAACAACAATTAGTAAATTTGGTTTTAGGACAGTCTACACCAGACATTAGAAAGAAATTACAGAGGCTAAAGGAGCCAGATATTAGAGATTTGGAAAAATTGTTAGAAGAAGCATGGCGAGTTTTTCATAACCGAGAAGATGTGGATAGACAGAGAATTTCTAAAGTCATTGCCACAGCAACAATAGCAGCATTGGAACCACAGAGGGGAGGATTTAGGGGACAGGGGAGAGGAATCAGACAGGGAGGAGGGCGTGGAGGATTCCAGAGCTCTTTGAGAAAGTATCAATGTGCGTACTGTAGGAAGGAAGGACATTGGAAAAATGAATGTCCACAGCTCCAGGGAAAGCCCCAAGCTTTATTAGCTTCAATGGGAGAGGAAGAGTGACTGGGACCTGGGGTATCTACACTAGCGGATGCACTGGTTACCATAAAGCTAAGGGACAAGGAGAAGGAGGTAGATTTTTTGGTAGATACATGGGCTTCTTTTTCTGTTTTAAATCAAGAATTAATACCTATAAGCAAAGATTCTATAAATGTAGTGGGTGCTACTGGACAACCAGAAAGGGCTTTTTTCTTTTGAAGCCTTTGCAATTCAAGCTAGGGAAAACAATTGGGATCCACCAATTTCTATATTTGACAAATTCTCCAAAATCTTTGTTAGGAAGAGATTTAATAGAAAGATTAGATGCCAATATTTCCTTTAATCATGTAAGAATCAAGCTAAAAGTAAATGAAGAAAGCCTTACAGAGATCCTTAGCTTGTCATTAGTGACCCTATAGTGTGACTATTAGTGACTCTCCATGGAAGGAAGAAATAATAAATCAGACATATCCAGGTGTTTGGGCCACAGATACCCCAGGAAGGGCAAAGAATGCAATGACTATAAAAATAGAACTGAAGGAAGGTGTTCATAAAGTCCGTCTTCTGCAGTATCCCTTGAAATTAGAAGATAGAAAAGGAATGGAGGAAATCATAGAGAAATTTTTAAAGTATGGATTACTAGTGGAATGTGAATCAGAATAAAACACGCCAATTTTGCCTGTTAAAAAGACTGATGGGTCCTACCGAGTGGTACAGGACCTGAGAACAAGTAACAAGATTGTAAAAGATCTCCATTCAGTGGTGGCAAACCCTTATACTTTATTAACAAAACTGAAAAATGATAAAATTTGGTTTATAGTTTTAGATTTAAAGGATGCATTTTTCTGCCTGCCAGTAGCCAAAGAGAGACAGAACATATTTGCTTTTGAGTGGAAAAATCCTTCAACAGGACAAAAAACACAATTAACCTGGACAGTGTTGCCCCAAGGATTCAGGAATATCCCCGCTCTATTTGGAAACCAATTGGCTCGAGATTTAGAATCCTGGAATCCACCTTCAGGAGATGGAACTTTATTACAGTATGTAGATGACCTGTAGATAGCAACCACGGAAGAGAAAGACTGTGTAACATGGACTGTTAGTTTATTAAACTTTCTAGGATTCACTGGATATCGAGTTTCTCAACAGAAAGCTCAACTAATACAACAACAAATCACCTATTTGGGATATGAGATATCTGGAGGACAGCGAGAATTGGGCACAGCTCGGAAAGAAGCCTTCTGCAGAACCCCGCTGCCCCAAATGGTAAAAGAACTGAGAACTTTCCTTGGAATGACAGGTTGGTGTCGGCTTTGGATATACAACTATGGGACAATAGCTAAACCTCTGTATGAGCTTGTAAAAGAGAGCACAATAGAGCTAAAGTGGACCCCAGAGGCCCAGAAGGCTTTTGAGGAATTGAAGAAAGAACTGATGTGTACTCCTGCTTTAGGGCTTCCTGATGTAACCAAGACATTCTGGTTATTCTCTCATGAGAGACAAGGAGTGGCATTGGGAGTTTTGGCACAACAATTAGGACCCTACAAACGTGCAGTAGATTACTTCTCCAAGCAATTGGATGAAGTTAGCAAAGGGTGGCCCAGATGCTTACGGGCAGTGGCAGCCGTGATTCTGAATATACAGGAGGCACGAAAATTTACTGTGGGACATCAAATAACTGTTTTAGTGTCTCATGCAGTATCTGCAGTATTAGAACAGAAAGAGAACCACTGGCTTTCCCCTTCGAGGTTTATGAAATATCAAGCTATCTTAATAGAATCTGATGACATCAAAATTGAAGTAGCTAATGTTGTGAACACAGCTTCCTTTCTCAACAGCCAAGCTTCAGAACCACCCACACACGACTGCGTGGAAACCATAGAGACTGTATACTCCAGCTGGGTGGACCTGAAGGAATGTCCCTTAGAAGAAGCAGAAAATTGGTATGTAGATGGAAGCAGTTTCATTCGAAAAGCGAGTTGCCTAGCTGGATATGCAGTAACAACCGTTGACAAGGTAATTGAGACAAAGCCACTTCCGGCTGGGACGTCTGCAAAAAAGGCTGAAATTATAGCTCTGACTCGGGCCTTGGAATTGGGAAAACATAAGAGGATCAATATGTGGACTGACTCCAAGTATGCCTTTGGAGTAGTGCGTGTTCATGGAGTGATCTGGAAAGAAATGGGACTTTTGACACCACAAGGAAAACAAGCATGCAAAAGAGATTTCGAACTTGTTACAAGCTGTACAAGAACCTGATGCTGTTGCTATTATGTATTGTAAAAGGGCACAAGAAAGGTAACACCCAGGTAGAAAAAGGAAATCTACTAGTGGTCTCTGCGGCTAAACAGGCGGCAGAACAAATGCTGTTAGTACAGGTACCTGTTACAGGTAATGTATGGGTATCAGCAAAAGTAATAGAACCTATTAAATACTCAAAAGTTGATAAGCAGTTAATCCGAGATTTGGGGGGAACAGTTCCGGAACATGGACTTGCCACACTAGAGGACAAGCGAGTAGTAATGCCATCTAATGCCCTATTCAGATTAATCTTAGAACAACACAATAGAACCCACTGGGGGGCAGGTGCTCTATGTCAATTTTTGTGTCAGAAATGGGTAGGACACAACATGTACACGATCACCACACAGGCAACTAAGCAGTGTATAATATACTTGAAAAATAATCCTCAGACAACTGTGAAGCCCCAGACTGGAGTTATAGGCAAAGGAAATGTACCCGGAGAACAATGGCAAATTGATTTTTCAGAACTACCTAGAAAAGGGGGGTTTAAATACCTATTCGTACTAACAGATACCTTTTCTGGATGGCCAGAAGCATTCCCTTGTCAAACAAATAAAGCTAAGGAAGTTTCAAAGGCCTTGCTCCGTGAAATAATACCGAGATTTGGGTTACCTTCTGTAATGTCCACGGATCAGGGAACACATTTCACTTCTGAAATTATACAACAGATTAACAAGGCATTGGGAATTGATTGGCAGTTGCATACTCCTAATAGGCAACACGCGAGTGGACAGGTAGAGAAAATGAATCATCTAATTAAGCAGGAAATTGCTAAAATTTGTCAAGAAACTACTATGTACCGCTACCAGGCATTACCTTTGTCCCAGCTAAAAATACGAACTAAGCCACGGGCCAAAGAAGGCTTAAGCCCTTTTGAAATTTTATATGGCAGACCATACCACATGCCATATCAGGGAGAAGACTTGAACCAGGTGGGAGAAGAATATTTGACACAATACATAATACCTCTAAGTAAATAGAGTTAATAAGTGTGTGATAGAAACCAGGGCAAGAGGACTAGATAATCGCATTCATCCTTTTAACTCTGGGGACTGGGTATATGTTAAGAATTTTTCAGGAGACCTCCTTCAAGAAAAATGGAATGGACCATATCAGGTGCTGCTGACCACCTTCACTGCAGTTAAAATCAAGGAGAGACCTGCCTGGATCCACTACTCTAGAGCGAAGAGGGCTCCGAATAAACAGTGGACATCTAAACCTGCAGGACCACTTAAGTTAAAATTGCGGATGGAGTAAAATGGGAATCAGATATTTTATAATTTTGTTTATCATTGCAAATATAGTTGCTGCTTGGGATGAGAATATTCATTTTGAAACTATTTGAATGATAATTAATGCTACTAAGGCTAAAGACTGCTGGATTTTTACTGCCCTACCTAAGGGAAACATGAGACTGCCTCTACATGGGGTAGCCTCAACTCAATAGAACTATGATAACAGTACTTGGCCTGAATTTTGGAGAAGGCCTGATGGGGGTTATTGTTCTCCTGATAATTTAAGTTATGGGCTTGGCCCAAAATTCAATTTACAAACATTAGAGGATATCAAAACTCAGTTTCTGGTTAGCAGTAATAACTGCAGCTGGAGGAAGAGAGCAAAAAATTGCCTTTGCTCCCCATCAATCTGTTTCAATTGTAATAACTGTACTTGTAATGATGGATGGAATGATTATTGGATAAATCAGACTACAGTGGAAGTAGGCATGTGGCATTTCACAGGATTGAAGGTTACGTACATAGATTTTTGTAATCGCACACAATTGCAAACTTATGCAAGCCAAGGTTGGGACATGATGGGAAATTGACCTTCTCAGTATGGATGGTACAGTGTGTGAACTTTCTATGGGGCCAACCTTACAGCCACCAACGGGCCTTGTAAGCTACCTGATGGGTATTGGTGGTTGTGTGGAGATGGCATTAGTAGGAAGCAACTCCCTGCAGGATGGAAGGGAATGTGTACAATCGCACACTTAATCCCTCAAAATAAGATTTATAATCATTCACAATCTCCCCTAGGAATTCTACGGACACCCTGGATAATATCTAAACAAGAGGAGAATACCTTAATAAAAAGGAGAACAGGATTCCATAGTTTTGTGAGGTGGTTTTTCCCTTGGTTAGGGTCAGTGAACTTGAGAAAGCTGTAGTGAATATTTCAGACAATCTGGGTAATATATTTAACATCACCACAGATGCCATTCGTGGTCTTCAGACAGAAGTAAATTCACTGTCAAAAGTAGTTTTACAGAATAGAATGGCACTGGACTTACTGACCCTGAAGGAAGGAGGGGTTTGTACAATTATCAATCAAAGTTGTTCTGTATATGTAAACCAGGAGAGCAGAATTGAGGAAGATCTGGGTGAATTGTGGAAGGAAACTTAAGTTTTTAATGAAATCAGTAAAGATGACACTAGCTTGGGATTTAGGGAACTGGGAAAAATTGACCTCCTGGCTTCCAAACTTAGCTTGGTTGAGACAAATCTTTGCATTCATAGTAGGATTTCCTATTTTGGTTGCTCTAACTTGTATAATTATTTAATGTACCCTTCAGTGTTGCAAGAAAAATTTAGATAATTATGAAGAGTGGAAATGCAATAGAATTAAACACCAGGTAGAGACAGGAAAATATTTTTAAAAGACTTTAATCAATAATGAAGCTTTATAATCATAGCGAAAGAATTTGCGCTGTGCATAGAAAAGGGGTGAATTGAAAGCAGGAGATGGGATGTCTGGTAGTGTCTTACTAATCTTTGAATAAGTAACAACAATAGATGGGTAGTTATATAGTAGGGACATACTGTGAAATTCATAACCTTGTGGATAGTGATTATCTCCAGAAACAGGACAACAAGACATCTCGAGGCACCTGAGCATGCTGAGCAGACAAGAACCGGCAAGAATAAGGATTTTAGGCTTCAGGTCACTAAAAGAACAAAGTGATGAAGAAGAGAAGATGAAGTAAATGACCACCAGAGGTCATGGAAGACCACCGAGGGGAGAAAAGACCCTAACCCTCATTTTATTACGCATGCTCGGACTATGTAAATGAATTCTAGGAACTCATTAGTATAAGAGTGCCCTTTCTAAGAAATATGATGTATATGTATGTTAAGCCTGCATATAAACTGTGTACCTAGCTTGTATCAGCCCGCACATTTGGAGGAGTGATCCCCCTTTGCATTTGGCGCCACAAAATAAAGAATGCCTGTTTAATAACTTCAGTTATTGAGTTTTTCACTGCATCACCTGCCAGACTGTTTTATATAAATTCTTTATGACTAGTATCTGATTCAGAAATTTATATAATGGATCCGCTCCCAAGTGTGTCTTGTTATGTTCCTCCCTCACAAATCCCCATACTAATTTGGCAGGGACTACTATCCTGCCATCCTCTACCTGAAGCCAACCTCCAGAGAGAACTTGTATCCCCCCAGTTCTTTTATCAATTCTTAGTCCAATTCAGAATATTCAATGTTTCCTTGCCTACCTAGGTTTATATTCCTATTATCTGGAATTAAGGTTAAAATTTGCTTTTCCAGTTTTCTTTCTATGGCCTTTTTAGCGTCATAATCAGCCAGTCGGTTCCCTTTCTTTGGATCAGTATTACCCCTTAGGTGCCCACAACAATGAATAATGGCAACCTTAGCTGGTAGCTGGACAGCTTCCAATAGGCGGAGTATTTCTTCTGCATGTTTAATTTGTTTTCCTTGAGCGAACTTCAAGCCTCTCTCCTTCCAAATAGCTCCGTGGGCATGGACAACTCCAAAGGCATATTTGGAATCTGTCCATATGTTTATCTTTGTTCCTTTTGCTAGTTCCAGGGATCTAGTGAGAGCAATTCTTTCAGCCTTTTGGCCCACTGTCCCAGCAGGTAGTGGTTGAGACTCGATTACCTTGTCTGTTGTTGTTACTGCATATCCAGCCTTACGGTTCCGTTGTTGGAAGAAACTGCTTCTGTTCTGTGAACCAGGATTCCTTTGCATCTTCCAGTGTTTCTTCTGTTAGATCTGATCTGTGGGAATATACCATTTCCATGGTGTGTAGTCAGTCATGTACCAGTGTTTCAGATGTCTGTCCTCTGAGGAAAGAGGCTGGATTGACAACATTAGTTACTTCAATCTTAACATCATCAGATTCAACTAGAATGGCCTGATATTTCAAAAATCAGGATGGGGATAGACAATGATTTCCTTTTTGTTCCAATACTGAGGATACAGTGTGAGAAACGAGCACTGTAATGTTTTGACCCAGAGTAAACTTGCAGGCTTCTTGGATGTTCATGATTACTGCAGCCACTGCCCACAGGCATCCTGGCCATCCTTTGCTTACTTCATCCCACTGTTTGGAAAAGTGGGATACAGCCCTTTTGTATGGTCCCAGCCTTTGGGACAGTACCCCTAATGTCTTGTACCCTTTCTCTCATATGGAAACCGACAGAATGGCTTTGTGATGTCTGGGAGTCCTAAAGCTGGAATCTCATTTTGCTCCTTTTTCAATTGCTTAAATGCATCCTTTGCCTCCGGAGTCCAAACTAAGTCAGAGGAGGCTTCTTTGATCGGTTCATAGATAGGTTTTACTAAAACCCCATAGTTGTGTATCCATAATTGACACCAACCTGTCATTCCCAGAAATGTGTGGAGGTCTTTTTCCATTCAAGGTTCAGGTATCCTGCAGACAGCTTCCTTCCGTTCCTTCACTAGTTCCTGAAGTCTTCCTGAGACTTCATATCCTAGGTAGGTAACTTGTTTCTTCACAATCTGAGCTTTCTTTTGATAGACTCGATATCCACTTAGTCCAAGAAAGTTTAACAAGCTTACAGTCCACCTAAAGCATTCTTTTTTGGGTTTGTTTACAGCAAGAAGATTATCGACATACTGCAGGAGGGTTCTGTCTTCTGATAGAGGTTCCCAAATTTCTAACTCCCGGGTCAATTGGTTTCCAAATATTGTAGGGCTATTTTTGAATCTCTGGGGTAACACTGTCCAGGTTATTTGGGTTTTCCTCCCTGTCTCAGGGTTTTCCCATTCAAAAGCAAATATATTTTCTTTGTCTTCTACTAATGTTAGACAGAATAAGGCATCCTTCAAATCTCAGAGAGTAATCCAAATTTGATCCCCCCTGAGCTTTGTCAATAGGGTATATGGGCTAGCTGTACCCTAATTGAGATAGCTCTAGGTTTTAATTTAACTATTACTAGGTTAGCATTTTTAGCTCTCCCAGGTACCTCAGAAGCCCACATTCCTCAGAATATCTGGTCCAGTATTTCTTGAGAAATTAAATTCCATTTTTCAGTTTGGATTAGTGACAAACTTAAAGACTGAATTAATTGATCTTCTAAAATTTTAACTTCCACTCCTGTGGATTTATATTCAATTTTAGCTTCCAATTGTTCAAGCAAATCCCACCCTAACCAGGGTTTAGGGAAATTTGGCAAATATCGATTTTTTTTTTTCTTTTCTTGTTGACCAATAGCTCCCATTACACATACAAAATTATTTTCTACAGGTGTTAATTCTTGATTCAAAACAGAAAAAAGATGCTCCTGTATCAACTTGGGTAGATGCCCCAGGCCCCATCTATCTGCTTCTGCAGTCAGAGCCTGCCTGCACTTTGAGCTTTTGTCTTTCCAATGTCCATAGTTATTACAATATGCACACTGGTTTACACCCAACGTGCCTCTCCTTCCTCCTAAAAAGATTCCTAGTCCTCCCTTTTCTTTCTTCTAAAGCTATAAATCCCTTCTCCTGTAGCTGATTGTGATTTCAACAGACCTTCATGGCCACCTGCCTCCTTTTGTTTTTCAAACTCCCTGTCCAATCTGTCTCCTGGCTCTCATCCTCCCCTATTTACTCTTATCTCTTAGAGGAGAAGAGCTCAGGGAGGGAGTCACTGTCCTTCCCGTGCCTGTGCTGTCCATGTCTCTTTCTCTCTCTCACCTATCCTTGCCTAATGCCAACACAAAGATAGCTTGAAACTAGCCCCAAACTTATATCAATACATTAATAGTCTTTAAAGTTTCTCCGTTCTGTGATTATTCAGAACTCTTCAAAAAGAAGACAAAGCCAAAATACAACAATACAAACACACTCAAAACAGTAATACAAAAAAACAATAACCAGACACTACATTAGTTCAAAGGGGTCTTGTACCACTATATCATTTTCCTTTCATCCAATTTCATCCAATTATCATGGGATAGCGGAACCGCAGATTGGAACTCCACACTCACTTCGCAGCCCTGCTGCGTCTCAAGCACACTCAGTTCACTCATACCTTACTTAACAGCAATAATAGTGATTTAAGTTTACCAAGCAATGACAACAACAAACCACACGATAAAATAATACAACTAGTTAAAATAACGTGGATCATTCACAATCAGAGTCCATATGCCATTCCAGTAGTCCAAAATACTGATAAATCAATAAATCCTATGGTCCGGACCCAAGTATGCATACAAATACAAATACCAAATACCAAGTATGCATACAAATACCAAGTATGCTCAAGATATTAAAATACCTCAGACATACGACTCTGCCTTGAGAACATACTACAACTTATGGTTGATAGCCATGTAGCCCGCATTAATCTGAAATTAGATGTCCTAGCTCTTATGGGAAGCACCAAACAGGGTATGATTGGGTGCCTGGGTCAAAAGGTAGCCTGGGAGGGATGTCAAAGATTTACAGCTCTGACATGGTTTATGACATCAGGAAAAAAGGCATTTGTCAGCTGGCCAACTATGCTGGCAGACATGATCACTAAGGCCCGTTTAACTGCGCAAGCTACCTTGGGAAGAGAGCCTGTTGTCATTGTAATGCAACGTACATCAAATAGTTCTGAAAAGGCCTTAAGCCTTTCATCAGCCCTGCAAATTGCATTAGCGGATTATCCTGGACAGGTTCAATGTTTAGAACGTATCGAATGGGTACAGCAATTAAGTACATTTAACATTGATCTTGCACAGCGTGTAAGTGACAAGCCAAATGACGGCCCCACATATTTTACCGATGCATCTTCTCTAACATCAACAGCGGTGGTGGTATGGCAGGAGGAAAGGGAGTGAAAGAAACGTACATATACTGACAAAAGTAGATTATTGCAGTGGTTAAAAGCAAAGGCTGTAGAGATCACATTATGACAGAACAGAAACCTCATCATGAATATAGTAACAGATTCTTATTATGTATATAAATTAATTATAACAAGGTCAACATCAGGAATACCATATTCCGAGATTGCAGTAATGCTAGATGTAGCGCTACAGAATCGAACACAGGCATGCGCAATTATGCACACGAACAGTCATATAGGCTACCCCAGTATCTATAAAGAAGGGAATGACAAGGCAGACTTAGCAGCAAAGGGTGTGTGGACTTTACAGCAAGCCTGAATATTGCATGACGAGTTGCATATGGGAGCAAAGAGCTTAGCAAAAACTGCAGGGCTATCATTTTCACAAGCTCGAGAAATCGTAGCAATGTGTCCACACTGTCAAACCTCACCGTTATGGCAAATGGGAGTCAACCCACGGGGATTGGCTCCCTCAACGATTTGGCAGACAGATGTTGCAGTCTATGAACCTTTTAAGCCAAATTCTAATCTGTTTGTAACTATTGATACCTATAGTGGCATCTTAGCTGTTACAGCTAAAAGGAGAGCCCGTGCGAAAGAGACAATAATGCATTGGCAGACAGCTATGGCGTGGCCGGGAAAGCCCAATAGCATCAAAACAGACAACGGACCAAATTTTGTGGCCCACTCCGTAAAAGACTGGGCACATCGTTGGAATATTATCATCACACACGGTATCCCCTATAATTCAATAGGTCAGGCAATTATAGAGCGTGCTCACCGTACAGTGAAAGAATCTTTAAATCGCATCATAGAAAAGAAACCACATGTTCCTTTAGATCAGCAGGATGTTGTCCTAATGAAGGCGCTATATCTCTGGAATCAATTTGATAGACATGGAACAGATTGTACGCCCATGAAAAAACACTATAATCTTCCCACGACCGAGGTAAAGCCAAAGGTGTTAGTACGTTTTCCAGGTACAGATATATGGTCACCTGGGTGGTCACTGGTTGTTTTTGGTCGAGGATACGCAGCTGTATCTCATCCTGATGAACCAGAAGTACGGTGGCTACCTGCAAGATGCGTTTGCCCTGACCTGCGGTGCCAGGGGCAGAACAGGCAACCTCCAAATACAGACCAGAATGCAGACCCTCCAAATGATGACCAAAATGCCGATCGTCAACCGAATGATCCTTCTGGTGATGATCAGGACACCGACCGTCAGGTAGATGGTCTGTCTACAAGCAGACACTGAACTTTAAGTTTCTTTGTTATGGAGTCAGAAAGTTAAAGCCCTTAAGGCTATATTAGAATTAATAACTGATGTAGATTTCTATTTAAGATTAGTACCTGATAGAATTGTGATGTAGAATTTGTTTGCTAGATGTATCTCCCATGGCATTGCTGGAGACTCTGCCCGCTTTAAGGCAGCATCTGATTTGGGCTCTGTCTGGTAATTGGCCATTACCAAGCAGATCCCTTATGCTGCGTTTGTTCTCCCTTCTGCAAGGCTACCCGTAGAGGATTACAAATGATATCTTTTTGGTCTTTAAACAAGAAAGGGGGAATTGTGGAACCAGAAGTTAGGCGGGTCCCTGCAAGATGTATGAAGCCTGACTTTAACCGCGATGATAACGCATGCCTTTAGATTCTTTTACAGGGAAAAGGAAGGATCCGAAGCCTTTTAGTACTGCTACTGGTTTTGGTGTCCTTGGTCAACGGTGATCGCTCGTACAACTGGGCGCTGATACAACTTCAAGAATCGCGAACACTCCAGTCTATAGTGACTCCGGGTGCTCCCTCCTTCAACGTCACGGTATGCCAGTTGATGGGCCCAACTGTACTGAATCGCTGGAAAGGTCCACATTGTGTCACTGCCGATGCCAAATGGGACACTGGGGGATTCCAATCACCCTGGCTAACCACTTTGTTATCCACTTGTCACGGTTTAGGGTCAGGGCAGCCCCTTAAACCTATAATGAGGCGTAACCTCATTCAGGCCACAATAGTCCACTGTTAATCTCCATTCCCCATTAGATTTCCGTACTGGCCATATAGGACTGTTAAAGGGTGAGCGAGTTTTGCTAACCACCCCTTGAGTCTCTAGTTAACGGATCAGCTTCTGGATAGGAGCTAAAGAGTCTCGGTTGGTGCGATATTGTCGTCGATGCACCGTTCCAGTAGCAATTGGCACCTTTTGATCCTCAACTCTCATCTTACCCACAACGGCAGACTCCTCTGAAAGGTTAGGTAGGACAGTCAGCTGTTTCTTGTCCTCAGTCTCTACAGCTGCTATACCAAAGACCCATTGATACCCTTTTGGGTCCTTATAATACCCTTTCTTGAGGAAGTCTATGACAAGGATGCACGGAGCATCTGGACCAGTCACTATACGGTGCTTTTCCCATTTATTCCCAGTTAGACTCACTTCAGCCTCTACTACGGTCAGTTCTTGAGATCCTCCTGTTACTCCAGTAATGGTAACAGATTCAGTCCCTTTATGATTCGATGGCAATAGGGTGCACTGTGCACCAGTATCTACAAGGGCTTTATACTTTTGTGGTTCTAACGTGCCAGGCCATCGAATCCACACAGTCCAATAAACTCTGTTGTCCCTCTCCTCCACCTGGCCGGAGGCAGGGCCCCTCTAATTCCAAGGGTATTGTCCATAATTAGTAACTGGGTTTGTAAAGTTCACTGGGTTTACATGGTTCATCTGGTTAACAGGGTACATGGAGATCATAGGAATTACACCGTTGACAGGATTTGCATTATTTACAGGATTTACACCATTTACAGGATTGGTATTGATTACAGGAGTCACATTCTCATTCCCCCTACTCACGTTTTGACCTGAGGCCCATGTAGTTGGACCAAAGGACTGCTCATAGCGGACTGGAGCAGCCTCCCTTCTGGAAGAATTCTCTCTTCTCTTTGTTTTACCTTGTAAGTAGAGTACTCGTGCCTGTAGAGCAGTGGTAGGTTTTCCATCCCATCTGCTCATTTTCTCTCCAAAGGCACGGAGAAGAGACCACAGGGTACGTCGTGACATGTATTGTTCCTGTTTAGCTGGTCTTGAAGAAGAGCGCATTCTCCTAGTGGCTTCAACACGGGTCCACTGAGGGGATGAATAAGATCTTTTCTCCCTTCTCTCTATTTTTGCAACCAAGTTTTCAACTGATCTCTCCAGGGCTGATACACGGACATGTAGAGGACCAGAGACATTGTCTTCATACTGTCGTGCTCTCTTGGCCACTTCTGTCACAGTCGGTACCTGTAGTGGGTCTGGCTGGGCTGCTTTTCCCGATCCAGCCCTCATGCTGTAGCACTGGGAGCTGGAGGTGTTGATAACACACCCGTGTTATGACTGCCAGTGCTCACACGGCACCAGAGGATGGGGGGCAGGAGGGGGGAGAAGATACAGCCAGCCTGAGCTGACCAGTGGGCTATTCCATACCATATGACGTCAGCTCAACTATAAAGGGAGAGGGCAGGAGGAGGATGGGGGGGCATTCTGCTTTGTCCTCCAAGCGGCTGCTGCGTGTTCCTGGAGCCCTGCTTCCTGGACTTGGCCCGACATCGCCTGTGAACGGGAAGTAGAAAATAACATCTTGTCTATCATAACCCACACCCCTGTGCTTTGCGTCTTATTCTCTCCCTGCGTGCCGTGCTGAAGGGGGTCGGGGGGAGTGATAGAAGGGCTTGGTGGGCACCTGGTGCCGTGCCGGGGTCAACCCACCACAGTTCCTTTTTGGCGCCCAACGTGGGGCACGAGCAGCTGCTTGCTTGCTTTGCGTGCTTGCTTGCTTTGCGTGCTTGCTTGCTTGCTTTCTTTGCGTGCGTGCTTCCTTGCTTTGCTTTAGGTACTAGTAGCAAACTCCTGTGCAGGCCACGGAGTTGGCGTGTACCCGCTTATCTGCTGTTTTTCTAAATGTTTACTGAAACAATGTCTCTTGGCCTGGCTTTTGCGTTGATAGCTACAGTGTGCTGGGGAAGCTTCTGTCTGGGGAGGATGAAGGGCCTCAGGAGCACCCTGGCACAAACAGTAACAATGTGTTCCACGCTGGCACTGGTGGCTTTGCTGTGTTGGGGGGGCTACCTTGGGGAGAAAATGAATGAATCTCTACCGGAAATTGATGTAGATGATTTATTCGTGCATGCTCCCAAGGTCCTCGTCCACCCTTATGTGAGCTTTGGGATACTGCTAATCAATATCGTTGTCCTAATCCGGGTTGTGTGCAGTCTGGTCCCAGTTTGGCCTGAAAGGAAACAAGTTTCAGGTGGGGTGGCACCGAAATGTGCCCTGAGACGGCCTGTCCCTGGGTGGCAAGGGGTCTGGCAGGATTTGGGCAGGTTCCTAGGATGGCTGTCACCTCCAGTAGCCTGGGACTTTACTCCTGAACAGGCAAGCAACCCTGGCAAGCTGACACAGCATCTAATAGAAGGGTGCCTTGTCTACCCCGATGAGAACCAGCAGCTCCTAGCACTGTACTGGGGCCTGGCCTGTGCCTATCGAGCCACAGTTGAGTACTCTCAGAGGACTGTGGTTGAGGCAGGGACCCAGACTGCATCTGAAGACACCGGAGTTGAGATAGGGACGGCAACCACAACTGCCAAAGTAGCCCCAGTAGTGAAAAAGAAGCAGTGGACGAGGAGAGCAACAGGCCCCTACCCTCGGTTAGTGAGGGATGTGGAAGAGGAGGAAGAACATGACCAACAAGCTGGGCCCTCAACAAGAAGACAGGAGGAGGGGGTGACAGAATTGAAGCAAGAGGCAGAGACCACCCGGTCCCTGACGTCGTCAGAACTTAGAGACCTGAGGAAGGATTACAGCCGCCAGATAGGGGAACGGATTGTTACCTGGCTGCTTCGATGCTGGGATACTGGGGCTGACACCCAACAGCTGGAAGGTAAGGAAGCCCAACAGCTGGGCTCCCTTGCTAGGAATCGTGGCATTGAAAGAGGGATTGGAAAAGAGGCAGCAATTTGCAGTCTCTGGAGACGGCTCCTTTCAAGTGTCAAAGCAAGATATCCATTCAAGGAAGACTTAATGAATGCCACCTCCTCAGGAAAATGGTCCACTGCTGATGAAGGTATCCAGTACCTGAGGGAACTAGCAGTACTGGAAGTAATCTATGGGGATTTAGATGATGACGAGCATCCTAAAGATCCAGAGGATGTTCAGTGTACAAGGGCCATGTGGAGGAAAGTGATTAAGAATGCACCGGCATCATATTCTGCCAGCTTGGCAGCAATGTATTATCCACAAATGGATAATCCAACCGTGGAAACTGTTTCTTCCTGGCTTCAGAACTTTGAAGAGAGTCTTGGTACCTCCACGTCCCTAAGGGCTAGTGCCTTGGATATCAGGAGTCCCCCAAGGAATCAGCCAGTCAGAGGGAAAGGGAGCCCGAGGCGTATGCCACGTGGTGCACTCTGGTTCTTCCTGCGTGACCAGGGGGAGGATATGAGGAAGTGGGATGGTGAACCAACTTTTAAGCTGGAAGCACGTGTACAGGATTTGAGAGGGAAGACAGCTGTTAAAAAAGGGCCATCCAAGAAGACCATTAACGCAGTCAGTGTTGAAGCACAAGAAGGCAATCGACGATCTCGCAGATACAGGAAGAATAAAATCAACTCCACTGAGCCTGATGAGGGGACTTCTGGTTTGACACAGCAAGGGTCAGACAGTGAATATTCAGACCAGGAGCAGGAATAGAGAGGCCCTGCCTCTAGCCAGGTGGAGGAAAGGGACAATCGTATTTACTGGACTGTGTGGATCCGATGGCCTGGCACGTCAGACCCACAGAGGTACAAGGCCCTAGTCGATACCGGAGCGCAGTGCACAGTGATGCCATCTGAATAGAGAGGAGCTGAGCCCATAAGTATTTCCGGGGTGACAGGGGGATCTCAGCAGTTGACAGTATTGGAGGCTGAAGTGAGCCTGACTGGTAAGGAGTGGTATAAACACCCCATTGTGACTGGCCCAGAGGCCCCGTGCATCCTTGGCATAGACTATCTTAGGAGAGGCTATTTCAAGGATCCAAAAGGATACCGGTGGGCTTTTGGTGTTGCTGCCTTGGAGGCGGAGGGAAGTGAACAGTTGTCCACCTTGCCAGGCCTCTCAGAGAACCCTTCTATAGTGGGACTGATGAAGGTTGCAGAGCAGCTGGTGCCAATGGCCACGACAACGGTGCATCGGCGGCAATATCGCACCAACAGAGATTCCCTGATCCCCATCCAGGAATTGATTCATCAGCTGGAGAGCCAGGGCGTGATCAGCAAAACTCATTCACCTTTCAACAGCCCCATATGGCCTGTGCAAAAGTCAAATGGAGAATGGAGATTGACAGTGGACTATCGTGGTCTGAATGAAGTTACACCGATGCTGAGTGCTGCTGTGCCAGACATGCTGGAACTTCAGTATGAGCTGGAGTCCAAGGCAGCCAAGTGGTATGCCACGATTGACATTGCTAATGCATTTTTCTCCATTCCCATAGCACCAGAGTGCAGGCCACAGTTTGCCTTCACCTGGAGGGGAGTCCAGTACACCTGGAATCGATTGCCCCAGGGGTGGAAACACAGCCCCACCATCTGTCACAGACTGATTCACATTGCACTGGAGGAAGGTGGGGCTCCGGAGCATCTCCAGTACATTGATGACATCATCGTATGGGGCAACACAGCAGGAGAAGTTTTCGAGAAAGGGAAGAAAATAATTGAAATCCTCGTGAAGGCTGGGTTTGCTGTAAAGCGAAGCAAGGTGAAGGGGCCTGCGCAGGAAATCCAGTTCCTTGGAATAAAATGGCAGGATGGGCGTCGACACATCCCGATGGATGTGATCAATAAGATAACAACAATGTCTCCACCAACCAACAAAAAGGAGACACAGGCTTTCCTGGGTGCTGTGGGTTTCTGGAGAATGCATATTCCAGATTACAGCCTCATTGTGAGCCCGCTCTACCGTGTGACCCGGAAGAAGAATGACTTTAACTGGGGCCCTGAACAGCAACAGGCCTTTGAACAAATTAAACAGGAGATTGTGCATGCTGTAGCCCTTGGGCCAGTCCGGACAGGACCAAATATCAAAAACATACTCTACAGCGCAGCTGGGAAGAATGGTCCTACCTGGAGCCTCTGGCAGAGGGCACTTGGGGAGACACGAGGCCGACCCCTGGGTTTTTGGAGTCGAGGATACAGGGGATCTGAGGCCAACTATACTCCAACAGAAAAGGAGATACTGGCAGCATATGAAGGAGTTTGAGCTGCCTCAGAAGTGATCGGAACAGAAGCACAGCTCCTCCTGGCACCCCGACTGCCAGTGCTGGGATGGATGTTCAAAGGGAGAGTCCCAGCTACACACCATGCAACTGATGCCACATGGAGCAAGTGGATTGCATTGATAACACAACGGGCTCGAATAGGAAACCCCAGTCGCCCAGGGATCCTGGAAGTGATCACGAACTGGCCAGAAGGCAAAGATTTTGGGATGTCGCCAGAGGTAGAGGTGAAACGTGCTGAGGAGGCCCCACCATACAACACATTATCAGGTGATGAAAAGCAATACGCCCTGTTCACTGATGGGTCTTGTTGCATTGTGGGAAAACATCGACAGTGGAAGGCTGCTGTGTGGAGTCCCCTACGACAAGTCATTGGAGTTGCCGAAGGACACGGTGAATCCAGTCAGTTTGCAGAAGTAAAAGCCATCCAACTAGCCCTAGATATTGCCGAACGAGAAAAGTGGCCAGTGCTCTATCTCTACACTGACTCCTGGATGGTGGCAAACGCCCTGTGGGGGTGGTTGCAGCAATGGAAACAGAGCAACTGGCAGCGCAGAGGCAAACCCATCTGGGCTGCTGGGCTGTGGCAGGACATTGCTGCTCGGGTAGAGAACCTGGTGGTGAAGGTGCGCCACGTGGATGCCCATGTGCCCAGAAGCCGGGCCACTGAAGAACATCAGAACAACCAGCGGGCAGACCAGGCTGCCAAGGTGGCAGTGGCTCAGGTGGATCTGGATTGGCAGCGGAGGGTGAATTATTTATAGTGCGATGGGCCCATGACACCTCGGGTCATCAAGGAAGAGATGCATCATATAGATGGGCTCGAGATCGAGGGGTGGATCTGACCATGGAGGCTATCACAGAGGTCATCCACAAATGTGAAACATGTGCTGCAATCAAACAAGCCAAGAGGTTAATGCCCCAGTGGTATGGAGAACGTTGGCTAAAATATAAATATGGAGAGGCCTGGCAGGTTGACTACATCACTCTCCCACAAACCCGCCAGGGTAAGCGCCACGTACTTACAATGGTGGAAGCAACCACTGGGTGGCTGGAAACGTACCCGGTGCCCCATGCCACTGCCCGGAACACCATCCTGGGCCTTGAAAAGCAGATTTTGTGGCGGCAGGGTACTCCAGAAAGAATTGAATCAGATAATGGAACTCATTTCCGAAATAGTCTCGTGAATGCCTGGGCCAAGGAGCACGGCATCGAGTGGGTGTATCACATCCCTTATCATGCACAAGCCTCTGGGAAGATTGAAAGGTACAATGGGCTGTTAAAAACCACATTAAAAGCATTAGGGGGTGGGACCTTTAAACAATGGGACAAACATCTAGCAAAGGCCACCTGGTTAGTTAACACCAGAGGATCTGTTAGCCGTCCTGGCCCTGCCCAAACAAAACCCCTACACACGGTGGGAGGAGATAAGGTCCCTGTAGTGCACACCGGGAGGTGGTTGGGGAAGGCAGTGTGGATAGCTCGACCCTTGGGAAAAGGCAAACCCATTTGTGGGATTGTCTTTGCTCAAGGACCTGGATATACCTGGTGGGTAATGCGGGAGGATGGTGAGACCCAGTGTGTACCTCAAGGAGATTTGACCTTGGCAGAAAGATAATCTGGAATGTGAGTTATATGTTGCAGGAAGTGATGCTGTAGAAGGAGATGGAATAACAGAAAGTGAATTTGGTGAAGGACCAAGATCTAGCCAGTGTTGGTGCCCAACAATCAGACGTACTGCTTCTGTCCAGAACATCCACCTTGACAGATGAGACCCAAGTCATCGAGTGAAGGAATCTCATGGAATGAGGGACTCTCTGTTAAAGGACTGGGAATAGTAGTTGATGATAATGTATTGGTTGGGTTTAGAGATGGTTTAAGTATGTATTATGTGGGGCCTGAGCATGACGCAAATGGTATGGAATAAGGGGTGGAGATTGTAGTGGGTCTGGCTGGGCTGCTTTTCCCGATCCAGCCCTCATGCTGTAGCACTGGGAGCTGGAGGTGTTGATAACACACCCGTGTTATGACTGCCAGTGCTCACACGGCACCAGAGGATGGGGGGCAGGAGGGGGGGAGAAGATACAGCCAGCCTGAGCTGACCAGTGGGCTATTCCATACCATATGACGTCATCTCAACTATAAAGGGAGAGGGCAGGAGGAGGATGGGGGGGCATTCTGCTTTGTCCTCCAAGCGGCTGCTGCGTGTTCCTGGAGCCCTGCTTCCTGGACTTGGCCCGACATCGCCTGTGAACGGGAAGTAGAAAATAACATCTTGTCTATCATAACCCACACCCCTGTGCTTTGCGTCTTATTCTCTCCCTGCGTGCCGTGCTGAAGGGGGTCGGGGGGAGTGATAGAAGGGCTTGGTGGGCACCTGGTGCCGTGCCGGGGTCAACCCACCACAGTACCTCATCATCTGTTCCCCAGACCAATGTTGACAATGTGTGGGAATATGCTGGTGGGGCACTCCGCACAAACTTCTGCAAGACGGGTCGCTGGCATGGGATTGCATCAGGGTTCACTATTTGTCTATCACCATAAATTACCTGTCGCACAGCTAACTCTCTCAAGTACTTAATACCTTTCTCCATGGTGGTCCATTTGCTTGGACGGCAATCGATGTCCTCCTTATAGGGGTATCTGGATTTCACAGCTGACAAGAGTCTCCTCCAGAGACTGATAGTGTTGCTCTTTCTTGCAAGCTCTTGATCAATGCCTCCATCTCTGGCCAGGAATCCCAGCTGCCTGGCTTCTCTGCCATTCAGTTTGATGGTGTGGGCCCCAGTATCCCAGCATCGGAGTAGCCAAGTGGTCAGTGGCTCACCTTCATGGCGGCTATAGTCCTTTCTCAGATTTCTCATCTCCTTCGTAGGTAAAGATTTGTTGGTACCCTCTCCATCTGATGACTCCACATCTGATGGGTTTGCTTTAGAAGGACCTGCTCCACTGTCATCTGACCACACTGGGCGATCTGTTTTTGTTAGGTGTTTCTTTCCAGTTGCAGTGGCATCAGGCTTTGCATCTGGTTCTGACTCATACTCAGATTCAGCTTGAGAAGGACCGTCTCCCTGATCTGTTGCTGGACTTGGCTGTTTTGTTTCTTTTCTTCACAGGAGCAACTTGTACAGGTGCAGTTTGAGTGGGAGTGGTCACAGTAGCTGTCGGTGTAGCTGCCGGCTTTGCTGCTGGAGCTGGAACAGCTCCAGTGCTTGTTGTGGGAGTTGGAGCAGCAGCAGCGCTTGTTTTGAGAACAGGAGGAGCAGCAGCAGCAGGGCTCGTTGGGGGGGCCTGCGGAGACTGAGTAGCTGTGGTGCTTGGGTTTGGAGCTGGCGCAGCAGCAGGGCTCGTTGGGGGGGCCTGTGGAGACTGAACAGTCGCAGCATGTTTCCTGTGTACAGAGTGTATCACAGACCGTCGCAAGGAAGCAGCACACAATCTACGTTTTTTGGTAGCTACCCGACCTGTGTTACTGCACTGATGACTAATCTGATGCCACACAGTGAAGATATTAGAAATTAATAGCAATAATATGGTCTTTTGGTAATAACCATGTCCACAGTCCTCACAAATTGGAGTTCTAAAAACTGGTGTAGTCAGATTAGCATAGTGTGGAACAGTATAAATTCCCGAGATGAAAACAAAAGTATTTCTAGTAATAAAATCCACTATGTAATGCCAGTAGTACCGAGAAGCACTCACTGCCCAATTCAGTGCAACATAAATCAGAGATAAACACCACAAGAAAGCAGAGGCTTTTGCCCAGCGCCCAAGCCCGAGAGCTTTCAGATAAACGGTGAGAACAAGCAAGGAGTAACATAACGCGTACAGCATGTAAGGAAACAGTACAGCATTTAACTCTGAAAGAAATGCTAAAAAGACACGAATGGACACTGCTCTCAGAAACAACATCATTTAGGCAGTCTGTTTTAGTTTCCAATTCTTAAAGACACTCAGGAAAAAAGGTGATACTCTCTGAAGCAAGCGAAACGGAATTTGAACTATTTCGGCAATCTATCAGAGCTCTGATCGAGCCCCATGTTGGGCGCCAATAAATCTGTCACGGTTTAGGGTCAGGGCAGCCCCTTAAACCTATAACAGACGCTCTCTGTTAACCCCCCCCCCTCCCCAGAGGGGAAGAGAAAGGGAATAAGGGACAGAGACTTAGCAATTAGAAAAGGAAACTAGAACAGCTTTAATGAAAATGAAATTAATAATTATAAAAATGGAATATATACAAATATATACAAAACCAGTATCAAACCCAACCCCCCTGATGGTAATTACATCACCGTCACCACTGATGTTGTGCAGGCACCGGGGGAGTCCCAGACTGGGCCCCGCAGCAGACGGGAGCTGTGTTCAGGAGCTGGATTCTGGTACCGGGTTCAGGAACACGCAGATCAGATCGAAGGCAGAATGGACAGAGTCCTCCTTGGATGCTCCAAGGAAGGAACCAAAAGAGGACCCGAGCCAAGGCAAGCAAAAGCTGGCAAAGCAGTCCAAGAGGGGAGAGAAGAGCCCAGAGACCCTTCGGGTCCCTCAACTCTAGACCAAATATGGCGTATATGGGATGGAATACCTCGTTGGTCAGTTTAGAGTCACCCGTCCTGTCCGCTCCTCCCTGAAGATGCAGCCTTTCACTTTCTGCACCCCCCAATGTGGTACGCAAGACCCAGCAGTGGCCTTGGTCTGCATACCAATCCTTGGTAGTAACTCTAAACATAAGGTGTTATCACTGCTAGAAGCAGACACTGTCTGTGAAAACAGGCTGCTAACTTCAGAAAGTGCAGTTAATTAAAAGAACCGAGCTGAAAAGTAAAACTACTGAACAGAATTAGTTCTGTTTTCACTCAAACCAGGACACCACTCTTGCTGGTCCTCTTATCTTGCTGCTGCTTTTAACTTTTGGACCTTGCGTTCTTAACAGACTAGTGGCATTTATTAAGTCTCGCTTAGACACAGTAGAGGCACAGTATGTCTTGTTAGCTCACATGACTGACTATCATCACCAATGCACTTAATATTGTATCTTTGTTGGCATGGAGGGGGGGGAATTGTGGTAGTATAGGGATGTGGCGATGCGGAAGATCACGTGCTGTAACGGAAATGTAGGAACTAAGTAGGAAACCGCCCACGAAGGGCTGGCTCTGGTACTAGTATATAAGTGCCTGTAGCCTTTAATAAAACGCCATTTTGCCTTCTTCTCTATGAGAGTCTGAGTCTGACAATGGACCCTCGGTGTCTCCCGGGATTTCGGCACCGAGGATAGGACACGTTAATCACAACAGGAAGGAAGTAAACATCTATGTTTTCTTCCTCGGCAGTGACGTGATGTTCCTGGTGAGCAAATGGCACTTGAGTCACAGGGCTCCATCTTGATGCCTGCACTGACTTCCTGTGGAGCATCGTGTTGAATTTCATGGGATGGACCTTTCTTTTGTGAGCAGAAATGTTACTGAACTTGTCAGAGGCTGTGCAGAGCAGCAGCAAGATGTGCTGTCAATCAGGGATTGGGGTCTCATATGTATCCTCCTGTCTCTCTGTCACACTGTCCCTCTGCAGGTCAACCTGTGAAACAGCTACTGGAGTGGGTCAGTGCCTCCAAAGCACTCATTTTCTGAGCTCATGACAGCATTGATCATTTCAGCATTAATCACATCTGGGATCAGAGGAATCCTAGGGTGTGAGAAGGAAATCTCCCCTGGGTCATTCCTGCAAATTATGTACTCCTGCCCATGGTACCCCCTTCTCTGGGAAAATCACAGCATGGTTGTCTCTCCCACGTGATGCAAAGCCTCCTTCTGGCAAAACATCTCTAAACAGCGCTGCTCAACAAATCACAGCAGACACATTAACTTTATGAGTTACACAACTGACATGCTTGTGCAGATGTTGTTTGCAGAATACTGGAGATGATGCCAGCCAGACACTTGGAACCAAAACCCAATGTGGAAGATCAAGATCTTTCTAGGCTCATTCCTAAAATTCATTATTTTCACGTTTAATAAGAAAATTGATGTGGCACATCAGGGAGACTGGTAAGTCAGCTAGTACGGAAATAGTGCAGAAAAATTAATAGCCTGGTAGTTACATGTCTGTAACACCCTTACACTGCCTGAAAACAACTTAGAAATAGGGTTATTCATCTAAATTTACCCCGTGGTCCTTGGGTCTCATAATGGTGGTTGGAAGTGGCTGAAATATTTTGCAATGCTTGTTGCTGGATCTAGGTACTCTGGTGAACAGTGAGTGTTTTTAAGGCAGAGTTGTCCCAAGTCTTAAAATCCAGCCGGCACAGCTCAAAAGCTTTGCAGAAACACTTGTGTGACACTGGGCATTTTCCTGAGTACAAACCCTCTGGAGAACAGGTTCCAAAGGATGGTTCCAAGGGATATCTGTGGGGTGGTTGGTTTTAGAAAGTCATTTAGGTATAGCGGGTCCTGGAAGTCTTTCTTTAGAAATACAATTTCAGACAATACAAATGAAAACCTCTCAAGTTCATCTTTCATTCTCTTCTATGGCTTTCTTCACTGATTACATCTCTTTGGCTATATCTACACCAGCATTCATTGTCTGACTCTGAAAGCGAGGTGATGGCATGGTTTGTCTTACTAGGGATAAATTTCCTACCCAAAACAGGGTAGCCTCATCTGTGGCTTGCTGACTGAAAAACATTCCTGCCTTACAATGCCCATTGAGTCATGCTCAGGTCTTATTTGTACAGAGCTTACCAAGCACAGGTCAAAATGTGCCAGGGAGCAGGATAACAGCAGCTCAGGAAAATAATCTCCTGTCCCCATTCAATCCACCAGCACAGATGTCACCTTTGGGTTTGCAGCTCAGTTCATGAGAAATGTGGAAGAAGGGACTGACCACTTTGAAAGATTATAGGAATGCTGTCAGAGTATGCAGGCATGAAATGAAAAAAGTCAAGGCCTCCTTGGAATTAAACCTTTCAAGGGACGTCAATGTCAACAGGAAGGGTTTCTTCAAGTACATTGGAGGCAAAAGGAAAACAAGAGAAAATGTGGGCCTGCTGTTGAACGAGACAGGTGCCATGGTGACAGAGGATGCAGAGAAGGTGGAATTACTGAATACCACCTTTGCTTTGGTCTTTACTACTCAGGCCAGCCCTCAGGAGTCCCAGACTTTGGAGATAACAGAGAAAGTCTGGAGGAAGGAAGACTTTCCCTTGGTTGGGGAGAATCAAGTTAGAGATCAGTTAAGCAAACTGGATATACACAAGTCCATGGGTCCTGATGGGATGCACCTGCGAGCACTGAGGGAGCTGGCAGAAGTCATTGCTGGGCCAATCTCCATCATCTTTGAAAGGTCCTGGAGAACAGGACAGATGCCTGAGGGATGAAGGAAAGCCAATGTCACTCAAGTCTTCAAAAAGGGCAAGAAGGAAGACCCTGATAATTACAGACCAGTCAGCCTCACCTCCATCCCTGGAAAGATGATGGAACAGCTCATTCTGGACATCATCTCAAAGCATGTGGAGGAAAGGAAGGTTATCAGAAGTAGTCAGCATGGATTCACCAAAGGGAAGTCATGTCTGACTAATCTGATAGCCTTCGATGAGAGAATGACTGTATGGGTAGATGAGGGAAGAGCAGTGGATGTTGTCTTCCTTGACTTCAACAAGGTTTTTGATATCATCTCCCACAGCATCCTCCTAGGCAATCTTAGGAAGTGTGGATTAGATGAATGGACATTGGGGTGGATTGGAAATTGACTGAAAGATGTTGCTCAGAGGGTTATGATTAGTGGCACAGAGTCTAGTTGGCGGTCCATGACAAGTGGTGTTCCCCAGGGATCAGTACTGGATCCAGTCCTGTTCAATATATATATCAATAACCTGGACGAAGGGATAGAGTGTATCCTCATCAAGTGTGCTGATGACACAAAAGTGGGAGGAGTAGCTGACACACCAGAAGGCTGTGCTGCCATTCAGCAAGATCTGGACAGGATGGAGAGTTGTGCTGAGGGAAACTTTATGAAATTCAAGAAGTATAAGTGTAGAGTACTGTGGAGGAATGGCTGCGTGACAGAGGAGGACATGAACTTCTTGGAGTGACCAATCCAGTCTTTCCCCTGATATCTAAGATGGAGGACGTTCCCTTAGCATCTGAGAGGGAGGACGTGCCTTGCCTTTGAACGTCCTTGAGAAGGGAGTAAAGAAGGGAGTATCTAAGTCCTGCAGACGGAGTTGTGTGTAACCGCGAGAACAATAGCTGACCACCAATCCAGAGGAGGACTTGCATGGTGGCCGAGAACTTGTAACCGATAATAAGTTTGTTTGCACATGTGGCTTGTTTGCTAGACTATATAAACACGGTGTGTACTATTAATAAAGGAGAACGACCATACTCATATTGAGGTTACGTCGTTACTCGGGTTCCGACTCCCACAGAGTACTGCACTTAGGGAGGAATAACCCCATGTATCAGTACAGGTTAGGGGCTCACCTGCTGGAAAAAGACCTGGGAGTCCTGGCAGACAACAGGATGACCATGAGCCAGCAATGTGCCCTTGTGTCTAAGAAGGCCAATGGCATCCTGGGGTGCATCAAGAAGAGTGTGACCAGCAGGTTGAGGAAGGTTCTTCTACCACTCTACTCTGCCCTGGTGAGGCCACATCTGGAGTATTGTGTCCAGTTCTGGTCTCCCCAGTTCAAGAGAGACAGGGAAATACTAGAGAGAGTCCAAAGGAGAGATACAAAGATGATGAAGGGACTGGAACATCTCTCCTATGAGGAAAGTCTGAGAGCTCTGCGTCTGTTTAGCCTGGAAAAGAGAAGACTGAGAGGGGATCTTATTAATATTTACAAATATATGAAGGGTGGGTGTCAAGTGGAAGGGGCCAGTCTCTTTTGATTGGTGCCTTGTGATAGAATGAGGGGCAGGGATCACAAACTAGAAGACAGGAAGTTCCACCTCAACATGAGGAAAAACTTCATTACTGTGAGAGTGACAGAGCAATGGAACAGGCTGCCTAGAGGTGGTGGAGTCTCCATCTCTGGAGACATTCAAAACCCACCTGGATCTGTTCCTGTGTGACCTTCTCTAGGTGAACCTACCTTGGCAGGGGGGTTGGACTCGATGACTTCCAGAGGTCCCTTCCAAAATCTACCATTCTTTGATTCTGTGATTCATCAATACAACACCATTAAGACTGGTGGATATTGAAGAGTTTTGCACTTATGTTTGCAACAATAAAACCAGCTCTTATCTTAGGATGCGATGAATTATCCTCTCAAAGTCGCTCCCTCCCTCCAGTGACTATAGGAGGAGCTCAGATTACTAGTTTCTACAGGTTGTCTAACCTTTGGGTGGCTAAAGTTAGATGAAAATCCCGTGCTAAAAGATTAAGGACTTCCTCCACTTTTAAATATGAATTGTATTAAAATCAACCTCAGTTTTTCAGGAAATGAAGAAGTTGCGCTTAGAACACATGAAGTTCAGTTGTTTCCTGTTGAGTCATTATATGACAGAAGAATGATGGGAAGAAGAAAGATATTGACAGTGATGATATATTTTATTACAGAGCATACGGACCAAATTTTCCTCTCATTTACACTATCAAAAATCTGGAGTGAACCGTCCCGTCTCAAGAGAAAAATTGTATTGATCAGTGGATATACAAAGACAATTATGATAGTGAAACAAAAGCAAACTTGAGAAACATTATGATATAGTAAAGAAGACATGGTAGGATATCAGAAGACAGGAAGTCATTGGGCCCAGCACGCTTACTCTTCCCTTGAAAAAAATCATCCAATCTACTCTAAACACAAGTAATCAGGATCTTGTTTTATGCCTGAACTTGGAAAACTGAATGAAAGCTGCCCAAAAACATTTGTTCCTGGTTTCAAACATTTATATAGCCCTTTGTTAGAGTACCAAAGATGGCGTCACATTAATAGAAAGGAAGCATTGCAGACGAAAGCAGTACAGGGATGCTAGAGGGAAAAGTCCAAGACTAACACAAGACCTGAAATGTTTTACACACCAATAACTTTCTCTTAATTCCTTGCTGAACATTCATCTGATCAAAACTTTAAACTGTATTTGACAGATAAAACCAGCAAGTGCTTCAAGAAGAAAGACCATAGTGCATTCCTATTTCTATAATATTTAGAAATACATTATAGACAACTTAGCAGCAAAAGCTGCAACGATAGCATGGTCTACTATGTTACAAAAACATAAAGGCAAACCTGTAGCTGAGACTTCTGGAAATATAATGGGAAGTATATTTACTCAATAATAGTCGAGTATGGTTTATTTGAAATTTAGTCTTGCAATGAACTAGCAAAAGAACTATTTTTAATTGAGGATCCATTTCAGTCCATGTAAGATAATCAGAAATGCATAGGGTTTTTCTGACCTATATGGCAGGATGATGCCATTCATGTAAACTAGAAGAAGTAAACAGCAAAAATTCAAAAAGACAAATAAAAAACCCTGAAAAACCCAAACAGAATTACCATCATCAATTCTGAACACAAGAGTTAAACTGCAACTTAATAAATAATCTATGTATATTTTTTCTTGGAGACCTATAAAGAATGTTTTTGCAAACAAATTCAAAGACAAATTAGAGCCAACTCAGTGTCCACAGTTTCTTTGGAAGCTGCATGGAACATTTGGCCAGAAGAAACGGTGCCAACTATCCAGTGCAAACCCTATACTTTAATTTGCAAAAGCAAAAAGCTGTGATTTATATCTCTAAAAGGAAGAAGTTAAAAAAAAAAAATAAATAAAAAAAAATCTGATAGTACATTCTGTGTAGGTTTATTATTTTGCCAAGTTTGTGGGTTGGATGATGAGGTATGTTCCTGAAGATTAGACATTGCCATCTTTTTTAAACAAACAAAACTGCAGGAAAAATCAAATTTCCTCTAAAACAGAGGCAGTCCTTGAGAAAGTTCAGAGCAGCTGTGCCTCCCCTTGGTTCCCTTTAATTTTTAAATGAAAAATCATCAACTAATAGCATTAATCAACTCACAAACAGCATTTTTGCTTCCAGTTGAGGACAATTAGAGGCACAGTGTCAACTGGTCATTCATTAGGTTGTGTAAAGCTCTGTGGACACATGGGTTTGTGACATCAAAAAATTCTCCTGAAAAATGGTACTGTTACATGCAGACATCCCCTGATTTCTTCTTTTAAACTCAATAATTCACTAGGTCAGAGGAAACAAAGTAGTGTTTTGGAGAATAAATTCACACTGAAAGTAAGTGGTGTAGCTCCAATGACAAAATCAACTGACAAGTGAAAATCAAGTGAGGCAGATGGTGAGCTATTAAATACACATCCTTTGTAGTATGGCTAAGGGAAAGGGGTATTCATCTACATAAACATTAAGTGATGATATTTAAGAAGATGAAGATTTGGTCCTTTGTAATTATTTTGACAATATCGTCATCACACGGTTGTCCAACATGATTTCTTCAGGACTCCTAAACTATCAAAACACCCTTAATGGATGTCTTAAGTAGTTTAACCTCTGCCAGCAGACGCTTGCCCACTGCTTCTACCTCCCCACCATGGGATGGGAAGGAGAATCATGAGGAAGAAAATCAAGTGAGACGCTGCGAGTTGAGATAAGGACAGTTTAATAGAACAACACAAAAAGAAAAGAAAACAACAGTAATAATGATAATAGTAATGAAATAATATACAAAGCGAGTGATAGAAACTGTGAGGCTCTACCAGTACCCAAGATGATGCTTTCCCTGCTCTGGCCCTGCAAGCTGAAGCCACACACTGAAACAATCCACCTGAGCCACTCCAATCTTAGCAGCCTGATCCACCTGATGGTTGTTCTGATGTTCTTCAGTGTCCTGACTATTGGGTACATGGGCATCCACATGGCATACCTTCACAATCAGGTTCTCTACCTGAGCAGCAATATCTTCCCATAATACAGAAACCAGGATGGTTTAACCTCTGTGCTGCCAGCTGCTCTGCTTCAATTGCTGCAACCACCCCCACAGGCCATTTGCCACCATCCATGAGTTGGTATAGAGACAAAGCACCAGCCACTTTTCTCACTCAGCAATATCTAGAGTCAGTTGGATGGCTTTCACCTCTGCAAACTGACTGGGTTCACCTTGTCCTTCAGCAGCTTTGATAACTCATCGTGTGGGACTCCACACAGCAGCCTTCCACAATCGATGTTTTCCCGCAATGTGACAAGACCCATCAGTGAACATGGCATATCACTTCTCATCATCTGGTAGTTTGTTATAATGTGGGGCCTCCTCAGTGCATTTCACCACCTCTGGTGACATCCCAAAATCTTTGCCCTCTGTCCAGTTTGTGATCACTTCCAAGATTCCTGGGCAGCTAGGTCTCCCTATTCAAGTCCATTGTGTTATCAGTGCAACCCACTTACTCCATGTGGTATCAGTTACATGGTGTGTAGAGAAGACCCTCCCTTTGAACATCCAGCCCAGCACTGGCAGCCAAGGTGCAAGGAGGAGCTGTATTTCAGTACCAACCACTTCTGAGGCAGCTCAAACTCCTTCATATGCTGCCAGGATCTCTTTTCTTTTTCAGTTGAAGTATAGTTGGCCATGGATCCTTTGTACCCCCTGACTCTAAAACCCTAGAGGTTGGCCTCAGGTCTCCCTGGGTGCCTCCGGGCCAGTCACAATGGGGTGTTTATGTCACTCCTTCCCAGTTAGACTCACCTCAGCTTCCAATACAGTGAGCTGTTTGGATCCCCATATGACTTCAGAAATACATATGGGTTCAGCTCCTCTATAGCCCGATGGCATTAAAGTGCACTGTGTGCCAGTATCTACTACTCCTGTCGGTCTGACGTGCCACACAGTCCAATAAACCTGGCTGGAGGCAGGGCCCCTCTAATTCTGATCTGAGTTACTTATTTCTTGTGAGAATGACTTAGAAGTCCCTTCAAGAGGATTAGAAGTAAGATCAACCCTTCTACTCTGGGAATTTTCCCACTGGAAACTGGGGCAGTGTTCTTCTTGGAAGAATCCCATTTTTCACTTGTTTTCCCTCACCACAGCTAGGATCAAAGGGGGTTTTCCATCCCACATCCTCATGTCATCTCCATGGTCACGTAGGTGAAACCACAGGGTACCCCTGTGGTATGGTGTGTACCTTCCATATTGCCTTTCTTGGGCAGGGGAGCATCTACTCCTAATAGCTGCTACACAAGCCTATACAGGTGGTGGTAGGACATGACTTTTCAGGACAGTTCCTCCACAGACAAAACACAGGATCATAGGGAGGAAGAAAGACTTCCTTCATATTGCCAGAGTATGCCAACCAATTCATCCACCATTCATTCCTGGCCATCTTTCCAGGACAGTATTGCCAATGAGTTGGCATATGATAGTGGTGCACTTTGTAGGAACTTCTGCCACAGGGGTGGTGTGCATTGGATATCATCTGAATCAGTGAGTAACTGCTCATCCTGATTGTTATAAATCATGTCCAGCACCACTAATTCCCTCAGGTACTGAATACCTTTCACCATGGTGGTCTACTTCCCCGCGTGATGTGTAACATCTTCCTGGAAGGGGTACATTTCCTTTACACTTGACAGGAGTCACCTCCAAAGGCTGAGGGTTTATGTCTGTTTTCCAATTTCCTTGTCAATGCCCCCTTCCCTAGACAGGGATCCCAGATGATTGGCCTCCTTCCCCTCTAATTCCAAACTACTAGTCCCATTTAGGTTACCAGACATTGGAACAGCTTGCCCAGGGATGTGGTTGAGTCCCCATCCCTGGAGGTATTTAAGAGTTGTGTAGACATAGTGCTTAGGGATATGGTTTAGTTGAGGTCTTGTCAGTGTTAGGTTAATGATTAGATTAGATGGTCTTAGAGGTCTTTTCCAATATAGGGAAATTCTGTGATTCTGTTATCCCAGCATTGGAGCAGCCAGGTGATAATGTGCTTGCCTGGATGACGACTGAAGTCCTTTTGCATATCTAACGGCTCACTCAGGGACAGGGATCAGGTAATCACCTCTGGCTCTTCCTCCTGTTCTTGTGATGACCCTGGTTCATTGCCATCCCTTGCAAAGTGAACTGATTTTTTTATATATTTCTTTTTTTGTACTGGGGAGACTGATACCGGCAGGGGTTGGTTCTCTGCTTCAGCTGCAACACCTGCCACTGGGGTTTGAGTGGCCACAGTGCTTGTTACAAGGGCTGGAATAGATGCAGTGCCTGCCAGTTTGTTTTTAGATCCAGAGTCCTTCTCTTCCCTTTGAGGGCTCTGAATAGCATTGAAGAGAACTCAGTAGGCATGGGCCAGGCCCCAGCACATTGCAGTGATTTGTGTCTCTCTGGAATTTCCAGACTGACAAGGTACTTTTTTCCAAATATTTTTACTAGTTTATCAGGGTTCTGCAGTTGTTCAGAGGTGAAATTCCAAAACATTGCAGATGACCACTGTCCTAGGCACTTGCCCATCCTCTCCCACACACCCTGCCACTCATAACTGTTGTGGGAGGCCTCGGCTTGTCCGAGGGATTAGAATGAGAATTAGATAAATAACCTTGAATGAACATCTGTATACCCCTGAGGAGGCCAGAAAGTCCCGAGAAAAGAACCACCAATTCACAAACAGGGAAAGCTTATCAATGTTATAACAGAAAGAAAGAAGCACCCAATTGTGGACAGGTGGTCTTTCATTAAGCCTATCAGGTGTGGGCACTTATTATTAGAAGGATTATAAAAGGGCTTGCAGCAGGGGCAGCAGCATTAGAAGCATGAGTGTTTGAGCTGTTGGAGTAATAGTGTGTGAGTGAGTTTGATGAGTCTGTCTCAACAATGACATGTCAAGCCATGCTATGACACATAACTATCCAACCTTGGGGCAGACCTCTGGGTGGTATTCCTGAAAAATTTTTGTTTGACTCTATATAAGACCTGGGACACATTCAGAAAACACAGCAAGAAGAGAATGCTGGCCTAGACATCCCAAGAATATTCAAGATTCTCAAGAGCTGAGAGAGTCTTCTCCCCTTGTCTTGCCCATAGATTGGGTGAGATCACTAATAAACAGAGATGCTGCCTGCACATACCAGGTTTACCTTGTGATCAGAGGTATAATCATAACATAGGCTAACGATATCCGGTATAGCAACATGATAGTCCTAATTTGTTTCTCAGAGATGATAAATATCACTATGGGGAACACATAGTACACATAAGCATACACATAACACCACCATGTGAACAAATGGACCAGCACTGTGAACATGTACTATTTAACCAATATATAAAGTGTAAATAACAAAATTGTTTTAACATGCTCTCATCAGATTTGTAATTATCTCAATCCTTTGTGCCCCATGTTGGGCGACAAAAAGGACTGTTGTGGTTTAACACCACACAGCTGCTTGCCCATTGTATATTTTTGAAATAATATACAAAGGGTGATAGAAACCACGACGCTCTACCAGTACCCTAGATGATGCTTTCCCTGCTCCAGCCATGAGCTGAAGCCATGTGCTTAAACAAGTTGAAAACAAGCAGCCCCTGCCCTGGGCCATCCCTCCTCTTATATAGTGGGCGTGACATCAGTATGATATTGAATATCCATCCTATTGGCTGGTTCTGTTGTTTATGCCAGCTGTGGCCCCTCCCAACTGCTTGAGCCAGAAGCTGCTTGTGATAATTAATCCAAACCGAATCCAGGACACAAATATGTTCATGATAGAGCCTCAAGGAATTATTCAAAATTTGGCCAGATGTTATGGTTAAAACTAGAATATTGTTTCTTGGTGAGGAATCTTTTTCATTTTCATGACTTCTCCTAGCCATCAAAGGTCTATTCTATGGCTGCAAATTAAAAGTCAAAATAGTTGTAATATCATTGTGCAATAAAAGAGCCCTGCCAAAAAAACCCCCAAACGCATGAAATCCCAAAGGATGAAACAATGTCATTCTGCAGCCTGAAAAATATCACTTATTGATGAGAAAAGGCACCCATAGGTTGCACATGTTAGATGGTTCTTCTGGGTTTCTTGGCAGTCTGAAAAATCTATTTCTTTAAACTTGCCTTTGAAGTATCTTATATAATCCTAGTTAGAACAACAGAAATTTGGGAAGAAAAAAACCCCACATTTAGGGCCATTCCAGGTACCTGTTGTAATACTAGTCACAGTCTTCCAGTCTCTAAAATGTGTGCAGGATTTCAGCACACCACTAGACAGCTGTCACTCTCCTTAGAGGAGAGTACCTATTAATGAATGAATTTTCATTGTAAACTTCATCTCCTTTGGCAACACCCAAGGCTGAAGGCATTCAGGTAATGTAAAGGTATTTTTCTCCAGGTCCTACTTAGTATAAATCAGGATGCGTCCTTATAGAAATCATCCCTGACTGCAGTTTCTCTCCTCCAAGCCTCATATTTTATGAATCATTGCTATTACTCTGGAGATGGTTTCCATGAAGGCTCTCATCTTTAATATTTTTGTTCCTAATAGACTGGTCACATTTTAAATTTTGCTTCCTATGGCAGAATTTATCAAAAGTATTATGAAGACAAAAAACCCCCATGAGTTTCCAAAGTGTATATGGTAAGAATATTTACTATTACACTGGGGAAAAGAAGGGATATAAAAAGTGATTCACAAGGACAAAAGCCAATCTGTTAATCAGGGGAAGGAGGAAGAAATGCGTTCCACAGACACATTTAATTTTCTTCTCCTACATGCCTTCTCTTCCACATTCTTTTGATGGAATACTGGATGAGGTAGATGCAGTATGGCAATAAAACACAGCAGTGTGGTACATAAAGTTGACACGTGGTTGATCAGTCTTCACGGAAACTGGATTTTTCTTAATTGTATGAATTTCACAAGTTGCATCTTCCTCCTCCTTTTCTTCTTTTTTTTTTTTTTTTCTATCATATTCAATTTTGCATCATTTTCAAGGACCTTTTAAATCAAGATTATGCCCCACTGACAAATTTTCCAATAGGATTGTTATAGTCATCAAGAGATCAATGTCATTTGGATGAAATAAGACTCCCTAAGGAACACCTTAAGAGCTGGAAAATCTATAGAGTACCTACTGAAAGGTAACCCAACTTGTGATTTGGTCTTTTTTAAATAAAAACTTCAAATAAGGCATTCTGGCATTGGCCAGAAAGTGTGAAGATAAATAGCTGGGAGCTGCCAAGTTGTGAAAGAAGACCTGTTTGACTGCTGGACAGAGAGCAAAGTAAGAGGCAGAAATTAGGCAGTGCTGTGAGGCTTGTAACACTCCCAAAAAGCAAAAGGGTCACAGCATTTAATTTGATTAATTCATCTCAGTCCAAAAGACATTGTACTGAGCCTCAGGCAGCACAATAAACATACACTCATTAAGAGAGGAAATAAAAGATTGATTGGACAGTAAATGCTCTAGTTCCCTCTCCCACTCCAGCTTCCCTCTTCTTTCTTTTCTCCTTGGTCAATTCAAACATTGGAAGTAACACAGTAAGCAAGCAGTAGCATTAAAACAACAACAAAATAATTTCAATAGTCCAAAATACCAGTAATTATTATAGTCCAAACCTAAATACCAAGACCAAATATCAAGAATGCATACAAAACCCAAACAAATACCAAGTATGCTCAAGATATTAAAATATCTGGAATATGGCAACCTTCGTAGGATGTCTCCTATGTATTACGGGCACCTTCGAAAACCAAAGGTATACCTCCAAAACTAAAACTGGATTTTCAAAAGTATGCCTTACCAGAATGGTCCTTGTCTGCTCCTGCAGTGAGCCAGGTGAGTCGAGGAGTCTCACTGGGAAATCCCGGGGGCACTAAGGAAGTCCTCTTTCTCATAGGATCCTGCAGACGAGCAGAGTCTGTCCCATCTGCGGTGCCAAACTGATGCAGTGAAAAACTCAACAACAAAAAAAACTCAACGAAGTTATTAAGCAGGCAGTCTTTATTTTGTGTCACCAGACACACATGGTATCCCTCCTCCAAATGTGCGCACCGATGCAAGCTAGGTACATAGTTTATATGCAGGCTAAACATACATATTCATATTTCATATTCATATTCATATTTCTTAGAAAGGGCAGTCTTATGCTAATGGGTTCCTGGAATTCATTTACATAGTCCGAGCATGCATAATAAAATGAGGTTTAGGGTTTTTTCCTCCCCTCGGGGGTCTTTTGTGACCTCTGTTGGTCACTGTTAGAAATGCAAAAGTCCTAAGAAAGGACTCGCAGTAGACGTACTAGTGAAGCAGCAATTTATTATACGTTCTTGCAAGAGCAGGTTTCCTAACAAAGTAGGCACACCTCTGGTCAGAGTTTTCAGCATTTTATACCCTATTCCCATCTGCAGAGGTCCCTCCCTTGTTTCCCTAGGAATTAGGTACTTCCAAGGTTTACAGGCTTACCAGAGGCACCTTCTTCATAACAGTCCATGATGGTTTGTAATTGCATGTCTGACAGGTTCCTGCTTCCCCTTGGAGAAACTAATATTCCTGAGTTTACTGAGCAAAATGCAGTATCTTTCTAAGTTACTACTGTTCATCTTAAATAGCCCTTAACTGTTGCCCCTTTATCTATTAACATATCTTGATTGGCAATTGTGCACTTTTGTCCTTTATCTTCCATTTACCATAAGACTTAGCTTCAGGCCTCAGTTTCCAGTAAGAACACTTAAGGCTTCTAGTCTTTGGTAAATGATTCTTGATGGGTCAGCTTAAGTCTTTTATTCCTCAAGTTAATATAGAAATAATTATACTTATTCTACTGTTTGCAAAAGCAACATTTCTCAGCATTTTCTACAGCCCGTACTATACAACTACCCATTTATTGTTGTTGCTTGTTCAAAGATTAGTAAAACTTCACCAGACATCCCATCTCCTGCCTTCAATGGGGATCTATTTACTTACCAGTTCAAGGTTTCCCATGGACAGATGCATTGTGTGGCACCAGCGCACACAGCATAAGTGTCTAAATATATGATTTTTACTCCATTCTTTTCTGACAGAACAAGTCCTCTTAGTTCTCTTCCTTTTGCGCTGCCTTCACCTTTTATTACTTGCTTATCTGTGGTAATATCTAGTGCAACAGCTTTATATTGCCATTTACCATTTACCCTTTTTGCTGAAGCATCGGTAAAACAAATGTTTTCTGATGGAGTACCTTCAGTGAGGGGTGGTGCATGCATAATGGATGAAGGTTTAAAAGGTTGCTGTAATTATAAAGGGTCTGTGTTTATGGGCATCTGTAATTTGGAAACCTTAGTGTGCCCTTCAGTTAATTGCATATTTTCTTCAACTGCTGTGAGTTAGGCATACTGTTTCCTGAGAGTGGGCTTTTGTGGAATTCCTTCTGGGGGTGCAGTCCCCTTTAGAAATGCTTCTAGTAAATTAAATGGTCCTCTGGTTTCCACAGGCTGTCCCTGATGTATTTTCTGCACTTGTTTAACTGCTCAGACTAAAGATAAAAGTTGCTTTCCCCATTCAGAGTATCCTTGTTCTGTTTCTTTAAATGCAGTTGAACTAAACAATAGAGGTCTTTTAGACCCATCAGGGCCAGTCTAGAACAAGTTACAGTAAGTGGCATATTCATCAAAACCCCATTCAGCTGTGATAGTCAGGGGGATGTGCTGGTCCCACTGACTGATATGTCTTTAATTCTTCAGTTAGAGTTTTGACTGCCCCTTTATGTACTAGTTTCCATTCCAGGGTTTGCCTTTCCATAAAAGTGAGTACAATGGATGGGAAATCATAGAGAATTCAGGTACATGCTTCCTCCAGTTTCCTAAAGTTCCCATTAATTGTTGTAACTCCTTCCTTGATTGGGGCATTTTTCAGTTCCTCGATGTATCTGGAGGAATTACTACACTGCCTGATGTCCACCAAATGCCTAATAATTTTAATACTTTACTCGGTCCTTGACATTTCCTGGGTGGAATCTCAATTTCTGCTTTATTTAGTGTTTACCACACTGCTGCTTCTGCTTGTCCCACCTCCACAGGTGAAGTTCCTCCAATTACTGTATCATCTATATATTGGTACAGTTTCACACCTTGGGGGAGCAAGACTGTCTGTAAGAGCTCAGCAAATGCAAAGCGAGCAATTGTGGGTGAATGTTTATAGCCCTGAGGGAGTCTGTTAAAAGTATATTGTATTCCCTCCCAAGTAAATGCAAACTTCTGTTTGTCCTCCTTCTTTAGGTGAACCATAAAGAACACGGCTTTTACATCTAGCATTGCCATCCATGGGCATGCCATCTACTTGCAAGGTAGCTGTTAAGTTTGCAAGATTAGGTACAACAGCTGTCAATGGACCTGTATTAGCATTCAGGCACCAATAATCAATTGTCAAATGCCACCTCCCATCTGTTTTTCAAACTGGACAGACCAGAGAATTATATGGAGAGGGTTTTAGAAAAAAAATTGCTGTTTTTCTAAGTCAGTAATTACTTTAGAAATTACATTTCATGCCACAGCAGAAATTGGTTATTGATGTACATTAGTAATTTTTGAATCAGGGAGTGCAGGGGCTGTGCAAAGTACACACACTGCCACCTTCCTATTTCTAGTGGGTTTGGGGTCTATATTTGACCCAAAGGACCATACAGTGCCATTTGGCAGATGCCAGGTCCATCCATCCATTTAAAACATCAAAGCGTAAAATATTTTCCTGATTAATTTTAACTGCAAAGCAAACAGATGTCATGCTCTTTGGCTCTATGGGAAACATAAATTTACTTTAGCCGTCAGCCATATAACAGTCCCACCGTTCACACCAGTGATCTTAACTTTCTAATGTCCAGCATGCACTCCCATTTTTTTGGCATCCTCTTGTGTCAATATTGAAATTTGTGCCCCTGTATCTATTAAGAACTTTAACAATTTCCTTTTAGGACTGACTGGGATAAAAAAGTATGGGCCATCATTACTTATCCACTGATAAGCCTCTACTGTCTGGACAGGCAGGCCCAATTGCCTTCCAGACACTACTCATTTTTTAATTTCGTGTCTTGTAATTTTTTCCTGAGAGGAAGGAAGGGGTTGTCAGCCTTTCTGGGAACTGGCGGGGTTGAAATACATTCTTTCCTTTTGGGGTTATCCCGTTTCTGAAATGCTTCAATCAGACTCAAGAAAATGCCATTAGGCTGACCTTGAATCAAAGTTCTGGGAATGCAAAGGGCTAATGCCTTTCTCAGTAAATCATTTCTCCAATCTTGGGCTTCTGTTAGGGGTTTTCTACATCTATTTCCCTTGAACTGAGTTTCTGTTTCATGATTCACAGGCCATACTTTGTGATTTCCTCGGGGTTTCGGGTATTGTTTTTCAGCTAATGTATTGATTCAGTAAAAACTCAGTAATCGGTGTTATTAAGCAGGCATTCTTTATTACGGCACTGGGCATGTGGGGGGTTATCTCCTCCTAACACAAGCACCGGGGTTCAGAAAAAAAAAATAAATTCTTATAGAGTGATGAAAGGAAAATGAATTTGTACTTTTGATGTGTGGTGGGTTGACCCCGGCACGGCACCAGGTGCCCACCAAGCCCTTCTATCACTCCCCCCAACCCCCTTCAGCACGGCACGCAGGGAGAGAATGAGACGCAAAGCACAGGGGTGTGGGTTATGATAGACAAGATGTTATTTTCTACTTCCTGTCCACAGGCGATGTCGGGCCAAGTCCAGGAAGCAGGGCTCCAGGAACACATAGCAGCTGCTTGGAGGACAAAGCAGAATGCCCCCCCCATCCTCCTCCTGCCCTCTCCCTTTATAGTTGAGCTGACGTCATATGGTATGGAATAGCCCACTGGTCAGCTCAGGCTGGCTGTATCTTCTCCCCCATCCTGCCCCCCATCCTCTGGTGCCGTGTGAGCACTGGCAGTCATAACACGGGTGTGTTATCAACACCCTCCAGCTCCCAGTGCTGCAGCATGAGGGCTGGGTGGGGAAAAGCAGCTCAGCCAGACCCACTACATGATGTCTTCAGTTTTCTCTGATGTGCACTAATTTCATGTGCTTATAGTTGGTCTGCTTATGTGGCCCATTTCAACACCTGCAAGAGAACCAGGTCCTTAGGACTGCTTTCATATTATTTTTCTCTCTTTAAAAGATGATTAAGGATGGTTATGTAAGATAACACGCTTAAAGCTACAAAAACAATGTAGCCTTTAACAGCATAGTCCAAGAAACCACAGAAGTCTGAACTGGTATAGAACTGCGAGGCAAGCCAAGACCTAACACAGTGAAAAGTGCAGGAATGAGGAAGACTTCGATCTTTCTCCCAGAGGCCACAAGAGGATGACAAGAGCCCATATCTCTCTATAAGAAATGATTGTTTCTGAACCCCGGTGCTCGTGTTAGGAGGAGATATCCCACATGTGCCTGCTTATTAACTCCGGTTATTGACTTTTCACTGCTTCAGTTTGGTGACCCAGATGGGACAGACGCTGCTCATCTGTAGGATCCGATGAGAAAGAGGACTCCCTGGGTGCCCCTGGGATTTCCCGGTGGGACTCCTTGACTCACCCGGCTCACTGCAGGAGTAGACAAAGACCATCCCGATAAGGCATTTTTTTTGAAACTTCGGTTTTGGTTTGGCAGGTATACATTTGGTCCTCGAGGGTGCCTGTAATACATAGGAGACGTCCTACAAAGAGTGCCGTATGCCAGATATTTTGATATCTTGAGCATACCTGGTGTTATTTTGTATGCATACCTGGTATTTGGTCTTAGATTTTGTATGCATACCTGGTACTCAGTATTTGGGCTTGGACTGTAAGATTTATCGGTATTTTAGACTCTTGGAATGGCATATGGATTTTGATTGTGCATGATCCACAGTATTTTAACTGTCTGTGTTATTTTATTGTGTGGTTAAGTTCTTATCATTGTTTGGTAAACTTAAATCACCACTATTGCTGTTAAGGAATGTATGAATGAACTGAGTGTGCTTGAGACGCAGCAGGGCTGCGAAGCGAGTGCAGAGTTCCGATCTGTGAGTGTAGCTTGCTTGGTGACTCCAGGGATTTCTTTTTTTTTTTTTACTTTTGGACTGACAAAAGAAAAAAAAAAATCCCAAATCAACAAAACTAACTGGTTTGGTAAACTGTATCTAAATATTTCCTGTACATTAGGAATAAAGCCCAGACGCCTCCAGTCCCTCTGTTATCTAAGGATCAGCTGGAATGCAAGGGAGTTTGATTTCTGCTAAATTTGGGGATATAAATTGGATGAAAGGAAAATGATATAGTGGTACAAACCCCCTTTGAACTAATGTAGTGTCTGGTTATCTTTTTGTGTATTATTGTTTTGAGTCTGTTTGTATCATCATATTTTGTGTTTGTTCTCTTTTTGACGAGTTCTCAACAATCACAGAATGGAGAAACTTTTAAGATTATTAATGTATTGATATAAGTTTGGTGCTAGTTTCAAGTGATATTTGTGTTAACATCAGGAAAGGATAGGTGAGAGAGAGGAGACATGGACAGCACAGACATAGGAAGGACAGTGACTACCTCTGAAATGAGGGGGACAGTGTTCTGCTTGAAAGATAACGAAGCAAGTTGAGCAGCCATTGTTATCCTGAGGCCTCCTGAGATAAACAGGAGACAGGATGTTGAGGCCTTGAGACTTGACAAGCTTTATGGGCCTTAGCTCATCTTGCATGCCTTGTAGATAAGAAAAGCTAACTCCAAGACAGGGAGGAATAAAGAAGAGCCTCCCCCCAGTCTTGTGATCTCTGACTCATTGCAACTCTACATCCTGAGACAAAAGGTGAAAAGTACACTGCGAGGAAGACTGAGAGCCTTCTTCCCAAAGACCCCCGAAGACCCCGGCCCACGACCACCAGATGGCGTTGCGCAAGCGCCCATGGGAGGAAGCCTATGATAATGAGTTCCTGTAACTGATTATAATAATCCAACCCCATATAATGAATATGTAACTAACACTGTTAAATATGCATACTTTGGTGTAATAAATACCTGCTCGATGGACACTTCGGTGTGCAAGTTAGGAGGAACGAACCCCCTTGCACCCGGTGCCGTAATAAACATACCTGCTTTATAACCTTTTACGGGTTGTAGAGTTTGTTTTCCGCACGTCAATTTGGCGACCCAGATGGGACCCTCTCTACTCGTCTGCGGGACCGGCTGAGGGCTGGGACATCTTTGGCACGCCCCGAGAATTCTCGGAAGAACTCCCTCTCTCACCCAATCACTGCAGGAGCAGACAAGGACCATCAGCGGACCAGGTATGTTTGGGTAGGAGGAGATACCTTAAGTTGTAAAGAGACGTCCTACGCGAGGTAAAGAGCATTGCAGCTCGCCCCTGGGTGGTTGGGAATAGTGCACTATCAGGAAGTCAATGGTGACTTGGGTTCTCCTAGCCAGGCTGGCCGGAGTGGATTGGTAACGGTACTGTGTGTGGTTTGAGCTCAATAAAAGTCGAGTGCGGAGTTCCAATCCGCGGTTCCGTTGTCCCGTGGGGGAGCACAGCCGGAGACGAACAAAGCAATTACGGGTTCTGGGAGGAGTAGTGGTCGACCTATGTGTTAAAATTCTTGATTGTGTTGTCAGCATGATGGGAGTAGGTAAATTAGAGATATTGACACCTATTCTTACAGTTATAAATGGTATGAGTGTGTTGAGCTATCTCTGAAGTGGTCTGTGTGTGTGAGACGCAGCGCAGCTGCGCAGCGAGTGTGGAGTTCTGAATCGTGGTTCCACTGTTCCGGGAGGGCTGCGGCCGGAGAGGAATGAAGTGAATGTAACCTGTTAGTGTTTCCCGGGAAGAAAAACAAAAAAACAAACAAGAATTGAAGTGAGGGGGACAGTATTCTGCTTGAAAGGTAATAAAGCAAGTTGAGCAACCATTGTTATCCTGGGGCATCCTGAGATAAACAGGAGACAGGATGCTGAGGCCTTGAGACAAGCTTGATGGGCCTTAGCTCATCTTGTATGGCTTGTAGATAAGGGAAGATTACACCAAGACAGGGAGGAATAAAGAAAAGACCCCCACAGTCTTGTGATCTCTGACTCATCGCAACTCTGCATCCTGAGACAAAAGGTGAGAAGTACACCTCGAGGAAGACTGAGAGCCTTCCTCCCGAAGACCCCTGCCCACGACCACCAGACGGCATTGCGCAAGCGACAATGGGAGGAGGCCTATGATAATGAGTTCCCGGAACTGATTGTAATAATCCAACCCCATATCATGAATATGTAACTAACTCTGTTAAATATGCATACTTTGGTGTAATAAATACCTGCTCGATGGACACTTCGGTGTGCAAGTTAGGAGGAACGATCCCCCTTGCACCCGGCGCCGTAATAAACATACCTGCTTTATAACCTTTCAGGGGTTGTAGAGTTTGTTTTCCGCACGTCAATTTGGCGACCCAGGTGGGACCCTCTCTGCTCGGCTGCGGGACCGGCTGAGGGTTGGGACGTCTTTGGCGCGCCCCGAGAATTCTCGGAAGAACTCCCTCTCTCACTCAATCACCGCAGGAGCAGACAAGGACCATCAGCGGACCAGGTATGTTTGGGTAGGAGGGGATACCTGTAAGTCGTAGAGAGACGTCCTACGCGAGGTAAAGAGCATTGCAGCTCGCCCCTGGGTAATAGTGCACTATCGGGAAGTCAATGGTGACTTGGGTTCTCCTGGCCAGGCTGGCCGGAGTGGTTTGGTAATGGTACCGTGTATGGTTTGAGCTCAATAAAAGTGCGGAGTTCCAATCCGCGGTTCCGTTGTCCCGTGGGGGAGCACGGCCGGAGACGAACGAAGCAATTACGGGTTAGTAGTGGTCGACCTATGTGAGATATTGACACCGATTCTCACAGGTGTAAATGGTATGAGTGTGTAGAGCTAGCTCTGAAGTAAGTGGTCTGTGTGTGGGACGCAGTGCAGCTGCGAAGTGAGTGTGAAGCTATTGTAATGTGTTAGTGATTCCCGGGAAGAAAAACAACAAAACAAACAGTGCTAACCGGTTGAGTGAATTGTGTCTTGTTATTGGCTGTACATCAGGAATCAAGCCCAGCAGCCCCCAGCCCCTCTGCTATCTGAGGATCAGCTGGAACGCAAGGGGGTTTGATTTCTGTTAAATTTGGGGTTATAAATTGGAAGCAAAATAAGGATACAAGAGCCCGTTGAATTAATTTAGTGTCTGGTTATTGTTTTGTGTATTATTGTTTTCTGTGTGTTTTGTTTGTTGTATTTTTGACGAAGTTCTGAAATAGCACAGAACTGAGAACTTTTAAGATTGGCCCTGGATCTGTACAGATTCAAATTCAGGGCTAGTTTCAGGTGATTTGGTATGTTGTATGTTGTGATTGGGATAATTTGGTTGTGTCTTGTTACATATTGTTATTGTAAGAGATGTAGGATTGGGTAAACACTGCAATGGGTGGGGGACAGAATCAGGAGATCGTTGTAAAACCCCCTTAGGGTGCATTTTCACACATTGGAGGCAGCTAGGAGATCAGACAGAAGGGAACTTGAGCGGTGGCATGGCTGAGGGATATTGCACGGATGTATGGCTACTGTATGGATTGAATGGGGGGGGGCTGGGGTGACTGGCAGGAGGTGCCTTGGAATGTGATGCCTTGGAATGTGATGCCTTGGTGGAGCTGATGGTGATTTTGGAGGAAAATGAGAAATGAGATGAAGTAGTGCATTCAGATATGTTTTTCTGAGTTAGAAATCATCCTGAGTGGCAGAGGATAAGACCCTTTAGTTTTGGCTTTGGAAAAGGACTGTAAGAAGGACAGGGAAGTGTTGAAACCTTTGAAAGGAAAGGGAAAGGAGGAGCCTGGAAAAAGCTATTGCAATGGCAACGGTAGCAGCATTACAAACCCAGCCAGGGCGGGGGAGGAATGGAATGGAGGATAGAGGTAAAGAATGGGGTAAAGGAAGAAGTTTTTTTTTCCCCCGGATTACAGAGGGATCAATGTGCACACTGTAAGAGAAAAGGGCATTGGAGAAATGAATGTCCCGAGAGAAACAGGGGGAGAGGCAGAGGAGCAATGCAGGCTCATTTTGAAGAAGACTGACGGGGACCTGAGGAATCTACCCTAGCAGATCCACTGGTTAAAATAAGGCTAGGGGAACAACAAAGAGACATGGAATTTTTAATTGACACAGGAGCAACATACTCAGTTTTAAATCAAGCCTTGACACCGATAGATGATGACTTTGTAACGGTAAAGGGAGCCATTGGCCAAAGTGAAAAGGAATATTTCTTAAAACCTCTCAAATTCAAATTAGGCAAGCAGTTTGGGATACATAAATTTTTGTATGTGCCAAACTCGCCCAAGCCATTATTAGGGCGAGATTTATTGGAGCAATTGGGAGCAGAAATAAAATTTGAAAAAGGAAAACTAGAATTTAAAATAGGGAATGAACAATTAATTGAAATTCTAAGCTTGACTCTCATTAGCACCCCCATCAAAGCTGGGGTATCCGAGGAAATGAAAAAAGTATTTCCAGGAGTATGGGCATCAGAAATACCTGGGAGGGCAAAGACTGCCTCCCCAGTAGTGGTGAAACTCAAACCAGTAACCCAGCCAGTAAAAATTAGACAATACCCTCTAAAATTAGAAGACAAAAAAGGAATTCAACCAATAATTGAACAGTTTCTAAAATATGGATTGCTAACAGAGTGTGAATCAGAATATAACACGCCTATCCTGCCAGTTAAGAAACCAAATGGGAGTTAGAGGATAGTGCAGGATCTGAGGGCCATTAACAGGGTAACAGAGCATTTATATCCAGTAGTGGCAAATCCATATACCTTATTAATTAAATTAATATCTGAATTGGCTTGGTTTACCGTATTGGATCTGAAGGATGCCTTCTTTTGCCTGCCTCTGAGTTTGGAGAGCCAGCCCCTGTTTGCCTTTGAGTGGGAAAACCCAGATTCTGGGAGAAGAACACAACTCACAGGGACAGTATTGCCACAGGGGTTTAAGAACAGCCCCATTCTTTTTGGGCACAAACTAGCCAAAGACCTGGAACGATGGGAACATCCACCTGGAATAGGGGTGGTATTGCAGTACGTGGACAACTTATTAGTGGCCACTGAAACAAGGGACATGTGTATGGGATGGACAGTCAGTTTGCTGAATTTTCTTGGACTAAATGGTTATCGAGTCTCTCCCCAGAAAGCCCAGGTGGCTCAGCAGCAAGTAACCTACCTTGGATTTGAGATCACCGCTGGACAATGAACCTTAGGGACTGCAAGGAAGGAAGCCATTTGCCAGACCCCCAGACCACACACTGCTAAAGAACTCCGTACGTTTTTAGGCATGACAGGGTGGTGCCGTTTGTGGATATACAGCTATGGACTTTTGGTAAAACCACTTTATGAACTTTTAAAAACTAATTCAAAGAGCCTCATTTGGGATGAGGAGGCTGAGCAAGTAAGAACTGATGAGAACTCCTGCTTTAGGGTTACCAAACCCTTCTGGTTATTCTCTTTTGAAAAACAGGGAATAGCCTTGGGAATTCTGGCTCAAAATCTGGGACCATACCGAAGGGCAGTGGCATATTTCTCTAAACAACTTGATGAAGTTAGTAAAGGATGGCCCAGTTGTTTAAGAGCAGTAGCTGCAGTAGTGCTTAACATCCAAGAAGCACAAAAGTTCACACTGGGACAGAGGATTACAGTATTGGTCTCCCACACTGTATCTGCAGTATTGGAGGCAAAAGGGGGACACTGGTTGTCCCCACAAAGGTTCCTTAGGTACCAGGCCATTCTGGTGGAGCAGGATGATGTGGAGATCCTGCTTACTAACATTGTCAATCCAGCATCTTTTCTCAGCGGGACCCCCGGGGATCCAGTGATACACGATTGCCTGGAGACCATTGAGGCGGTATGTTCCAGCCGACTGGACTTGAAAGAGGAGCCACTGGAAGATGCTGAAGACTCCTGGTACACTGACGGAACCAGCTTCATTCGACAAGGCACCCGCAAAGCAGGATACGCGGTAACCACTACAGAACAGGTAATAGAGTCCAGAGCTCTCGCTCCAGACACCTCAGTACAAAAGGCAGAAATAAGGGCCTTGACTCAAGCACTGGAATTGGCAAAAGGAAAAAGGATTAATATTTGGACAGACTCTAAATTTGCATTTGGGGTAGTACATGCCCATGGAGCGATCTGGAAGGAAAGGGGACTTTTGTCTACCCAGGGAAAGCATATAAAGCATGCTAAAGAAATTCTTAAACTCCTGGAAGCAGTTCAGTTACCAGAGAAGGTGGCCATTATGCACTGTAAAGCTCACCAGAAAGGAACAACTGCACAAGATCTCGGCAACTCGATGGCAGACCGCGAGGCAAAAAGAGTGGCTGAAGCTGGTGAGGTGGAGGTGCAATCCTTGATCCCAGACGGTAAAATACAAATTAATTGTGAGACAAGGTATTCAAAGGAAGATCAGAAGTTAATTGCTGATCTAGGTGGGAACATGGAAAAGGGTAAATGGGGTAGAGACTTCACAAGGTAAAATAATAGTACCACTGATGCTGTTATGAGCTGTGGTGATGGCAGAGCATAGGAAAACACATGGGGGGCAGAGGCATTACAAAAGTATCTGAACCAATGTAGAGTTGCTCAAAATTTATATACTACTATGACGCAGGTAACACAAAAGCGTGAAGTCTGTTTACAAAATAGTCCTCATGCAGGCTTAAAAGCTCTGTCAGGAGAGATAGGGAAAGGAAATTACTCAGGACAATAATGGTAACTTGACTTTTAGGAACTCCCAAGAAAAGGGGGGTTCTGGTATTTATTAGTTTAAACTGTATGGCCCTGGATTTGATATTAGCCAAAGAATGAGGAGTCTGTACAGTTGTTAATAGGTCCTGCTATTCCTATGTGAATCAAGAACATCGGATTGAGATGGACCTGCATAAAATCTGTGATCAAAGAAAGATCTTACACATGGTAACACAAGATGATGCCTCATGGGGATTTCAGGAGTTGTGGGGGAAATTGACTTTGTGGTTACCAAACTTGGCATGGTAAAAACATTGTTTATGATGATAGTGGAGTTGATAGTGTTGGGAATATTAATGTACGTGTCTTTTAGATGCGTTATGTGTTGGGCTTCAAATTTATTCGACGATTATAGTCATGGGAAGAAACACCAGTTAAGACAGAGAATAGAATCTGGTAAATATTTTCAGAAGGATCTCTGCTCACCTGGAGTTATTAGTAAAAGTATTTACTAAGTTAGAAGAAAAGGGGGGAATTGAAGTGAGGGGGACAGTGTTCTTGAAAACTTTTGCAGCTGCTTGTAGCTATGTAGGAGCCTGGGGTGTCCGAGGAAACTACAGCAGAAACAGAGTTAGGGAAAGGGAGGGTGACTAATATTCCATGCATCCTCAGTGAGTGAAGCACTACTTCTGTTCCCATGCTGCATTCATTGGATGTCGATGTGTATCAAACCTCACCATGGCTCTGTACAGCAGGAAAATTCTTTTATTCCATTTTCCCAGACAGACACTGAGCTTTACTGCAATTTAGACAGTTTTCTGTAGTCACATAAGATATGGAAGATGAGTCTCCAAACCCTGGACCACAGATTAGCCTGCCTCTGCATCTGTATACACAATTCCATATAACACCTAGGTCTCATTGAATCAAATGACACTACCAAAGAAAGCAAGGTGACTTATATGTGTGTCTGAATTAATATCAAATGAATTTCATTCATCTGGTTGTCACTTCTTTTCCCTTGTTCCAGTATATAAAGTTGCATCCGTGAGTATATATGCAAGACCTAGCCAGTATAGACATTCATTTTATGACTCTAAGCTCGTCAGATAAAAAATGTTAATCAAATATAGCGTTGGACCACTGTTTCCCCTGAATCTGATTCACTGAAATAATGCATTCACTGCAGAATAATGAACCAACTCTGTGATTCTGGAGCTATAAAAAATAAAAATATTCTTGGAAAGTATTATTATACAAAAATCATCAAAGTTTGATTAATAATACAGTTGGCTAACCCTATTTACCTGCACTTTCCATATACATTCAGAAGAACAAATATACTTACCCACTACTGAAATACAGATCCTTTCTTGATGTAAAACTGTCTGATTAAGGCTTCATGATAATAGTTCAGGACTGTATATGCTGTTTCTTAAAAAAAACAACAACAAACAACACCCCCCTCAAAACAAAACAAAATTCATGGTGGCTTTGTCAATATTTCACCATGTTTGGTTTTGCTCATAGCAAGTTCTGTTTTAAATCACACTAACACATTTGACTTCTGAGAGGATTAACCAGAGATTTATTCAGTGCTGTGTGGCAGCCCATTCCAGCAGGAAACTGAGCCATGGAGAGCCATGAGTTTTGTCGGGGCAGAAATGTCATCTGGATAAATGACACTTCTCAACAGAGAATGGTTACTTATATGTGTGCTTGTATTGACATCAGATGAATGCTGTTCATTCCTTTAATTGTCACTTCTCCTCCCTTCCTCCAGTATTCCCATGGAAGGTTTGATCACCCAATGTGATGCTTTTTAATAGGAACAAGGGCACTTTTAAGATAAAGGTGTTGGAAAATAACAAATACAACATACAGTTGTGCATTTAATAAGCTTGACTTGCATATGTATGCACACATGACACAGCCCCTCTTCTCCCACTCAAGTCACAGGGCCAAACACTACTCACTGTGTGATGCCTATCCTCCATCTAAAACTGATACTGATTCTTTCAGAGTTAAATCAGCAACATACAGGCTACCTAAGGAGGAAAGGTCAAATCATAAGAAATTCAGCTTGTAGCACTGCTGGACATTGAATGGGGAAAGCTTGGGGTGGCTTGTAGGTAAGTTAAGCATTAATTTGTAAATCATGTTTGTTATGTCAACTATCCAGCATTTGGAGACTGATGATACTACCATCCTAATAGCTGCATATGATTGACTTTATATTCCTGTAAATTTACTGTGCATGGTGTCTGTGCTATATCTTGTTGGGGAATGGCTTGAGAACAAGGGCCACGGCTCACTGCAAGATATATTAGCAGAAGCTAGGCATGAGGCCTAGCCTAGCTGCAGGGACAGGATGTCCTCGAGGAGGAACGTTAGGATAATAATAGGATAGTTTGGGTTATAGAAAGAGGGACGTTATATCAGCATAAGACGATATCAGGATGTTTTGGTCAACGGAAAGAGGAGCTATCTAGCAGCTGGGACCATCAAGGGGTGGTCGTAGGGAGAGTGTGACTTCTTGGATGGACCTATGGGAACTATCATGAATATGTATAACTTGTGTGTACTCCAATCAGCATGTGTTAGTGATTAGCATAACAGTATATAAGTAGCTGCAAGTGTGACAATAAACGAAGTTTGCCTATCAATCATATTGATTTTCCTGCACTCTTCCCTCGCCGTTCTGCAATATCTGATGAAACCCACATACTTATTAGGTGATCTTTGAGACATGATGTTCAATATGCAAACAAGGTAATCTTTGCTTGTATAATCATTGGGTTTGGGTTTTTTTAAAAAAGAGGCAGAAATACTATAAATGTAAAGTAGCATAGACCTCGATTATTCTCACTACAAAGAAAAGCAGAAATACAGTCCTGCATATAGTGAATTTTGACATTTGCTTCACCCCAGCTACATCCTGGCCTGTAATGATTGTAACTGGGACATATTCAGACAGGTCATATACACAAATTGCCAGCAAGTCTCTTCTTCAGCATCATGTATGAAAGCAGACACATGACAAGGATAGGTGGAATTTGCTATGAGGACCTCTTTAAAATACAGCTCTGCTCTCAGTGTCCCCAGCCCAGCTGTGGTATCAATCTGTGGCCTCTCTCTGGGTCCCTCACCCTGGACTTTAGTAACTACTAGAGAGCAGATGAAAGGATCCACCATGAGCAGTGCCTCAAGTCACAGAGTGCCAGAGGGGCCCCAACAACTTTTTGCAAATGCATGAAGTATACTTCTGGTTGCAGTGAGTGGAAGGAGGGAGTCAACTGAGTCAATGCTTGGTGCACATAACTTTAAAGTTCAGTTTAGGATGTGCCCAAGTGACAGTATGACTGTGGCAAGGCAGGATATGAAACACCTTCTGCTGTAGGCCAGACTAATACTACTGGACTAGTCTTCTGCATCAGCCAAAGAGGAAAGCAAGGTTTAATTAGTTTTGATTAATTAGTCTTTCTAAATGCAGAAGGGTTAGGTGAGCACAAGGAATCTTACAAAAATAGCAATTTCAGAAGAATACATCAGGAAGCAACAGGTCGTGGGAAGTGGATGGGAAAGAAGGTAGGAAGAATTATTAATTAGTGTTTATGGAAAGTTCTCCAGTTTCTTCAGAACAATGGTGGAGAAACAGGTGATGCACTGGGAGAATAGCCATATATATTAACACTGCACATTTAACTCCAAGAGGTCCCAAGAGATGAAAAATGAGCCAAAGTTCGCAAAGTTCCCACTAATGAATGGCCACTGATAGTCCAAGTTGGTGCAGTACAGGGAATGGACATTTGCTGTGGCCAACCAAGGTGGCTGGTGGCACTCCCTCAATGGGACCCTTCACTCTTGGTACAGATTTCTTGTGCCGGGACAGCAATCAGTTCGTCCAGAAAGAGGGAAAACTCTTCCCTTGACATCCTAATCTTTCTAGATTGTAAAATCATACATAAGCTTTAGGGTTATATGGCAGGACTGTTTTCTGCTATATGCATGACCACTACATAGCACCAGGGAACACTGAACTTTTCAGAAATGGCTAAGTGCTGTTACAACACAGAAAATAATAATAATAAAAAACCCAACAATACAATGACACCTGCATCATCACACTGCACTGAAACAAACTGCAATGTCTGAATGACAGAGCACTAAATGATTGTCTCATCACTCTTATCACAGGTATCTCTACTGAGTGTGAATGGGTTTTGCTCCATATTTCATCTCCAGCAACATACAATGAAGTTCCAAATGGCATTACTGAGAATGCTGAAGTGCCCATGCAGTAAAGACAACACTGAAATTGTGATATAAATCTATTTTCAGCTTTCATCTGAATATTCAGGATGTCTCCTCCTATCTCTGTTATATATTATTTTTGTATTGTGAAAGATGACAAATACTGAATGACAAGAGTAATCAGGCTATGGAAATAATCTCCTCGGACAGAGCTTTATGTTCTCATAGGGCTTTTTTTTCTTTTACCTTTTATTTTCATGATTAGGCAATCACTGTTTAGCCACCTCAGGGAAATGCAAGGTGAATTATGAGAAAGAAAGTCAAGGTTATCATGGAAAAGTTTTATCCCTCCTCAGTGGAAACTGGTTAATAGTTATGGCTAGACTCAAGTGCAGACCTCTGTTGGAAATCCCAGTGAAGGTCAAAGGCAGAGAGGAAAAATAGCTGCGCTGAGATCTTAGACAGACATAAGCAGAAAGATGTTCCTAGGCTTTAATGAGCTTGGCTCCAGTCTTGGCTCCAGGACTTTCTTGGCAGAACTGTTTAGTTTTAGTATTTTTTCCTTGTGGTACTAGGTATGGCTTTGGTTATCTGTCTCTGCTTAGCTAACTGTTGATGATTTTTCCATAATAGCTTAACAATGAAGAAACCAGTTCATAATATGTGACTTGATGGATTAGGTCATGGGGAAAGATGTTCAGTTGTTATCATGAAAAGTAAAAATAAATAAAAATAATAATTTTAGTTTAAATGAGAACCAGTTTTAAAAGTTTAAGGAGCAAATCTGATGGATCTACTGCAAGTTCTACCACTCCATCTTATGTTTTTATCATCATGGACAATAAACTGAATGAAAACATCATGAAATGGACTTTTTCTTTACCAATTCTATTTCCAAGTCAGCCTGGTGTGGATCACACCCCTACTTTGGAAACTCATTTGGGTTCAGCAGCAATGAGAATTTTCTCTTGACAATTTGCTACACCTAAGTGTACAGCTTTTCATTGCAAAAGTCCAGATCCTGGTCTCAGTGGTGGAAATGGAAATGTCTAGGTGGCTTAAATATGAGCAGTCTTCGGATCTCAATCAGTTACAAGTCAATAAAAAACTTCAGAGCCTTACATTGGCAGGTTATACAAATTCTCTGTTCCTTCTGTGTTCTCAGCTGATTCTCTTTTCACTTTGGAGTCTATGATTTACATTTATTTGAAGCTCTTTTTTAGCACATTCGAATCTTATCCACCACTGGTTGGTTCAGTAAAGCTCACCCTTTTTGAGAACCAAGTGTGAAAACTGCTTTGTGATAAATATCTGGTGGTGCAGGAGCTCTGGGCTTGCTCCCAAGCTAAATTCATTTATATTGCAGCAAAACACCTGCCTCTGTGTCATCATGAAAGCAGCTTCCTATTGTAAGGTACAATTCAGTCTCTCAGACAAGATTCAAATCCTTTTTTTTTTTTTTTTTTTTTCTTCACTCTGCAGGAGAGGAACAGATATCCTTATTAGACAAAAGTAGCTTTCTTCTCTCTTCAGAGTCAATCATCTAGGATTTATTGTTGCCATGACATCATGACATCAGTCCCTTCCCACAGCCACTCATTGCTCAGGGTAATTAGTTTACATAACACCTGCCAACTGAAAGTTACAGATTTACACTAGGATTGTACCCAGGGTCTCTATTTATTCAGCCCAGTTAACACTGTGATGTGTCCCTCAGGATCAGCAGTACAGCACACCAGTCATGGGACACTGACCCATCTCCACAACTTCCCATGGGTCTGGTCCACCCCATCAACAAATAGCTTTTGTACACTTCATGGGCCAGAGCAGAGACTCTCTGCTCAGTGCCATGGCTGTTCTCCCAAAAGCTGGGCAATATCTACCACCCCATAACATTAGACACCAATAAGAGGGATGATTACCTTGCCAACAGGTATTATAATTGCTGCTGATGCATAATGCAATGGTGAGATTTTTGGAAGAAACGCAACAAGCTATGAGAGATAGGCAAAGGTAGGACAAATATTTATAAAAATGATGTGTAACAACTCAAAGACTTTTAAAGGTTTTGGCTTAATGCATGGCCACCTTTTTTGTCAATCTCCCCAAAGTTTGGATGCAGAATGGGAGTCAATTACAAAAAGACAGAGAAGTTACTGACTCGTAACATATTTTCTGTAAATGGCAAGTTCCTCTTTGTTCAGCATTAAAATTTAAATGCAGTAAGGTAATATAGAATAAAGCATAGATTACCTGAAGATGTTGAAGAATCATAAGTACCTCTGTGCTTCTTATTTGTCCTGAAAGGCTGAATGTTCTTTTCCCTGTAAGTTCCAAACCCTTCAAAGCTTCCTCTTTTATTCCCACTTGGGTTATTGTCCCACTTCTCTCTCAAGGAATTCATTTCACCAAACATGTTCAGGGACTCTGACCTTCCATTACTCTCAATATTACCAGAGTACTTCTTTGTGCAAGATTCAATGGGATTATTGCTTGAGTCACTTTTATCTTTACTCTGTGACCACTGCTGCACATCAGAAAGTGATAATATAGACAACATATCCACTTCAAAGTTACTATTTGAGCCCTTGTGTCCAATTTCACGATGATGGTGCTTCTGCTTCTCCTTATGCTTGCTTTTCTCATTGAGCAAGGAGAGGTCTTTATCTGAGCCACTCAGCCTTTCATTGATTACATGGCTGGAGAAGCCAGTGGACTTGCCAGCAGAAAGACCACTCATATCTTCATGTGTCCCCAATATCCACTCATCCTTATGCTTGTGCTTATGTTTGTGTTTCCTTTCGTGAAGTTGGACACTTGAAAGGGTTGTTCCTCCAACCTTTGGAGGAGCCAAAGAGGACTGCATGTCTCCAAGGCCCATTGCAACAGGTGTTTGTAGGTGCACTCCATTTTTCGCTTTATGCTTGGCAGTGGTGGACATCTTCATATGAGAGCTTGCATGGAATTGGGGTGGGGGCAGGGTAGGTCTCAGAAATGGGGAAGCTGCTCCGAGTGCGTGAGGCTGGTACAAAGGAGCTGGATGCTGACCATAGTAACCAAGATTCATCATAGGCATTGATGTGTAAGGCATTCCATAGGGTGCATAGTAACTCCCACTGGGAATAGGGTAACCGAACCCTTGTAAAAAAGGCACCTTTGTCATGGTGTCATTGGTTTTGGCAGGTCTACCACGCTTCTTCTTAGACTTCATGTCAGAGGTCCTGCGAAGATAGATCAATGGGTCATACTGAATATACGGCACATGGTAGTAGTGATCAAAATTAATCCTGAAGATGCTGGGATATGGATTTTCATGATAAAATGTGTAACTTCTATGGGAAATCCTGAACACTTGAAACTTACTGATGAGTTCCTCAAGCTCTTCCAGAAACTGGAGGTCATCTCTGTTCTGCAGGCTTTTCCTTTTCCTCTTGTGTTTTGGCTTTTTAATACTCTCATGAGAGAGAAAGTTATCCACAATAAGATGTTTCTGCCAGTGGCCATTCCTGTTCTTTGTGCTGGTGTCAGATGGGATAGCCTCTGGATTGTCCAGGGTGCAGAAATCAAAGGAGTATCTCTGGCAGGATTCTGAGCTTTTCTTGGCTTGATCGAAAGTGCTATTGTTGTCTGTACCTATCCCACTGTCACTTGGTATGGTTTCCTCACTGTAAGACTCACTCACTGTCGACAGCGTGACCTCTTTGAGAGAACCTATTTCACAGAGGTGAGAAGGTGAATTAGCCAATAACCTGGGTGGAGACAGCTTCCAAGTTCCACTGTGCATTCCTTTCTGGATTTTTGTAGGAATAGCACTGATAGGTTGAAGATTTGGCATAGTTTTTAACTCTGAAAAATTTGTTTCAGTGCTTGCAGGGCTAAGGATGCCGTTAGTCCCCACTAACTGTGTCAAAAATGGATTAATAGCTGCTGGTGATGATGCCACAAGTGACTGCAGGTTGGAAGGCACTGCTGGGTTTTGTGGCTGGCTGGAAACAGGTCTTGAGTGCTTGATGGCTGCCTTAGGTTCTTCTGGCTGAGGCTGCAGCTCTGCTCTCGGCTTCCTGCCCCGTTTTTTACCAATGTAGATAGTTCCCTTCTTGCTGACATTGATCTGCTTCCCTATTCTGGCATCAATGGTGGTTGTCCCAGCACTCGATGGTGTCTGGGCTTTTGCTTTCAGAGCTATGCTGCTGGAACAGGAAGATAAGATCTGATTGAGAATATTCTTCCTCTTGAGGGTCTTCATTTTATTGATGGTCTTGATGGTCTTCTTATCCAAGATCCCAAGCTTCACAACCTTTTTGTGAAACTTGAGTTCACTGATGGACTTGTCCTCTTCCGGGACCATCTGGGCCAACTTGGCCAGATTCCATCCCCTCTTCCTTTTCCTTGTTGCTGGAAATTCATGATTGATTGGACTTAATGGGCTGGTGGAGGTTCCCTCATGAATGGTTTCAACAGTGAGCAGAGGCTGTTTCTTTGGTCGACCTCTTTTTTTATTGACAGGTGTGATCACAGTAAGACTGTCAGTATTGGTATACAGAGGGCTGGATGGTGTGATGTGATAGGCTGAAGGAGGCTCCACCATCAGCTTCTCAAATGTTGTCATTGAGGTCTCCCAAAAGATAGATTTAGGTTTGCTGTGGGTCCATTGCCGCTTAGCTGCATGTTTGGGGTGCTGGACCTCAGATAATTTGACAGCTGTGGGAAGATCTGTGGGTAGAAGATTGCATGCCACAGCTACAGATTTTCTGAGTCTGGTGGTACTGTTGGGGCAAGCTTTATCAGCGAGCACACCACTGTCAATAACCACTAAAGGGAATTCATTTTCAATCACCTTACCTGGCTTTGTGTCTCTAAGATCTTTTTTACTCCCCTCTGGTTGAGAGCTAGTCCTGTTTCCTATTTCACTGCTCATAGCAAGTCCAGAAGGCAGGCTTTTCTCCAGGATAATTGTCTCTATAGAAGATTTTGTGGATTGCCTTTTTTTCCTTTTGTGTCCAGGTGTATCTGGTGTCGGAGACTTTATTGGGATAGTAATTCGTACATGATTGGTGTCACTTTCATAACTGATATCAGAGGTGGGATTCTGCTTTGAGGGCAATGTATCCAACACACTGTCCATCGAGTAAGACTCATTTTTCCCTTCCATGATGTCATGGGATTTGCTGTCAAATGCTTTCTGAGCAGTTTTCAACCATTCAATGTCTGTAGTTTGGATGGTTTGACTTATCAAGTCCTTTTTGATGGACTTCTTTGTACTCCCAGCAGATTGATCGAGGGCCTCCAGTTGCATAGCTCCCTCTAGATCACTGAGAGTTAAAAGTCCATTGTACTTGGAAACAGTGCTCAGCTGGGTGGCCATGATAATGTTGTTGGGTGATGGGACTGCACTGCAAATGGTAAGTTCTTTACTACTGGCCAACAGTTGCCCCCGTGTGCTGCCAGCACAGGACTTCTTTGCTTGGGATTTGCTGAAGGAAGCTCCTGGCTCTGGAGCGGGGACCTTGGTGGCACTAGCTGCTTCTCGACTGGGTTCTGTGTCGATGAAACAACTTTGAGAAGCAGATCCAGTATCAGAGTTCACTGACCAGTCAAGGTGGTGCTGGTTGCTACTTTTCTGCTGGTACTTTGATTTTAAAGTGTCACTGGTGAAGTCTTGTTGGAGGCCTGGATCATAGTGCAGAGCAGAATGTTTTTGTGGCCTGTCATAAACCTGGAAGGCAGAAGAAAATAAACTTTAAAAAAAAATTTTATCAGTCCATTCATAACCCCTGGGTGCAGCTCTTTATTTGTACAGTGAATACAACTCTTCTTAAACAATGTCCTTGTAAGGGTTAGGAGCCTTTACAAATTATTCTTATACTTGAGACAAATTTGCATTTAGATTCATGCTCTGTAAACAAATTTTGGGTTGTTTTCCCACTCTAAAAAGAATGGAAATAATTTTGTAAATACTAAATTTCTAAAGAAACCATTCTATTGAATTTTTCATTTAAAACACAAGTAAAATATTCCCTTTCAATGGATGACTGGTGCAACTCAGCCTCCTGGTGAGAATCCCTTTTTCTTAAAAAATAATCCTTCATAGAACTTGATGCTCAGCAACAGCAATTAAGTTCATTGTTGTACACAAGAAAAATACAACATTATCTTGGAAATTGTAACATACAAGAGGAAAACCCATGTGTCCATTTCCCTATGAAGTCAGAATTTGCAAAGATTCACTTGCTTAAATTTCCACATAGATGTCATCCCCACAAACTTAGTGCTTAAAATCATATGCATAGCATCAAGTGTGTGAGGCACACTTGTCAGATTCAAGATTTGCATTACTCCCTTTCCATTTTAATAACCTGCTATTTGCAATATTTGTAAGAGATATTTTCAATAAGATTTCTAAATCCAACAACAGCTCTTCAAATCACAAAGGTTACAGTAAGGGCAGAATTATGATGAAGATTGAAGCAAAAGTCTACTGTTTTTTCTTGGTGGGCCTCCTTCAGCTAAAGAAATTCTGTTTGTTACAGCTGTAAGCTTTTGGAACATATCTGATGGATCACTAACTTCTAGCTATTTATTTTCTCCTATTACATTTAGGAGCTTTTTTGTAAAGCTCTGGATCAAACTGTGCAACTGATTTTGTATGCCTACTACTGCAAACAACTGTTCTTAGCAAACTGTAATAACACCATTTCAAATGCCAAATAAGTGATGAAAGATGTAAAATAAATGTGTAACCAAGGAAGGAACAATAGAAAGCAACTGCTAAGTGTCTTGTATTTCTGCAAACACCCTGTTATAATTAAGTTTCTATCAGTAGTGTTACATTAGATCCCCATTAGGGTGTTTGCAACAGACATTTTGGGGAAGGAGTATGTCAGCATAATAGGGGTTTGAAGTGGGAAATGAGGTGTCACCAGTTCTGAGCAACTTCAGAGGAATTTATAAAGTGGTAAACACCCCCAAGCCCATGATTCATTATTTAGTGACCAGTAAACATACATGTTATTGGCAAATTGATGTTGAGATATCCTTCATGTGCATATAAAAATGTGCATGTGGCTTTTCTGGAATAGGCAATAATGATGAAGTTGTTCTCGTCCATCGTCTGAGGATGATCCAGCCATGCTCAGGGAAAACAGAGATTTCCAGGAATTGTGGAGTCAGAAAATGAAAGCACACAGCTACAGTGGCGCTGCAGATGTCATGAGTGACACCTGGTTTCTTCAACCTGAGAAAAGATCTGAAAGCATAAACAGGCCTCAGGAGAATGAATCAGTTCCTCCTCCTCGCAGCAGCCTCCCAAGTGTGAGATGCTGCTGATGCCCTCCTTTGGAAAATGGAGCCCACTCACGTCCACGTCCTTGGGGTGAGTCTAGGGAGGGGTTGAAAGGAAATCAGCAGCACTGGCACTGAAGTTTGACAATTTATTATTCTTTTAATTTTTTTTAACTCATCACAAAGCTCCTGAGCTTCATTTTATGTCAGCTTTTCCTGCCCCCAGGCTGGGTGCACTATCAGATGGACATGAGGAGGTATGTGGGAGGTGGCTATCCCCTGGTGATGTCCCAGTGGGATGTAGGTGGGTGCTCTCCACCCAAGCCTCACATGAAACATCATCTTCCCAAGGTACCATGATTTGTGACTTGGAAAATCCCTGGAAATGATGGGCTGAGACCTCTCGTAGCCCCCAGGACCCACACGAAGGCAGGGCCAGGCTGTTTCTACACAGGTCCTGGTATTACGGATGCAATCAAAGCAACTGCTTACACCTACATTATTTCCAAAATGCTGAGATGTGAAAGTAAATGACTGGAAAAATTTCATGCTGGCAGCACCCTGGTCCCTCCAAATCCACCACACACAGAGAGATCTCTAGTTTAAAAGATCAATAATCTCTGATCTAGATTGTAAGGCAATCAATAAGGGCTCAGAACTGAGAGGCCAGCTATATATCAGCAATGAATGCTGATATCGCTTGGCTTCTCCAGACTCATTTCCTCAGCCTGCACATTATAAAATGTTGATGAAAATTTCAACATATCCCTAATGAGAGTCTTGTAATTACTCCAGCACCACAGGCCACCACAACATCTATCTTACAATTCATGAGAAAGATATGCCTATGTCATCAAAGGTGCCAACTCTGGAGACATTTAATCACACAGATAAGCACTCCAATTGCAACAGGCCTGCAAAAAATGACCAGTCTGTAAGATCAGGGGATTCCATTTCCTAAGCAGGATGTCAAAGCTATATATCTGCCCAAGCGCACGATAGTCCACTGGGTTTCCTCATGCAACTTCTTCCAGCATAACATTTGCTATTCAGTCTCCCTTGCCAGACACATCCATATCACTCCAAAATAATTCTTCTGCGGCACAGCAACCAGAGATGATTTGGCTACAGCAGGTTAGGTTTCACCGTCTGCGATGGATATGTGGGGACTGTTTACCTAAAAGTGCCACTAAATCAGTTGAAAATAATGCAGCCAAGTGTATTTTATTCCCCGTGCATCCATCTGAGTTGCTGTCTGATTCTATTGGTCCCAATGTTTAGGCTTCCATTTTCCCTGCCACCCTAAGAAGCCAACAAACCCCAGCTCATCTAACCTAAGCCTCTGCTGAGCTAGCAGAGGATGCCAGATCTGTCAGTAGAATGAGAGCAAGCAGGGCTCTTCAGAAACCTGTACCTTCATGCCTTTCACACAAATTCATTACTTTCTTTGTCAGTAAACATGCAATATACTGCAGCTCCATAAGTCTTGGCAAGGGGCTGTTGACTTGAATAGTTTCTTTGGCAGAATGCCTGAGATCAGCATCAAGAATAGTGGGCTTTTAATTGAAAATGGAAAGATTTACCATTATTTAATTTCTGGTTTATGAAACCCTAAAAATACTTCAAACTTTAGTGCCTGCCTCTGTTTGTAGCATGTCCTTTCATTATATGGGATTTTCTCCAGCGGCTAGCTATTCTGCACTGGGAGTCTGATCCTTATTCTTTTGTAAAAGTAGAAGCATTACTTAACCCATGCAATTTTATCACATCTCACCATACTTGGTCAATATTTCTCTTGATATTCAGTTTACTGGATGTGCTTAGTGGGCAACAATCCTATCTTTCCTTTAAAGAAAATAAAATACACATAAAGAAGATAATAGCTTTTGTAATTGCAAAGAAGTTTGAGCAATGTCATCCAGCACATGCTAAATCTTAGACTAAAAATATAAAGTTTGAATCCTCTTATCAGTAGTATATGATTTTAATGCCAAACTCATGAGTTTCAGTCCTCAGCTTTGGCAATGGTGGGTAGACCTATGAGCAGGATACATCCAATATACTGGCAACTGAAGAACATTGTCAGAGATCAGAGGAGGTGAGACTGTGTGTTTACACCTGCCTTGTCTGACCTGTGCAACCCTGCACCTACAGAGGTGATTACTCCTTTTAACGGTTTTATTCTGGAATGCAGCCTTTGCAACTGAGGGAATAAGACTATCAGTCCCATGATGAGTGGCATCCTAATCTGCAAGCAGTACCCAGCAGCAGAATCCATCCCTCAGGGACTCTTTTCATTTAACTACTTGATGTCTCAATCTGCCTCCTTGTTCCCTTGCCTGAGCTTCTTTCTAAATCCACATCCTGCTTCCAGTCCAAAGCAAAAAGTGGGAGGAGATGCCAGCAACCAAATCAATAGCTTAGTAAAATAACAATAAGAAAAAATTCCAAATAAAAATGAATGCAACTAAAAATAATTAAAATTATAAAATACACCACTAGAGAAACCCAACACCTAAAAACATCTGATTGCTTACCCCCCTGCTCCAAACACATCTTTTTGAGGAGGTAACACACATATAGCTTGTCAAGAATCTGGCTTGCAAATCAAAGTTAATACTACAATGCTCCCTCTGTAAACCATTCACAGATCCATCTGTGTAATGGCTCCTCAGATATAATTTCCTATTAAGAGGCTTTATCTGGAGATATAAGCAGCTGGTTCCCATGTCATTAATTGGCATCTACTGTGATTTTAAAACATCTGCACCATTGTGCTCTTCATTTTCATATGCTAATCACCATGGAACTTGAAAAAGGTATATCATTGATTTTTTCTGTGGGTTAATTAGTATACAGTCTCCTTGTAGAGACAATTTAAAGGCAGTCGGAACCTCAATCAGCAAGTTTGTTTTAACAATTAATAACATCAGGGGTGTCTGTGGGGATTAACGTCCACAGTGACACATCAAAGTGTGGGGACATACCATCCTTTATTATCCTCTTCATAGGCTGGAAATAAAATTCAAAAGAAAAAGAGGAAACGCTTTCTTAAATGAATTAGAATTAGAGTCTTGGGAAGTGCTTGCTTTTATCTCAGCGCCACCCCTTCCTCTTCATCCAGAACAAATCGCTGTACAATACCTCTGTGTGGTCTAGAAGCTTGTAAGCCACTTTTGATAACAATTTTGGCAACCTGGAGTTGGCATCTTATTGGAAATCCATGAAATGAAGCTGTGACTGTGTGGATGAATGTGGGCATTTGCTCTGCTTGCCACCTGGGTTGGCTAGATGCTGGGTTGCCAGGAGGTGTTGTCTCCAATCCACGCAGAGCAGGATATTAGCTCAGGCACAGCACTCTGCTACAGCAGTGATATTGCATGCAAACTGGACCTTTTTGAAGCCAGCTCAGAGCAAAGGCTAGCCTGATTTCATACTTGCTTTAACTTAAGCTTATACTCAAAAGTACTCCAGACAATGCTGATAACAGACCTTTGGTGCCCAGCAAAAGGTCAACCTGAGATTTTAGAGACTGAATGAATAAATCTGATGGCATTGAGGTTAAGTGGAAAATGCACGGGGCACCTGCCTTCTGAAAAATTAGACTGTCCTTCACAAGGAACTCATAAAAAATGGAGAAGCTCCAGGTGATTTGCCCCTCTTGATAAAGCTTTCTCTTCGTTTTCTGCTTCCTAGACATGCATGAGAACATGTTACTGAAGAAGAAAACCCTTTGAGAGGAAGAAAAACCTAAAAATTCCAGCTCTGGCACATGAATAAATAATCCTGGCTAAGCCCATACTTTTGCTCAAAATTGATCATTTCCTCATGTCCCGATGGGACAGCTGCAAACTGCTCACTCGAAGGCTCTAATCAAAATTACAGGTTGGAGATATTTCATGTAATTTGGAGAGTACACTGAGACTTCCTTGGATAGCATTGCTCTGTACATAAAAGACGACAAGCAGAGGAGACACCAGGTTCAGGGGAACTTAACTCTGGCCTGATGACTTACAGGTTGAGCAATCATAGAATCATAGAATGTTAGGGGTTGGAAGGGACCTAGAAAGATCATCTAGTCCAACCCCCCTGCCAAAGCATGATCACCTAGATCAAGTCACACAGGAACGTGTCCATGTGGGTTTTGAACGTCTCCAGAGAAGGAGACTCCACAACCCCCCTGGGCAGACTGTTCCAGTGCTCTGTCACCCTCAGTGTGAAAAAGTTTTTCCTTATGTTTACCCTAAACCTCTTGTGTTCCAACTTACTCCCATTGCCTCTTGTCCTAACATTGGATGACATTGAGAAGAGTCTGGCTCCATCCTCCTTACACTCGCCCTTAACATATTTATAGACATTAATGAGGTCCCCCCTCAGTCTCCTCTTCTCCAGGCTAAAGAGACTCAGCTCTCTCAGCCTCTCCTCATAAGGGAGATGCTTCACTCCATTTTGTCATAAAATGTGATCAATTTATAGGAGAGGTCTGTGATCAAGTCAGGTTAGTTCAGAACAGCAAGTATCTGAAATGGTTTCAGGAAGTCCTTTAGGTCCTCAGTGACTCTAATCAGGGAGGAGAGATCACAAATTGAATATGACACCTGCTGGAAATACAAACAGCAGTACTATCTTCTGAGAAACCCCACTGAATCTGATTCAGAACTGATGTAGGGGCTTTAATTCCAATTAAAATAGTAACGTGTGGTGGGTTTAACCTGGCTGGGCACCAGGTGCCCACCAAGACCTTCTATGACTCCCCTCAACCTCCATCAACACACCACGCAGGGAGAGAATGAGATGAAAAGAAAAGAACTGTAGGTTATGATAGACAAAGATGTTATTCTCTACTCCCCATCCACAGGCGATTTTGGGCCGAGTCCAGGAAGCTGGACTCCAGGAACACGTAGCAGCTGCTTGGAGGACAAAGCAGAATGCCCCCCCACCCTCCTCCTGCCCTCTCAATTTATAGTTGAGCTGACATCATATGGTGTGGAATATCCCACTGGTCAGCTCAGGTCAGCTGTATCCCCTCCCTCATCTTGCCCCCCCCAGCCTCTGGTGCCAAATGAGCACTGGCAGTCATAACACGGGTGCATTATCAACAGCCTCCAGCTCCCAGTACAGAAGCAGGAGGGCTGTATGGGGAAATGCAACTCAGCCAGACCCACTACAATCTCCAGCCCTTAATCCACACCATTTGCGTCATACTCAGGCCCCACATAATACATACTTAAACATTACATCATATTCAATTCTCATTACCAAAATCCCTTATTACACTCACATCTCAACCTACATACTTAAACCATCTCTATACCCAACCAATACATTGTCATTAACTACTAACCCCTGTCCTTTAACAGATAGTCCCTCATTCCATGAGCTTCCTTCACTCGATGACTTGGGTCTCATCTGTCTGGGTGGATGTTCAGGTTAGGAGAAGTAGTATGTCTGATTGTTGGGCACCAACACCAGCTAGATCTGGGTCCTCGCTGTACTCATCTGGTCCTTCGCGAAATTCACTGTTACTCCATGTCCTTCCTACAGCATCACTTCCTGCAACATACGACTCACATTCCAGATTATCTTTCTGCCAAGGTCAAATCTCCTTGAGGTACACACTGGGTCTCACCATTCTTCCGCATTACCCACCAAGAATATCCAGGTCCTTGAGCAAAGACAATCCCACGAATGGGTTTGCCTTTTCCCAAAGGTGGAGCTATCCACACTGTCTTCCCCAACCACATACCAATGTGCACTACAGGGACCTTATTTCCTCCCACATCAGGCAGGGGTTTTGTTTGGGCAGGGCCAGGATGGCTAACAGATCCTCTGGTGTTAACTAGCCAGGTAGCCTTTGCTAGATGTTTGTCCCATTTTTTAAAGGTCCCACCCCCTAATGCTTTTAATGTGGTTTTTAACAGTCAATTGTAACTTTCAATCTTCCCAGAGTCCTGTGCATGATAAGGGATGTGATACACCCACTCGATGCCATGCTCTGTACCAGAGGCATCTATGAGTCCATTTCAGAAATGAGTTCCATTGTCTGACTCAATTCTTTCTGGAGTACCATGCTGCCACAGAATCTGCTTTTCAAGGCCCAGGATGGTGTTCCAGGCAGTGGCATGGGGCATGGGTACGTTTCCAGCCACCCAGTGGTTGCTTCCACCGTTGTAAGTACGTGGCGCTTACCTTGGTGGGTTTGTGGGAGAGTGATGTAGTCAACCTGCCAGGCCTCTCCATATTTATATTTTAGCCAAAGTCCTCCATACCACTGGGGCTTTAACCTCTTGGCTTGTTTGATTGCAGCACATGTTTTCCATTTGTGGATGACCTCTGTGATAGCCTCCATGGTCAGGTCCACCCCTCTATCTCAAGCCCATCTATAGGTCGCATCTCTTCCTTGATGACCCAAGGTGTCATGGGACCATCGCGTTATAAATAATTCACCCTTCCGCTGTCAAATCAGATCCACCTGAGCCACTGCCACCTTGGCAGCCTGGTCTGCCCGCTGGTTGTTCTGATGTTCTTCAGTGGCCCGGCTTCTGGGCACATGGGCATCCATGTGGCTCACCTTCACCACCAGGTTCTCTATCTGAGCAGCAATGTCTTGCCACAGCCCAGCAGCCCAGATGGGTTTGCCTCTGCGCTCCCAGTTGCTCTGTTTCCACTGCTGCAACCACCCTCACAGGGCATATGCCACCATCCAGGAGTCAGTATAGAGATAGAGCACTGGCCACTTTTCTCACTCAGCAATATCTAGGGCCAGTTGGATGGGTTTCACTTCTGCAAACTGACTGGATTCACCGCGCCCTATAGCAACTACAATGACTTGTCGTAGGGGACTCCATACAGCAGCCTTCCACTGTCGATGTTTTCCCACAATGCAACAAGACCCATCAGTGAACAGGGCGTATTGCTTTTCATCATCTGATAATGTATTACATGGTGGGGCCTCCTCAGCACGTTTCACCCCTTCCTCTAGCGACATCCCAAAATCTTTGCCTTCTGGCCAGTTTGTTATCACTTCCAGGATCCCTGGGTGCCTATGGTTCCCTATTCGAGCCCGTTGCGTTATCAATGCAATCCACTTGCTCCATGTGGCATCAGTCGCATAGTGTGTAGATTAGACTCTCCCTTTGAACATCCATCCCAGCACCGGCAGTTGGGGTTCCAGAAGGCGCTGTACTTCCATTCCAATCACTTCTGCGGCAGCTCAAACTCCTTCATATGCCGCCAGTATCTCCTTTTCCAATGGAGTATAGTTGGCCTCAGATCCCCTGTATCCTCGACTCTAAAAACCCAGAGGTCGGCCTCATGTCTCTCTGAGTGCCCTCTGCCACAGGCTCCAGGTAGGACCATTCTTCCCAGCTGCGCTGTAGAGTATGTTTTTGATATTTGGTCCTGTTTCGACAGGCCCAAGGGCTACTGCATGCACAATCTCCTGTTTAATTTGTTCAAAGGCCTGTTGCTGTTCAGGGCACCATTGAAAGTCATTCTTCTTCCAGGTCACTTGGTAGGGCGGGCTCACAATGAGACTGTGATCTGGAATATGCATTCTCCAGAAAGCCACAGCAGCCAGGAAAGCCTGTGTCTCCTTTTTGTTGGTTGGAGGGGACATTGCTATTATATTATTTATGACATCCATCAGGATGTGTCATCCTGCCATTTTATTCCAAGGAACTGGATTTCCTGCGCAGGCCCCTTCACCTTGCTTCGCTTTATAGCAAAACCAGCCTCCAGGAGGATTTAAATTATTTTCTTCCCTTTCTCGAAAACTTCTTCTGCTGTGTTGCCCCATATGATGATGTCATCAATGTACTGGAGGTGCTCTGGAGCCCCACCTTCCTCCAGTGCAGTATGAATCAGTCTGTGTCAGATGGTGGGGCTGTGTTCCCACCCCTGGGGCAAATGATTCCAGGTGTACTGGACTCCCCTCCAAGTGAAGGCAAACTGTGGCCTGCACTCTGGTGCTATAGGAACGGAGAAAAACGCATTAGCGATGTCAATCGTGGCATACCACTTGGCTGCCTTGGACTCCATCTTATACTGAAGTTCCAGCATGTCTGGCACAGCAGCACTCAGCATCGGTGTAACTTCATTCAGACCACGATAGTCCACTGTCAATCACCATTCTCCATTTGACTTTTGCACAGGCCATATGGGGCTGTTGAAAGGTGAATGAGTTTTGTTGATCACTCCCTGGCTCTCCAGCTGGCAAATGAATTTCTGGTTAGGGATCAGGGAATATCTGTTGGTACAATATTGCCGCTGATGCACCATTGTCATAGCAGTTGGCACCAGCTGCTCTTCAACCTTCATCAGCCCCACTTTAGAAGGGTTCTCTGAGAGACCTGCTGTAGTGGGTCTGGCTGAGCTACTTTTCCCCATCCAGCCTGCATACTGCAGTAATGGGAGCTGGAGGGTGTTGATAACACACCCATGTTATGACTGCCAGTGCTCACACCGCACCAGAGGCTGGGGGGGGCAGATTGGGGAGGGGATACAGCCAACCTGAGCTGACTAGTGGGATATTCCATACCATATGACGTCAGCTCAACTATAAAGGGATAGGGCAGAAGGAGGATGGGGGGGCATTCTGCTTTGTCCTCCAAGCGGCTGCTACGTGTTCCTGGAGTCCAGCTTCCTGGACTCAGCCCAACATCGCCTGTGGACGGGAAGTAGAGAATAACATCTTAGCTATCATATACCACGGCTTTTTGCGTCTTATTCTCTCCCTGCATGCCGTGCTGATGGGGATCGGGGGGAGTCATAGAAGGACTTGGTGGGCACCTGGTGCCGTGCCAGGGTCAACCCACTACACCTGTCAAGGTGGACAACTGTTCACTTCCCTCCACCTCCAAGACAGTGTTATGAATAAAGATTTCATCCATTAACTAGTAACGTTTATGTTTATTATATGAGGTTAATAAAAGGCAAGTAAACAGCACTGGGCGCCTGGGGAGTCTTTGCTCTACCAACACGCACACCCAACACAACAACAGATCCTCTTTTATACTTGTTATCCTAATACATATTCATAGCTATTCCAAGAAAAGCGAGGGTCATTATAATTAGTTCTTGGAAGGGGCATTCCCACTTTAGCACATGCGTTCCCTGTCCTGGTGGTCTCTCTGGTGGTCACCCATGATGAAGATTTTAGTCTTCCTCCCCGGTTCCGTCCTTCACCCGACCTCCACCTCATCTCCTTGTCCTTATAAGGTCTGTCTGGGACACAAATATTGCAGCCAAACAAGTGACGAGCATGGTTCCTGTTTCTGTTTGTTCAGTACTTTTCCACGGCTCAGTGACTCTTATGGTATGCTTCACCACACCACCAATACGAATTGTTGCACCATATATCACAATCCCTCATCTTCTTTTTAATATCATCAATTCGTGTCTTTTCTTCAAATTTAGTACAAGCCAATCTAATTTCATTATCTCCTGGTTTTGGATCATAGGCTTTCAGAATCATGAAAGGCTTTCCATTTTTCCCATATCCTTCTGCATCGCTTATTGGGGTGGTGATAAATTGTATACATTTAACTACATGCCGGATGATCAGTGTAAAACAGTGTATCATACATGGGATAAAGATCAAAACTACAACA
>JANVCC010010155.1:0-40585 GCA_025345505.1 Todiramphus chloris collaris | reverse complement strand
AAAAAAAAAAAAAAAGACAACCGAAATTAGAACTAAGCACCTGAGACAGGACATTTGACAGCATTTTTACACTTACTCTATAGCTTTGATAATTAAATTCCCCCTACCTTTAGCCCTACCTGTCTTAATATCTTTCCTCTGTCACATTTCCTAGTGGCTGCAATTTCTATGGCATTAAATAACACAAATCCAACATAAGCTTTCCCCCTTTTTTAAAATATTCTTCTAGTGTATGCTAGTAGTTGAAACAGCACAGTGAAGATTACATACCAAGAAGTTACCGATGCCTCTTTCCTAATAACTAGCTCTGCTGTCCAGAAAAAAAAAAAAAATCACATCATGACATTTAGTCACCGGGAAATGAAAGACTGTTGCCCTACATCTGCTACAGAAAACAGCAAGTATGTCATAGAGAAAGTGTGCTATAACCTCAGAACTAAGTGATCCTAGTAGCATAATCGCAGGTAACAGTTCCTAACAGGAAATGCTTCCTGACACGAATGTGTCCATGTAGCCTCTTATTTCTCTCCAGGGATGAAATACATTCACTGAACTTCAGGAAGCACTAATCCAATGAGGCATAGGCAGCAAGGAGAGGCTTCACAAGAAGCACAGGATCCCCTACCATCTTGTAGCCAGATTAACAGAGGGGACCTACGAGATGGGGGGGAATGGAAACTGGTCCCTTCTCAGGGAGGCAGGCGAATTCCTCCCCAGCCTCCCATGCCTTCCCAGTTGCCATTGCACAACCGGTATGGGGCTCTGGAAGTTGAGGACTAGGCAAAGAAAGATTCAGATGAGGAGTCGCCCAGGGTAAGTCAGTCGCCATCATGCATTAGGACTGCTTCAATTAAGAAAAAAAGGAGGGTAATAGTAGTGGGTGATTCCCTTCTGAAGGGAGCTGAAGGCCCCATATGCCGACCAAATCCATCCCACAGAGAAATCTTCTGCCTCCCTGGGGCCTGGGTTAGAGATGTTACCAGGAACCTCTCTGGTCTGGTGCTGCCAGATGACTATTACCCACTTTTGGTAATGCAGATTGGTACTGATGAGGTCACAGAGAGAAGTTCAAAAGCAGTTAAAAAGGACTTCAGGGCATTGGGGAGAATGATTGAAGGCTCAGGAGCACAGGTAGTGTTCCCCTCCATCCCTCTCATGTCAGGGAGGGATACTGAATGAATAAGGAAAACCCACATGATTAACAGGTGGCTTAGAGGCTGGTGCCACAGACAGAAATTTGGGAGTTTTGAACATGGGAAATTTTCACAGTGACAGGTCTGGTGAGAGATGGAGTTCATCTGTCTAAAAGGGGGAAAAGGATCCTTGAGAATGAGTTGGTGGGGCTCATAGAAAGGGCTTTAAACTAGTTTTGAAGGTGGAAGGGGATAAAACCTGGCTCACTAGAGTTGAGCCTAATGGTGGCAGGCCAGTGTCGGGGGTAAAACCTACACAATCGACTCCCTTCCTGAAATGCCTGCACACCAAAGCACACAGCAAAGGGGAATAAACAGGAGGAGTTAGAATTCTATGTTCGGGCAAGGGGTTATGATCTCGTGGCAATTACAGAGACATGGTGGGACAGATCCCATGACTGGAATGTGGTCATGGATAGCTATGTCCCTTTTAGGAAAGACAGTCCAGCAAGGAGAGATGGTGGAGTTGCTCTTTACGTGAGAGAGAAACTAGAATGTATTGAGTTCTGTCTAGGAGAGGATGAGGGGTGAGTTGAGAGTTTGTGGGTAAGAATTAAGGGGCAGGCTGGCATGTGTGATACTGTTTTGGGTGTCTATTACAGGCCACCTGATCAGGATGAGGAAGCAGACGAGGCTTTCTACAGGCAGCTGATAGCAGCCTCGCAATCGCAGGCCCTGGTTCTCATGGGGGATTTTAACTACCCAGATATTTGCTGGAAGGCCTACACAGTCAGCCATTCACAGTCCAGGAGTCAGTGCATCGATGATAACTTCTTGATGCAAATGGTAGATGAGCCAACTAGGAGAGGAGAACTGCTGGATCTTATACTCAATAACAAGCAGGGTCTGGTTGAAGAGGTGAAGGCTGAGGGCAGCCTTGGCTGCAGCGACCATGAGATGGTGGAGTTCAGGATCTTGTGTGGTAGGAAGAGAATACCAAGCAGGATCACAACTCTGGACTTCAGCAGGGCCAACTTTGACCTTTTCAAGCAATTGCTAGGGGAAATCCCATGGGACAGGGTACTAGAAGGTGAAGGGGCCCAAGATAGTTGGCTTATATTCAAGGACCACTTTTTCCAGGTTCAAGATCAGAGCATCCCAACAGGTAGGAAATCAAGAAAGAGAGCCAGGAGACCCACATGGTTAAACAGGGAATTGACAGGCAAACTCAAATGGAAGAAGAGAGTCTTTGTATCATGGAAGGAGGGGATGGCCACTTGGGGTGAATATAAGGCTGTTGTCAGAGGATGTAGGGAGGCAACCAGGAAAGCTAAGGCCTCTTTGGAGTTAAACCTTGCAAGAGAGGTCAAGGACAAAAGAAAGGCATTCTTCAAATCCATTGCAGACAAAACTAACACTAGGGACAATGTAGGCCCACTGATGAATGAGGCAGGTGCCTTGGTGACAGAGGATACAGAGAAGGTGGAATTATTGAATTCCTTCTTTGCCTCTGTCTATGCTGCTGGAGACTGTCCTCGGGAGCCCCAGACCCCTGAGGCCCCAGAGGAAGTCAGGATAGAGGAGGAGACTTCCTTGGTTGTTGAGGATGGGGTTAGGGATCAACTGAGCAATCTGGATGTACATAAGTCCATGGGCCCCAATGGGATGCACCCGGGAGTGCTGAGGGAGCTGGCAGAAGTCATTGCTAGACCACTCTCCATCATATTTAGTAAGTTATGGAGAACAGGAGAGGTGCCTGAGGACTGAAAGAAAGCAAATGTCACACCAGCCTTCAAAAAGGGCAAGAAAGAGGACCTGGGTAACTACAGACCGGTCAGCATCACCTCCGTCCCCAGAAAGGTGATGGAACAACTTATCCTTGGCGCTGTCTCTAGGCATATCAAGGACAAGGGGCTCATCAGGAGCAGTCAACATGGCTTTACCAAGGGGAAATCATGTTTGACTAACCTGATAGCCTTCTATGAAGAAATAACCAGGTGGATAGATGATGGTAGTGCAGTGGATGTGGTCTATCTTAACTTCAGTAAAGCATTTGATGCAGTCTCCCACAGCATCCTTCTTGCTAAACTGAGAAAGTGTGGTCTGGATGATCAGGTAGTGAGGTGGATTGTGAACTGGTTGAAGGAAAGAAGTCAGAGAGTTATGGTCAATGGGGCAGAGTCTAGTTGGAGGCCTGTGTCTAGTGGAATCCCTCAGGGGTCAGTACTGGGGCCAGTACTATTCAATATATTCATCAATAACCTTGATGAGGGAACAGAGTGCACTGTCAGCAAATTTGCTGACAATACCTGCTCAGGAGCAGGCTGTCCCTATGTGTTGGAAAATGAGCTGGAGGGGAAGAAGATCGGGCTGGTTGAGCAGGGAGCTTTTGCAGGAACTCAGAAACAAAAAAAAGAGTGTATCAACTTTGGAAAAAGGGACAAGTGAATCAGGAAGCATTTAAGGATATTGTAAGGTCATGTAGGAAGAGAATTAGAGATGCAAAAGTTCAGTTAGAACTTAATCTGGACATCTCTGTTAAGGACAATAAAAAATGCTTTTATAAATACATTAATAATAAAAGGAGGGTCAGGGAAAACCTCCAGTCCTTATTGGATGAGGGGGGGAACATAGTAATGGAAGATAAGAAGAAGGCAGAGGTGCTTAACGCCCTCTTTGCCTCGTTCTTTAACAAAAAGACTAGATATCCTCAGAACAACTGTGCTCCTGAGTCAGTAGGCAGGGATGGGGAGAAGAATACCCCTCCTGTAATCCAGGAGGAAGTAGTTAGTGACCTGCTGTGCCACTTAGATTCATCCTAGGATGCTGAGGGAGCTGGTGGAAGAACTGGCTAAGCCACTCTCCATCATTTATCACCAGTCCTGGCTAACCACGGAGGTCCCAGATGACTGGAGGTTGGCCAGTGTGACTCCCATCTACAAGAAGGGCCGGAAGGAGGATCCGGGGAACTATAGGCCTGTCAGCCTGACCTTTGTGTCTGGCAAGGTTATGGAGCGGTTCTACCTGAGTGCCATCAAGCAACATATAGAAGACAACCAGGCTATCAGGCCTAGCCAACATAGGTTTAGGAAAGGAAGGTCCTGCCTGACCAATCTCATCTCCTTCTGTGACTGGGTGACCCGCCTAGTGGATGAGGGGAAGGCTGTGGATGTGGTTTACCTCAACTTCAGCAAAGCCTTTGACACAGTCTCCCACAGCATCCTCCTGAAAAAGCTGGCAGTCCATGGCTTGGACAGGTGCACCCTTCACTGGGTAAAAATCTGGTTGGATGACCAGGCCCAGAGAGTGGTGGTGAACAGTGCTGCATCCAGTTGGCGTCCAGTGACCAGTGGTGTACCCCAGGGATCAGTACTGGGCCCAGTCCTATTCAATATCTTTATTGATGACCTGGATGTGGGGATTGAGTCTACCCTCAGTAAATTTGAGGATGACACCAAACTGGGAGGGAGTGTCGATCTCCTGGAGTGTAGGAAGACACTGCAGAGGGACCTGGACAGGCTGGGTCGATGGTCTGATGCCAACAGTATGAAGTTCAACAGGACCAAGTGCAGGGTCCTGCACTTTGGCCACAATAACCCCAGGCAGCGCTACAAACTGGGGGAGGAGTGGCTGGAAAGTGGCCTGGTGCAGAGAGACCTGGGAGTGCTGGTTGACAACCGGTTAAACATGAGCGCATAGTGTGCTCAGGTGGCCCAGAAGGAAAATGGCATCCTGCTTGTATCAGAAATAGTGTGGCCAGCAGGACTAGGGATGCGATTCTCCCCCTGTACTCAGCACTAGTGAGGCCTCACCTCGAGTACTGTGTACAGTTCTGGGCCCCTCACTTCAAGAAGAATATTGAGGTGCTGGAGCAGGTCCAGAGGAGAGCAACGAGGCTGGTGAAGGGACTAGAAGGAGTATTATGAGGAGAGTCTGAGGGATCTGGGCTTGTTTAGCCTGGAGAAGAGGACACTCAGAGGGGACCTTGTCGCTCTCTACAACTACCTGAAGGGAGGTTATAGTCAGGTGGAGGTTGGGCTCTTCTCCCAGGCAACTAGTGACAGGACAAGAGCGCATGGCCTGAAGTTGCAGGGAGGTGGTGGAGTCAACATCCCTGCATGTGTTTAAAGAAAGACTATGTGTGGCCCTTAGTGCCATGGTCTAGCTGATGTGGTGGTGTTGGGTCATAGGCTGGACTTGATGATCTCAGAGGTCTTTTCCAGACTCAGTAATTATGTGATTCTGTAATACAAAACTGGGAGGAGTGGCTAACACACCAGCAGGCTGTTCTGCTATTCAGCGAGACCTAGACAGGCTGGAGAGTTGGGCAGGGAGAAATTGAATGAAATACAACAAGGGAAATTGTAGAGTCTTGCATCTGGGAAAGAATAACCCCATGTACCAGTATAGGTTGGGGATTGACTTGTTAGAGAGTTGCATAGAGGGAAGAGACCTGAGGGTCCTGGTGGACAGCAGGATGACCATGAGCCAGCAATGTGCCCTCGTGGACAAGAAGGCCAATAGAATCCTCAGGTGTATTAGAAGGGGTGTGGTCAGTAGGTCTAGAGAGGTTCTCCCCTTGTACTCTGCCCTAGTGAGACCACATCTGGAGTACTGTATCCAGTTCTGGGCCCCTCAGTTCAAGAAGGACAGGGAACTGCTTCAGAGAGTCCAGCACAGAACCATGAAGATGATTAAGGGAGTGGAGCATCTCCCTTATGATGAAAAACTATGGAAGCTGGGTGTAGTGGGTCTGGCTGATCTGCTTTTCCCCATCCAGCCCTCATGCTGCAGTACTGGGAGCTGGAGGGTGTTGATAACACACCCGTGTTATGACTGCCAGTGCTCACACGGCACCAGAGGCTGGGGGGGCAGGATGGGGGAGAGAATATAGCCTACCTGAGCTGACCAGTGGGATATTCCATACCACCAGGGTGCTTTGTGCTTTGTTTGCTGATGGTTCCTGTCGTGTGGTAGGAAATCATTGGATGTGGAAAGAAACTGTGTGGAGTCCCACAAGAGAAGTCATTGAAGCAACTGAAGGAGAAGGTGAGTCAAGTCAATTTGCAGAAGTAAAGATGATCCAACTAGCCCTAGCGATTACTGAAGGAGAAAAGTGGCCAGTGCTCTATCTGTACACTGACTCCTGGATGGTGGCTAATGCCTTGTGGGGGTGGCTGCAGGAGTGGAAGAAGGCCAATTGTCAGCACAGAGGTAAAGCCATTTTGGCTGCTGCACTGTGACAGGACATTTCTGCCTGAGCGGAAAACATGGCTCTAATGGTATGTCATATAGATTCTCATGTGCCCAGAAGCTGCACTATTGAAGAATATTGAAACAGTGAAGAGGTAGACAAGGCTGCCATGATTGAAGTAGCTCAGCTACACCTGGACTGGGAGCGTAAGGATGAGCTATTTGTATCTCAGTGGGCCCATGAAACATCGGGACATCTAGGGAGAGATGCAACATAGAGATGGGCATGGGATGGAGGGGTGGACCTGAGCATGTCGGCGATCACACAGGTCACTCATGAATGTTAAACATGTGCCACAATCAAGCGTTCCATGGGAGTAAAGTTTCCCTGCAATACAGGCTGGTGGCCGGATGTTTGATATGGTGAGGCCTGGCAAATTGACTTTATGGGACCATATCAAGGAATGGCTCAAGGAGCAGGGTGGACATGGCATAAACCCTGATATGTTAACAGGATGGGGGAATTATGCCTTGGGAGAGGTACAGGCCGCGTATTCCCCTGAAATCTGGGTAAAATCAGCTGACCTAGCGCAGAGGGCCCTATTTTTAGTTCCAGATGAGTGGTTAAATCCAAGCTTTGCAAGTGTGTGACAGGGGCCTAGAGAAGATTGTACCTTGGGCAGGTTAACTTTACTTACCCCTAAAATAACGATGATTTTTAACAAACGAAAAAACCATGGAAGGGACAGATGCAGGGTTCATGCCTTTGATAGGGAATGTAATGGTCAAGTAGGATTTTGGGGCCCTGGGGAAATTATCGCCGCTTCCTTTCTTACGCCAGGAGAAGCTGCTGCTGGAGCTCTAAGCCAGCTAAATAAACTAGGATGTTGGCTTGGCAAACAAACTAATGCCACCTCTGTTGCTCTTGAAGGATTGTTGACCAATGTGGATAGTGTGACACACGCCACATTGCAGAACAGGGCAGCAATCGACTTCCTGTTATTGGCACAAGGACATGGTTGCAAGGATTTTGAAGGCATGCGCTGCATGAATCTCTCTGACCATTCTGAGTCTATTCACAGGAGCATACAGATGCTGAAAGCAGGAGTGAAAAAACTGCAAGTGAGAGAAGGATTTGACGACTGGCTTTGGGGATGGGGTATTACTGGGTGGATGCTAGACTTAGTTAAGCAGTTAATTAGTATAGCAATAGTTTTGATAGTGATTCTGCTAATAGGGGGATGCATTTTAGTCTGTATGCACGAGGCTGTGCAGTGTTTGTTTTCACAAGTCTGGTTTGTTCATAAAGAAGAAAAGGGAATTATTGAGGAATGGCTCAAGGAGCAGGGTGGACATGAATATGTGACTACAAGCATGAACATGCCAGCAGTTGGGCAATGAACCGTCCTTGAGCAAGTGATAAGAGGAAGACAAAGCAATAAAACAATCAACGAACAGGCCTTTTCCCAGGGCGTGCTGACCGAAAACAGGAGACTTGGGGGGTGCAGAAAGGGGAAGGATGCGTCTGCAGGGAGGAGCGGACAGGATGCTGCTTCCCTGCATTGCGGGGTGGGGTGGGACAGGGTGCTTAAGCGTGCTTGCCGTATGTAGACCAATCACAATATGTATTAGAACGTGTGAACAATGTATGTAGCCAATCAGTAATAATCAAGAAACATATAAGCGAAGCATAGACATTAATAAAGCTGAGCATGATTGTAACTCATATTGAGTCCTGATCATTGTTCCCAGGCCTTTTCCCAACAGGCCCACTGCCAAGAATTCACCAAGGCAAGCGGTACATACTCACCATGGTGGAAGCAACTACTGGTTGGCTCAAAGCATACCCTGTAAATCATGCCACTTCCCAAAACACCATCTTAGGCCTTGAAAGGCAAATTTTATGGTGACATGGTACTTCTGAAAGGATTGAATCAGACAGTGGGACACATTTCCAAAATAACCTTATAAACTCCTGGTCGAAGAAACATGGCATTGAGTATGTGTATCACATCCCATATCATCCACAAGCCTCTGGAAAGATTGAAAGATATAATGGACTGCTACAGACTATGTTGAGAGCACGGGGGATGGAAGCACTGGGATATAAATTCAGCAGAAGCCACTTGTCTGGTTAACAGCAGAGGATCTCTTAACGGTCCTGGTCCTATCCAAGCAAAACCGTGTAGATGCTGAAAAGCTGCTAGCAGAGGGATTTTCTCAGGTTCTCATAATATTCGGTGAGAATTCTGCCTTTCTCACACAAGTTATGAGAAACACTAGGATGTTTTTTGGAAGCTAGACCAACACCTGGAGTTTTGCAAAGTTCTGTTTATGGTACATTGGAAAAATATTTTGAAATGGGTGTTGTAGGACTTTAGCCAGTCACCCTAGGAGATGGGTGATCACTGACCAATCACCCTATGGGACTAGGGTATATAAAATGGGGTTATAAATTAATAAAGTGTTGTCATCTTCTTCCTCTCCTGGCTCTCTTTTTACTGATTTTGCGTTGCTGCATCTCTTCGCTTCTGGTATAAACAGCGACATTTGGTGACCCGCGATGTGTACTACGTGCAACAAATCAAGCCGAGTGGCTCTCGGGAGGTACACAAAGACACACACCCCCCTCCCCACCCCGCCCCAAGGTTTGCGTCCAGGACCAGTCCAGGCGCCGGGGCATTAGAAAAACCCTGCCTAGATGGGCATAGTGGCTCGAAAGAAGGCATGGTGCTAGTCCCTGGAACACTCCTGTTTTCGTAATTTAGGAGAAATCAGAGAAATGGAGACTCTTGCAAGATCTCCGAAAAGTTAACACATCGATGGAAGTTATGGGGGCATTGCAGCCTGGTATTCCCTCACCCACCATGATTCCAACAGGGTGGGACATCCTGATCATTGATCTGAAGGATTGCTTTTTCACAATTCCTTTGCATCCTAATGACAGACCAAAATTTGCTTTTCCTGTGCCTGCAGTTAATGATACACCTGCGAAGAGATATCAATGGAAGGTTCTACCTCAGGGCATGAAGAACAGCCCGACTATCTGCCAATGGTATGTCGCTCAAACTGTTGAGTATACAACCTCGGCTGCTCGCTGCTTTGCATTCCTACAGGTTGCAAGTTCCTGCAGAGAACGTTCAACAGCATCTTCCTTGTAAATATTTAGGAGTAAAAACTTTGGACCAAACTGTAGGACACCAAGAGGTACAATTCTTGGATTCTATTAAGACCTTGAATGATGCTCAGAAATTGCTGGGTATCATCAATTGGATGTGTACTTATCTAGGGCTTACCACAATGCAACTTTCCCTGCTTTTAATATTTTAAAGGGGGACCCCAATTTGAATTCACCTCGGAAATTGACTCCAGGAGCGTTACGATCACTGCGGGAGGTGCAACAGACTTTTTCTGCTCATCAGGGTTATCGAGTGGATCCCTCCATTGATATCACTGTTTTCATTACTGCTCCAGACCTCCATCACACAGGTATCATTGGCCAGTGGAACTCACAATGGCCTGACTCTTTGCATATCTTAGAATGGGTCCTTCTGCCTTATAAGCCGAAAAAGACAGCACCCACATTGTTTGAATTGCTTCTCTGATAATCAAATGCCACCAACGGTGTTTGCAATTAATGTCAGCGGATCCTGCAACAATTGTTCTTCCAACACCACAGGAACACTTTGAGTGGAGCCTTGCCAATAGCACTCCATTGCAAAGTGATGGTGAAAGGACCCACTGTCTTCACGGACGGTTCTGGGAAAACAGGGAAAGCAGTTGTTACGTGGAAGGAGGGATCTGAGTGGCAGGTGCTGGAAGGTCACAAGCCAGGCTCTGCCCAGCTGGTTGAATTGAGGGCTGTTGGGGTTGCTTTTCAGTGGTTCTCTCGGGTGCCTTTGAATTTGGTTACTGATTCTGCTTATGTAGCATATATAACCCAACGCTTGGATTGTTCACTTCTAAAGGAAGTGAGTAACGCAGCTCTGTTTTCACTATTGCAAACTTTGTGGTGTGCAATTCAAGCTCGAGCGCATCAATACTACATTCTGCACATTCGAAGCCACACCAGTTTGCCAGGTTTTATAACAGAAGGCAATACCAGTGCGGACATGCTGGCCAACCCTGCGTGGGTAGCGCCTCAGCCTGACAAAATCGCACAAGCCAAGGCATCGCACAGTTTCTTCCATCAAAGTGCACATACCCTGCAGAAGCAGTTTCACCTAACGCCAACTGAGGCTCGTGACATTGTCAGTGCTTGTGCTGACTGTCACGGACTCGCTTCAACTTTGCCACCAGGGGTAAACCCCAGAGGCCTAAAAGCCTTGCAGCTTTGGCAAACGGATGTAACGCACATCCCTGAATTTGGCCGGTTTAAATATGTGCACGTGTCCATTGACACTTTCTCCTCAGCTATATGGGTTTCTGCTCACACTGGAGAGAAAGGCCGTGATGTCATTGCGCATTGGAAATTGGCTTTCTCAGTCCTGGGCGTGCTGTCTGCTGTGGAAACCGATACTGGTCCTGCCTACGCCTCGCAGAAGACGCGGCAGTTCTTGCACCTATGGGGTGTAGACTGCACTTTTGGTATTCCACAATCTACTACCGGCCAAGCCATTGTGGAACGCTCTCATGGTAGTTTGAAGCGTGTTTTGGAGAAACAAAAAGGGGGAATGCATGGAGAAACCTCACAGAGCCAGCTAGAAAAAGCTCTCTATGCAGTTAATCATCCCACAGTGCCACCAAATTCAAATAATCCTGTTATCCTGAATCATTCTCTCTCATTGCAGTCTTCAGGCGAGACATACCTGCCCTGGGCAAAACTCTGGGTACGGGATCTACTTACCAACAATTGGGAAGGCCCACATGAGCTTATTGCTTGGGGTCGTGGGTATGCTTGCGTTTCCACAGATACTGGGGTACGGTGGCTACCTGCAAGGTGCGTTCGCCCTGACCTGCGGCACCAGAGACAGAACAGGCAACCTCCAAATGCTGACCGGAATGCAGATCATCAACTTCTGGTCATGACCAGGATACCGACCATCAGGAAGATGGTCCTTCTACACGCAGAGACTGAACTTTAAGTTTCTTTTCTTATGGAGTCAGAAAGTTAAAGCCCTTAAGGCTCTGTTTAGAATTAGGTGAAAAATTCTCTTTAAGACTAATACCTGGTAGAATTGTGATGTAGAACTGGGATTGCTAGATGTATCTCCCATGGCATTGCTGGAGAGTCTCTCTGCCTACTTTAAAGCAGCATCTGATTTGGGCTCTGTTTGGTAACTGGTCATTACCAAGCAGATCCCTTATGCTGTGTTTGTTCTCCTTTCTGCAAGGTCACCCACAGAGGATTACAAATGATGGCTTTTTGGTCTTTAAACAAAAAGGGGGAATTGAGGATGCTGAAGAGCTGCTAGCAGAGGGATTTTCTCTGGTTCTCACAATATTTGGTGAGAGTCCTGACTTTCTCACACATGTTATGAGAAACAGTAGGATGATTTTTGTTACCTGGACCAACACCTGGTGTTTTGATAAGTTCTGTTTATGGTACATTGGAAAAACATTTTGAAATAGGTGTTGTAGGACTTTAGCCAATCACCCTAGGAGATGGGTGATCACTGACCAATCGCCCTATGGGGCTAGGGTATATAAAACGGGGTTATAGATTAATAAAGCGTCATCTTCTTCTTCCTCTCCTGGCTCTCTCTTTACTGATTTTGTGTTGCTGCATCTCTCTGCTCCTGGTATAAACAGCGACAAAACCCCTATGTACAATGGGATTAGATAAGGTCCCTGTTGTGCACACAGGGAAGTGGCTGGGGAAGGCAGTGTGGATTGCTCCACCCTTGGGAAAAAGGCAAACCCATTTGTGGTATTTTCTGCTCAAGGACCTGGGTGTACTTGGTGGGTAATGTGGAAGGAGGTGGAGACCTGGTGTGTACCTCAAGTAGACTTAACCTTGTGAGAAAAATGATCTGTGATGTGAGTTGTATGTTGCAGGAAGTGATGTGTTAGGAATGATCAAAGAGCAAGTTTTGGAAAGAACCAGATGAGTGCAGTGATGACCCAAATCACACTGGTGTTGGTGCCCAGGAATTTTGACTACTGTGGAGAAAAGGCATCCAGTACCTGAGAGAACTAGCAGTGCTGTAAGTCATCTACAGTGATCTAGACAATAAGCAGGTCTCCAAATATCCAGAAGATGTCCTGTGCATACAGGCTATTGTGTCCAGCTGCTCTTAGCCCCTCTCATCTGTGAGGACTGGCTAGAACACAAGGGGATTAATCTCTTAATAAATTCATCTAATACTGCCTGCAACAACTACCAAGGACTGGTATGTAGAAAGCCTCTTGCTTATATTTGCTCCTATGGAGACCGAGATCACTGCTAAATCTTGTGTACTCCATTGTGATGCTGTAAAGCAAGAGGGCACACTTGCATGGAGGAGCAGACAGGATGGGTGACTCTAAAGTGACCAGCGAAGTATTCCATCCCATATACAGCATATTCAGCATAAAGCTGAATGATCACGATTGTTAAGCTCTTTTTCAATGGCTGGCATCTGAGGAGGACTCAGTCTGTTCTGCCTTCAATCTTCATGTCTTCTTGAATCCAGTTCCAGAATCCAGCTCCTGAATCTGGTTCCCCTCTGCTGCTGAGTGCAGCCTGAGACTTCCCCAGTGCCTGCTCCATAGCATGAGTGGTGATGGTGATGTAATTGCCATGGTGAGTGTGTGTGTTGGTTCAGTATTGGTTTTGTATGTTTTTTTGGTTGTTATTTTTTTTTCATTAAAGACATTTTATTTTTCCAATGCCTAAGTCTTTTTCCCTTATTCCCTTTCTCTTCCACTTTGGGAAGGGAGTGGTATTGAGAGTGTCTGTCATATGTCTAGAGGCTGGCCCAGCCCTAACCCTTTACAGCAAGGCATTGTTATTGTAGAATAAAATGGTCTATAGTTTAAGAACAATATTTTTTTTTTTTCTTTTACCTTAAAAAAACCACTTCTCTTTCAATCCAAGGTTTTAGAATCACAATGCCATGGGATAACTTTACTGGGAAGGGAGCTCATGTGGTGTCTGTTCCAAACTGATGCTCACAGCAGGGTCAGCCATGAGGTCAGAACAGGTTGCTCAGGGGCTTAATTCCTTTGGGGCCATAGGAAGAGAGAACCTGCACAGCCTCCCAGAGCACCTGCAACACTGCTCAGCTGGCACCCTGGGGAAAAGGTTTCCTTATAGCCAGTCTCATCCTCTCACATCTGTAGTGAGAGACTAATTTGTTTCAGAGCTTAGCACTTGTGACTAAAGTAAATGAAGCCATAGTCTGTGTTAATTGTATTTTAACCTTTACTTTTATCTATGGAACTATAACCAGTATGTGGTGGGTTGACCCTGGCTGGAAACCAGGTGCCCACAAAAGCCACTCTATCACTCCCCTCCACAGCTGGACAAGGGAGAGAAAATATAATGAAAGGCTCATGGATCAAGATAAGGACAGGAATATTATTCAGCAATTAGCATCACAGGCAATACAGACTCGACATGGAGAAAATTAATTTAATATATTACCAGTCAAATTAGAGTTGGATAATGAGAAATAAAAACTAAATCTTAAAACACCTTCCCCCACACCGTCCCTTATTCCCAGGCTTAACTTTACTCCCAATTTCTCTACCTCTTGCCCCCTGCGGTAGAGAGGGACAGGGAATGAGGGTTACAGTCAGATCATCACACTTGTCTCTGACGGTCTTTCCTCCTTAGGGGGAGGACACCTCATACTTTTCCCCTGCTCCAGCATGGGGTCCCTCCCACATAAGACAGACCTCCATAATTGCTACTAAATTACTATCAGTAAAAACAAATGTACTATGTGTGTGTATATATATACTTACTCTTAACAGTGGCAAATTTAGTGTATGTGTGTGTATACACACACACACTCTACAAGTCACTATAAAATTACCACTGGGAAAGCATGCATAAATACGTTAGAAACTTAAAGCAAATATATGTATATTACAAAGATGTTACAGAATTTCAACTAGTGTAGCAAGTATATACTTATGAATATTTACCTGTGCATGTTGTCCCAATTTTTCTTTTTTTTTACCTGGTATGCAAAGAGGCAAAATGCACGCAGAGTCAAGGTATCTGTTTTATTCCAGTTCTGCACAGAAAAGGGTGCCATGCAATAATTTGCGAAGTTAACACACCCCTTCAGAAGAGTTGTAGGATTTTATAAAGTTAGCAACAAAGAAGAAACTACAGTAAAGTAAATGATTGCTTAGTCATTTGTCAGTCCTAACTTTACATATGAAAAAAGATGTGGGAGAGTGGCTACAGGGTAAGGGGTCACATTCCCATGCAGAGACTTGCTGACGAGGAGCTGCACAGGCACAGGACACAGATAGTGTAACAGAATAGCAAGGTCAGATTGTTCCTTGAGAATGGGAGTTCTACAACAACAAGATGCCTGAGGTTTAAGATATGAGGAGCTGCACCAGCTGCACGACCACAGAGATAAGCAACTGGGCAGGTCTGACTTTTTATAGCCTAACCAATAATGAGCTTGCTTTTGCACTATGTATGAGCCTCATTAATAACTGTATAAAAGAGTGTTGGTCTTACCAATAAATGAGAATTGCCTGACTGCTCACATTGAGTGCCGTAATTCTCCCACCGTCTACGACAAAAAATAAATTTACCATTCTCTTATGCCGAGGTCTGATGGTGCCCTCCTTGCTATAGGCACAACCACCTACACAAGCCCACCTGGAATTTTTGTGACTGTTACCGCTTTTGTTGTGACAACAGCACACACCTATAAATATATTATGTGAGGTGTTATCAGTATGAAACTAACCCAACTGTTCCCAAGAGTGGGGCTAATCAACAATGGAAAAAGTATAATTTCAAAGATGATTGCATCAAAAAATTCATTCAGCCAGGCATCCCCGGTGAGTCTTCTGTCTGTCGAGATCTCATGCTGAGCTGTTCTTGCAGACAATTTAAAGGGGGCCTGTAAGAAAGATGGGAACGATCTTCTTAGAAGGGCCTGTTGCGATAGGACAAGGGGTAATGGTTTTCAAATAAAAGAGGGGAGATTCAGACTAGATATAAGGAAGACATTTTTTACAGTGTGGGTGGTGAAACACTGGCCCAGGTTGCCCAGAGAGGTGGTAGATGCCCCATCCCTGGAAACATTCAAGGTCAGGCTGGACAGGGCTCTGAGCAATCTGATCTAGTTGAAGATATCCCTGCTCACTGCGGGGGGGGGGGTTGAACTAGATGATCTTTAACGGTCCTTTACAACCCAAAACATTCTATGATTCTATGATTTTGGGTGTAGATACATAAGGCGGAATAAGACATCAGTTCCCAGACTAGTTATTGCTGACTCCTGTTTTCCTGGGAAGTTAGTTCGTTATCATAATTTCTCTGTCCTGCTAACTACTCCACATTAAGGAGGTATTGGGCTGAGTTTATCGCAGATGTCTTGGGACTGGGCTAAGGAGATACCCTTCTTTGTCAGTATGTTTGACAGGTTGACTTTGTGGTGGCTCCCATCACAGCTGCTGTATTTTACATTGCTGATATATTATTTTTATTATTTTTTTCCTATTATTAAAGGGAAAAATGGACCATTGCACAAGTGACTTGGTTTTAAGGAAATGTGATCTAATATTTTCAAATGTTGTAAATTTCTAGAATGATTATGAGTAAAAAATAGGAATTTTAAACATTTTTTATGTAAAATGAAGGTAAATATATCAAATCCTTTTAAACATTGGCATAAAAAACAGCTAATAACTGAGACTCATGGTGCCTGATGAAAAAATGAAACTCAGATTTTTGCTTACTTACTAGGTAATAGATTTCATAAAATATAGACTAGGCCATGCTTCAGTTTCTGTTTGACTTTCACTTTTCTAGAGCAGCAGACAAAGGGCACTAAATAACCTGCAAAATTACAACCTCTTTTTTCTTACTATTATTTGCTTGCCAATTTCTAGAGCAAGTGTGGTCCATTCACAATATGGAAACTGTGATCCTCAATTAAAGAATCAAAATAAGATAACACAGGGATGAGCTAATGCCAACAAAAGATAAATCACCTCCTGACCAGAGGGATTGGAGAGGGGGAAGTGGGATTTCCTGAAGGTAACCTAAGACTAGTTAGCATGTCAAAAATTACACCCCTGGGAGGAGACTACATGCTAATGTCAGCCTGCCTCTGTATAATGAACTAGCTAGTAATGATAGCATGCACAGAAGGGTGTGGAGGATCATATCATGGACTCCTGGGTTGAGGTGCAAGAGAGACTCTTTATTAGGACCGCAAACCCCTTATATAGCCAACTATGTTTACCATACAAACTTAACCAATGAGAGCACCCAGCCATGCCCTCATTAACAACACAGGCAAACACAAAAGTTCTCAGCTGCTTTACAGCTATCTTCAAAACAACAGTTCAAAGGCAGATGTTCACAGGACATTCCCGGGCTGTTTAGACTAACACTCCCACTGCTGCTGAAGTTTATACTCCCATCCTAACACTCCCTCACTTTCCCACCAGTCTAGCCCTGGGAAAACACTCCACAGAAGGGCATTATTTAGATGACCAAAAGGTGAACAATAAACAAGTATTGTGCAACTTCTCTCTGTTATAACCTGTATAAAACTCTACAATCCCTTTGAAGAGGTGTGAGCTTTGTGAACTATAGCTTGGCACCCCTTTCTGTACAGAACTGCATTAAACATTATAAGGTGGATCTTGACTCTGTGTGCTCATTGGCTCCTGTGCACCAGGCACAAACCTAAGCCCCAATTGAGGGACAACACATGGAGAAGAATAATGTATCTTCTGCACAGACAAATGGATCCAGACTCTTGCATTGCATAGACGCAACAGAACAGTCAGCAATAGGAAATGAGCAAAAATGGCAATAAACCCATTCTTCCTGTATAAGCTGTAGGTTTTATGACACTCTCCTAATTCCAGTCTTTTAGAAAATCCTTTTTTGTCTTCTCATTTGTTGTCACAAGAAAGGGTTAACAGTCACAGAACTTCCAGGTGGTGTTGTGTAGGTGGTTTTGAGGGCACTATCATACATTGGCTGTGCTGAACTAGTCTTCAAGATAAGAGAATGGTAAATTTCTGCTTTCATATGTAAAGTTAGGAGTAATGATGACTAACCAATCATTTGCTTCACTGTAGTTTCTCCTTTGTTGTTGTTTTATATAATACAACCCGTCTTATTTCTCAAAAGCTGTGTGAGCACTGTGAATTATCACCTGGCACCCTTTTCTGCGCAGAACTGGAATAAAACAAATATCTCGACTCTGTGTGTCAATTGTTTTTTGCACACCAGGTAAAGCACCCAGATTTGGGACAACACCTTCATGGTGATTCTCTGTTGTGATTAACGTGTCCTATCCTCAGTGCCGAATCCCGGGAGATGAGGGTCCATTGTCAGACTCAGACTCTCATAGACAAGAAGGCAAAATGGTGTTTTATTAAAGGCTACAGGCACTTATATCCTAGTAACAGAGCCAGCCCTTCGTGGGCGGTTTCCTACTTAGTTCCTATGTTTCCGTTACAGCATGTGATCTTCCGCATTGCCACATCCCTATACTACCACAATTCTCCATGTGAATTATCCTTCCTGCCCTACCTTCTCTCCTCCTCCCTGCTATTCTTAGGCTTTTTAGACCTGACAATCACATAAGATGGTTTAAATCATAACAACGTGTCACATCCCCTTCTCTAGACTGGTGGTACCTAGTGACCTCTGACAACTCAAGCAAGAGGAGCTTTTCTGCAACGATACAGGGATCAACTACAGGTTGAAAGGCAGGCTCATGGCCCCTGCACTGAAAGTAAGTGGTGCAGCTCACAAACATATTTTCTTGTTTTGCTTGAAGTAAAATTTCATTATTATTTATTACATTATTGGGTCTGACTGGGATGGAGGTAACTTTCCCCATAGCAGCCCTCATAGTGCTGTGCTTTGTATTAATAGCTAGTAAGGTGCTGATAACACACCAGTGTTTTGGCTACTGCTGAGTAGTGCTACACAGCATAAAGGCTGTCTTTCCAAACCACACAACACTCAAAGGCCAGTGGGCTGGGAGTGGGTAAGAGCTAGAAGGGGACATAGCCAGGACAGCTGATCCAATCTGAACAAAGGGATATTCCATACCATATGATGTCATGCTCAGCAATAAAAGCTGAGAAATGGGGAGGAGAGGGGGGCATTCGTTATCAAGGTGTTTGTCTTCCAGAGCAATTGCTATGCATAGAGGCCCTACTTTCCAGGAAGTATCTGGACATTGTTTGATGATGGGAAGTAAGGAATAAAGCTTTTTCCTTTGCTCTGCATGCAGCTTTTGTTTTTTCTTTATTAAATTAACTTTATTTTGACCCAGTAGTTCTTTTTCATCTTATTTTCTCCCCCCCATCCTGTTGAGCAGGGGAAGTGATAGAGAAGCTTGGTGGGCACCTGGCGGCCACCACAATTATTTTGACTTCCTACAACCCACATATGAGGATCATAGAATCATAAAATCATTCTGGTTGGAAGAGACCTTCAAGATCATGAAGTCCAACTGTTAACCCAGCACTGACAGGTCACCGCTAAACCACATCACTAAGCCCTACATCTACACGGCTTTTAAATGCCTCCAGGGATGGGGATTCCATCACTTCCCTGGGCATCCTGTTCCAGTGCTTTAGAACCCTTTTGGTGAAGATATTTTTCCTAGCATCTAATCTGAACTTCCTCATGCACAACTTGAGGCTGCTCCCTCTTGTCCTATCTCTTGTTACATGGGAAAACAGACCAATCCCCACCTTGTTCCAACCTCCTTTCAGGTAGTTGTAGAGAGCAAGAAGGGCTCCCCTGAGCCTCCTTTTCTCCAGGCTAAACAACCCCAGTTCCCTCAGCTGATCCTCATAAGACTTGTGCTCTAGACCCTTCACCAGATTCTTTGCTCTTCTCTGGACATGCTCGAGACCCTCAATGTCCTTCTTGTAGTGAGGGACCCAAACTTTAACCCAGCATTTGAGGTGTGGCCTCATTAGTGACGAGTACAGGGGGATGATCCCTGCCTTAGTCCTGCTGGAAACACTATTTCTGATACAAGCCAGGATGCGATTGACCTTCTTGGCCACCTGGGAACATGCTGGCTTATATTCAGCCAGCTATCGACCAGAACCCCTAGGTCCTTTACCACTGGGTGGCTTTCCAGACACTCTTCCCCAATCCTATAGTGTTGCAGGGGGTTGTTGTTTCCCAAGTTGTTCTGGGTTTGGTTAGGGTTAATTATCAAAAGCAGCTGCTGGCCCAAGCAAGGGGAGGGCTGGCCTGGTGTTGGGGTGCCTGTTTTCAACTTATTTCAGCTTCTGGCGTCAGCTTGCATCTGGAACAGGGAAAGCAGTGTCTTGGGTACTGGTAGAACCACACAGTTCCTATCACTCACTTTGTATATTAGTTCATTATTAATATTGTTATTTTTGTTGGGGTTTTTTTTTCTCACTTTGTGTTGTTTCATTAAACTGTTCTTATCTCAACCGATGGGGTCTCACGTTTTTCTTCCTCCCGATTCTCCTTCCCATCCCGCAGGAGGGTGTGTGTGGGGGGGGGAAGCAGTGGGTGAGCGACTGTGTGGTGTTTAGTTGCCAGAAAAGGTTAAACCATGACACAAGTACAGGACCTGGCACTTGGCCTTGTTGAACCTCATACCACTGTCCTCAGCCCGTTGATCCAGCCTGTCCAGATCCCTCTGTAGAGCCTCCCTACCTTGAAGCAGATCGACAAACTCACCCAACCTGGTGTCGTCTGCAAAATTGCTGATGGTGCCCTCAATCCACTCATCTGGATCATTGATAAGGATATTAAACAGAAAAGGCACCAGTAGTGAGACCTGGGGGACACCACTTGTGATTGGCCACCAACCGGACTTAAATACCTTCATCACCACGCTCTGGGACTGGCTATCCAGCCAGATTTTTACCCAGTGGAGAGCACACCCATCCAAGCCATGAGCATCCAGTTTCTACAGGAGAATGCTGTGGATGCTGAAAAGCTGCTAGCAGAGGGATTTTCCTAGGTTCTCACAATATTCGGTGAGAATCCTGCCTTTCTCACACGTGTTATGAGAAACAGTAGGACGGTTTTGTAAACTAGACTAACACATGGTGTTTTGATAAGTTCTGTTTATGGTACATTGTAAAAATATTTTGAAATAGGTGCTGTAGGACTTTAGCCAATCACCCTAGGAGATGGGTGATCACTGACCAATTGCCCTATGGGGCTAGGGTATATAAAATGGGGTTGTAAATTAATAAAATTGCTTCTTTTGCCTGCTCTTGCTGAATTTATATGTTGCTGCATCTCTCTGCTCCCGGCATAAACAGCGACAGAATGCTATGGGAAATGGTGTCAATGGCTTTACTAAATTAAAGATAAACAATATCCACAGCCTTTCCCTCATCCACTGAGCAGGTTATGTTGTCAAAGAAGGAGATCAGGTTAGTCAAGCAGGACTTGCTGTTGAACTCTGACTTGAACAAGTTGATGTTTCAAACATTGTGTGAAGAATACTCTGACCTAAAAAAGTTGATGTAAGAAGCAGCCTTGTGGTTAGAACACGGGACAAAATATGCTAGCTAAGACAGGAGTGAAGTACATTGGAGGATAAATAGCGTCATCCACTTGCTAAGTTTTCATATGTCCCACTAAAGTAAGTTTGCTGCCTACCAGGCAAAGGGTAATACAGGGTCTCCGTGACCACCGACTCAACTGGTGGAAAGCGTTAAAGCTACCCTTCTCCCGGTCATTACCACTTCTTTACGCTTTCTATGCAAATTAGCACCACCTCTCTATGCTTCCCATGCAAATTAAGAGATACATCAAGAAGAAGCAAAGCAACACCGCTCTTATCAGAGAATAAAAAAAGCTTCAAGTACACTGGCAGGTGCACACCCACCACCAAATACCTCCCCTAAGGAACAGACCAGGTGAGACATGTCTGGACCCCTGGGTGGCGATCTGAAACTTTGCCTATTCTTTCACTCTCTCTCCTCTCCCTTTTCTCCGTCTCTCCTCTTTACCTTCTCTTTCCTTTAAGTACATCATATATAGTTTTAGTCAGGGGATTAAGAATTAAAAATTTTAATGTTATGGACCTATGATGTAAGTCTTCTTAATTTAACCTAAACAAATCACCGAACCTCCATCACTCCCTTCTTCCCCCCCCCATCGAGTGGGACATGACACCTGCCTTTCATAACCCCATGCTGATCACCTGGCTCTCCTGTACATGCCATGTGATGGCACTGAATATCATAGAATAGAATCATAAAATCATAGAATTGTCAGGGTTGGAAGGGACCTTAAAGATCATCCAGTTCCAACCCCCCTGCAAATGGCAGGCACACCTCTCTCTAGATCAGGTTGCTCAGAGCCCCATCCAGCCCGGTCTTAAAAACTTCCAAGGATGGGGCTTCCACCACCTCTCTGTGCTGATACACAGAAAAGACTCCACTACTGAATAAGTAGTAAAGTAGGTATGTTTATTCCAGCGCTGGGATGCATGGGGGATAATTCCTCCAAAGTCATGCGTGCCCCCAGCTTAGTATATATTGGATTACGTGTTCCATATTCATTAAGTTTCACAATAGGCCTATACATATTCATTACCTAGCCCTGCCCAGCCTCTCTTCATATTATAATGAACCCAAAAGTCATTTGCATCTGCATTGCGCTTGCGCAGTATCCTCTGGTGGTCGTGGGTAGGGGTCCCCAGGATGAATTAAGAGTCTTCCTCAGATGAAGTAAAGAGTCTTCCTCATTCTAAACTTTTCACCTTACTTTTCTGCGCATGCTCTTTATGTCCTTGGCCCGAGTTCAAACCTCAAGGCTGGTTTAGGCTGGTTTTTGTTGTTTTCAGGTTCGAGAACAAGGACTCGGTTCGAGGCTCTCCCCATTATCAGTCACTCCTTAGTCTCCCATCCTGCTTTGGTAGACATAACAGATGTTGAGCTAGCTGTTCATTACCCTTGGAACATATCTTCCCAGTAAATCATTTAGTCTCTGTCTCCCCCCTGATTCAGTGCAACCCTAAGTTATAAATGTTCTCATAGTTTTTAACTTTGCAGCCTTGTAAGCTGTAGCTCATCTTGTGAAACCTTGGCCCTTGTAGATAAGGGGAACGTCAACCCATTCCAGTGTTTCACCACCCTCATGGTGTAGAAATTCTTCCTAATGTCTAATCTGAATTGACCTATCTCTAGTTTTAATCCATTCCCTCTAGTCCTGTCACTGCCCAACAGCCTAAAAAGTCCCTCCCCAGCTTTCTTGTAGGCCCTCTTCAGATACTGGAAGGCCACAATAAGGTCTCCCTGGAGCCTTCTCTTCTCCAGACTGAACAACCCCAACTCTCTCAGTCTGTCCTCATAGAAGAGGTCCTCCAACCCTCTGATCATCCTCGTGGCCCTTCTCTGGACACATTCCAGCACGTCCATATCTTTCCTATAATAGATGATCTGCTCCGTAATGTTCCCTGGCACCAAGGTCAGACTGACAGTCCTATAGTTCCCTGTATCCTCCTTCCGGCCCTTCTTGTAGATGGGTGTCACGTCAAAGGTGCAAGTGTGACTTTTGCGTACCAAAGCCCCAAGGGCTTGCACTGGAGCAGTTTCACAAAGTCAAAAAGGAGATTTAAGTGTTCTGTGCAGAGCTCCACTAAGGGCTTGCACTGAGGCAGTTTTGCCCGTCTCAGAGCCCAGATAAGAGCTTGTATGTATCCAGTAGTTTCCTGTTTCAGAGCCCCTCTAAGGACTTGCACTGAGACAGATTAAAAGTTAGATAGTCTTGATTTAATAAAGAACAGATACCATAGGTTTGGATTTGCTGTTGCACTAAGTGCAAAAAGGAAAACTGACATACCGAGGATCTTGCTGATTGATCTGCAAGTTCCGGGCCGTCTGGAGGTCAGCGTGTTGCCTCCAGATGGTATGAAACACAGCGGCCTGCACAGGCTGGAAAATTATTGATGTATATCAAAAGGGGTTAATTCATCTGTTGCTATAAGGCATAGCATTTGCATCAGAGTAGGAGAATTGGGGCCATACTGGTCTGTAGCCTTCTGCAATTCTTATATCACCCTCCATGCAAAGGCGACATGCTCATCCTGGCCTCCCTGAGCGCTAACACGAGCAACCAGAAACGCCATAGGTCCCCCCTCTTCTAGTGCAGTAGTGCTGCCTCTCCTGGTCCCAGGAATGGTGATATTCTCTGAGTTCCCAATTACCCTCCTGCAATGCCTGTGCTTTCACTTGCTGCCAGAAGTCAGACAGATTGCGTGGGACAACAGTAACTTGGGCAGGGGGAAGGGTCCATGGACAACCGTGGCATCCCAAGCCCTCCTGCAGGGGAGCTTCCATCTGTGCCTCACCAGGCAATGTCAGATCCAGGAGAGCCCCTGCCCCAAGGTCCCCCCAATCATCAGGATCTTCCGGCAGCAGCAGAGGGTAATGATGGGCTGCACATATAACAGGGGGCTCATCTCCCAGGGAGCTACAGACGAGTCGCTGTCCAAGGGAGGGGACAATGGGCTCAGTTCTTGGCTCCTTTGCTGGTTTTGGGCATGTCTCTGTTTCAGGGGGCAGAGCATGGGGACAAGGATACTCCCGGGCACAAGAGTCCCAAGGGTGTGGGTACTCTCGGTCCCCGCCCCTTCTCGGGGCTGCGGGTAGGAACCAGGCTTCATTGGTTTGGATTGAGACCTTGTAGATAGTGTTTATCTGCAGGAACAGGACAACAAGACATCTTGAGGCACCTGAGCATGCTGAATAGACAAGAATCGTCAAGAATAAGGATTTTAGGCTTTAGGTCACTAAAACAACATGGGGGAAGATGAACTAAATGTCCACCAGAGGTCATGGAAGACCACTGAGGGGAGAAAAAACCCTAACCCTAATTTTACTACGCATGCTCAGACTATGTAAATGAATTCCAGGAACTCATTAGTATAAGACTGCCCTTTCTAAGAAATAGAATGAATATGTATGTTTAGTCTGCATATAAGCTGTGTACCCAGCTTGTATTGGTGCACACATTTGAAGGAGTGATCCCCTGTGCATCCAGCGCCACAAAATAAAGAAAGCCCGCTTAATAACTTTGGTTATTGAGTTTTTCACTGCATCACTGGGCTTCCTTGGGAGGGAGGAATCAGCCTCAGGATCACTCGGATCGGCAACAGGCACGGCAATAGCACTAGCAGTATGGGAAGCTTCCAACTTTTCAGCTTAGTCTCGCTGTTTCTTACGATCTTTTAAAATCTCTAGCATCAAGCACCAAGTAGTTAATAGTCCCATTGCCTCCTTACATCTACGGGTAGCACTGTCAGTCAACTTTTCCACAACCTGCTCCCACACCTGGACACTAAATGCTGTTCTGTATTCACTGGGAAGCCATTCTGTTTACCCCATATGAGCATTTTTTGTAACGTGAATTCCTCCAATTTAAGTCCTCTTTTCTTCAAAATCATTTTACACACATTTAAAATGCTGGTCTCTTCTTTAGTGAGAGTCCCACCCATGTTCCTGGTGGCTCACCTGGTACATACCTGGCGTCAAATATTCGTCCGCTGACTAGCAGCTCCACCGCTGCTCTCAGCTTCACTGGGCTCCGTCTCCACTGCTTTTCCAGCAGTCCACGGCTTCCTTGGGGTCAACAGATGTCACTGTTGACACGGACAAACAACATTAGACACTGATGCTGTGAGTGCAAAAATTTCCAAAGGCACTTGTATTGCTCTATACCACTATATTTATACCCATCCTCACTCAGACTTGTACAGAGGTGTCTCTGCCTCATTGGTCCATAGTTGTTTTTCTCACTTATTTGTAGGGATTGAAAAGAGTAGGACAGAAATAGTTGTTAACTAGAAGTAGTTATGCTAAGGCCTGCAAGGCCAAAACACAGCTAACACTGTCCCGACCTTGAGAAGATGAGACCAAGGATGAGAAAAGCAGAAGCACCTGGCAAAACAGGAGGATAAGAGGAGAAAAACAGGGTGCTGAAGGAAGAAACCCAGGAGAAACGCCAGCCAATTAAAAGTGTTTGAAGTGCACATGGACAGACTCTGGTTTTGAGTGTGGGGCCAATGAGAAGTGACCTGGGTGTGTGAGCAGTATTGTCTCATGTAGAAATATAGCATGTTGTACTTAATAAAGTGACTTCTGATTACAACCATATTGGCTGTGCTGTCGGAGTCGATCCCTGCACCCTACATTTGGTGACCCCAATGTGATACGATTCTACGGGATAGGAGTTGGAGGGAAAAGAAAAAGCAGAGGACTCGCCACGGTCAGGAGATGGCAGGACCATTAACTGGATGGCCGAGAGAGATGTGGTAACAGGAGCCAGCTGGACCGTAACTGGGCGTTCAAGAGAGACGTGGTAACAGACAAATCAGTGCTCTGGAAGAAAAGGTAAGCGACAGCGAGGGTCAGAATGGGAGCCAATAGTACTAAAGAAGAAGAAAAGTCAAGAGACATTCTGAAGCATATCCTTTCTATGAAAGGGATAATAGTGGAAAAATGGGCATTAGAGGACATATTGACCTGGGGACAAAAAAGAGGACATTTTAAAGAGGCTAATGCAGTTTTTGATGTGGATATATGGAAAGAAATAGGAAAAGACTTATGGGACTCAGTGGCTAATGGGTCTCGGAATGCAGTGGACATGAGCCTCACCTGGAAGCGGATAGTCGATCGATACTTTAGGAGACTTAAATGCGGAGCGTAAGATCGCAGCTGCTGCTGAAGCCGCTTTTCAACCAACTTCATTAGCATGCCCCGCGGACGCACTGAGGTTCTTTGGGGGTGATAATGAGCTCGACGTCGCTAAATTTTCATCAGTCCCGCCCTACCCTGTGATCCTCTGAGCCCCTACTGAAATGGAAATCGACCTGCCACAGCCTATACCATCAGGCAAGGCTAATTCCCACCCTGCAAATGACTCATCCTGCCCTGCAAAGGACTCTCCTGCAAACCCCCCCTTACCTTCTGCTCCTCAATCCCCCCTGAGGGCCCCCCCCCCCCCCCCCCCCCGGCCCCCCCCCCACACCCCCCCCCCCCCCCCCGCCACCCTCCCCATCAGCCACTACCCCCCGCCGGCCTCCACCCCCCTGCCACCACCCCTCGCTGCCACCGCCGGACGCAGTGCTTTCCCCCCGCCAGAAAGCCCGTTGCCTCTGCTGCCAACTGAACAGGAACTCTAAGGGAAAAATCTTCACGACGAGCTCACGTGGCAAGGAGCGCAGCTAAAAGATATATTGCAAATATTGGATAACATCTCGGACTCGGACAGATATCGCGACAAATATTGGGACAGATACCAGGACAGACATCGGGACAGATATCGGGGCATGAGAGGATTGACTGATCTGCCAAAGGTGGGGGTGAGGGAGGAATAAAAGCGGGAAGAATTAGAGGAATGGGTGGATGGGATCGGGGGAGGCTATAACCTGGTGCAAAGATTGTTACAAATGAAGTGATCCTAGACGGACTCTCAGTAAATTTTCTTTTATTGAAATAGGAAAGCAAAACAGCGCTGGGTGGCTGGGGAGTCTCAGCTCCACCAACGGCTCGCAAATTCAAACAAGCTAAACAACCCCTTTTATCTTCGTTGAGGTCTCTTTGATACACCCCTCAAATTTTTTTTCGTGATCTGGGTTTCTTTATCTCCACAATCATCTCGGGCGGTTTCACAAAGTGTTTGTTGCGACATTTGCTAAAAGTAGCCCCCCTCTTCCTTTCGTTTTTCTTACACAGTTGATTAACATAAAGGTAAGGGTATACATTTTGGTCAAGGTAACATAACAGTACAGTCTTAGCATTTGCTCAAGATAGTACATTTTGATAACATTGTGGTTAAGCTTTCTGACATTCACAAAGGATGTTCTTGGGAAAGATCATTCCCCTTGCCTAACTCGTTTGATCAGCAAATTACTCCTAGTTACATATTACAATCCCCCCTTTTCTTTTATATATGCTTAATTTGCTGATCAAACCTAGACAATACGTCACGCACTGCGTCCGACTCATGGATTCCAGTTTGCTGGATGCTCATCTCCAATTCTGATTGTCTCATAGCCATTAACTTCACTTGTTCCAGTCGATCGGGGCTAATGATAGTTGGTTAATATTTAAGGACCTCTTCTTCCAAGCTCAGGGCCAGTGCATCCCAGCAGGTGGGAAATCGAGAAAGAGAGCCAGTAGACCTGCATGATTAAGTAAGGAATTACAGAGTAGACTTAAGAGGAAGAAGAGGGTCTACATCTTATGGAAAGAGGGGCTGGCTACCTGGGAGGAGTATAGGACTGTTGTTAGAGAATGTAGAGAGGCAACTAGGAAGGCTAAGGCCTTGCTGGAACTCAACCTTGCAAGGGAGGTCAAGGGTAACAGAAAGGGCTTCTTCAAATATATTGCAGGAAAAGCTAATGCTGGACGCAACGTAGGCCCTCTGCTGAATGAGACAGGTGTTCTGGTGACAGATGACACAAAGTTATTAAATGCCTTCTTTGTCTCTGTCTATACTGCTGAAGACTGTCCTCAAGAGCTCCTGGCACCTGAGGCACCAGAGGATAGCATGACTAAGGACTCTTCCCTGGTTGATGAGGACTGGGTTAAAGAACAGATGAGTAATCTGGACATCCATAAGTCCATGGGTCCTGACGGCATGCATCCAAGGGTGCTGAGGGAGCTGGCACAGGTCATTGCTAGACCACTCTCCATTATCTATAGTAAGTCATGGCACACAGGAGAGGTGCCTGGGGACTGGAGGAGGGCAAACATCACCCTAATCTTCAAAAGGGGCAAGAAGGAGGACCCTGGTAACTATAGACCAGTCAGCCTCACCTCCATCCCTGGAAAGATAATGGAGCAACTTATCCTTGACACTATCCTTAGGCATGTCAAGGACAAGAGGTTCATCAGGAGCAATCAACACGGTTTTATCAAGGGGAGGTCATGTTTGACCAACCTGATAACTTTTTACGAGGACATAACCAGGTGGATAGATGATGGTAGAGCAGTGGATGTGGTTTTTCTTGATTTCTCTAAGGCATTTGACACTGTCTCCCACAGCATCCTTCTTGCTAAACTGAGACAGTGTGTTCTGCTTGATCAGGTAGTGAGGTGGATTGGGAATTGGTTGAAAGAAAGAAGCCAGAGAACTGTGGTCAATGGGATGGAGTCCAGCTGGAGGCCTGTAACCAGTGGGGCTCCACAGAGGTCGGTGCTGGGACCGGTTCTGTTTAACCTGTTCATCAGTGACCTGGATGAGGGCACAGAGAGCACTGTCAGCAAGTTTTCTGACGATACCAAGCTGCGTGGAGTGTCTGACACCCCAGCAGGCTGTGCTGCCATTCAGCGAGACCTGGACAGGCTGGAGGGTTGGGCAGGATGAAATTTGATGAAATTCAATAAGGGCAAGTGCAGAGTCCTGCACCTGGGAAAGAACAACCCCAGGTATCAGTATAGGTTGGGGACTGAGCTGTTAAAAGTCAGTGAAGGGGAAAAGGACCTGGGGATCCTGATTGATGGGAGGCTGACCATGAGCCAGCAGTGTGCTCTTGTGGCCAAGAGGGCCAATGCCATCCTGGGGTGTATTAGAAGGGGTGTAGCTAGTAGGTTGAGAGAGGTTCTCCTGCCCCTCTACTCTGCCCTAGTGAGGCCACATCTGGAATACTGTGTCCAGTTCTGGACCCCCCAGTTTAAGAAGGACATGGAACTGCTGGAGAGGGTCCAGCGCAGGGCTACAAAGATGATTAAGGGAGTGGAACATCTCTCTTATGAGGATAGACTGAGGGAGCTGGGGCTTTTTAGCTTAGAGAAAAGAAGACTAAGGGGTGATTTAATCAATGTTTATAAATATATGAACGGTGAGCGTCAGGAAGATGGAGCCAGGCTCTTCTCGGTGATGCCCAGTGATAGGACAAGGGGTAATGGGTTGAAGCTGAGGCACAGGAAGTTTCATGTAAACATAAGGAAAAATTTTTCCACGGTGAGAGTGACGGAACACTGGAACAGGCTGCCCGGGGGGGTTGTGGAGTCTCCCTCTCTGGAGATATTCAAGACCCGCCTGGACACATTCCTGTGTGACTTGGTCTAGGTGATCCTGCTCTGGCAGGGGGATTGGACTAGATGATCTCTCGAGGTCCCTTCCAGCCATTCTGTGATTCTATGATTCTATGATCTTTAATAAAGGACACTAATTTGTTAAGAATACAGGGCCCAAAAGTTAAGGCCAAAAGCAACATTATAAGGGGTCCAGCCAAGGTGGAAATCAAAGTGGTTAACCACAGTGACTGATTGAAGCAAGATTCATACCAGGACGACTGAGCTTCTCGTTCCCGTTTTCGTTGTTCCAACCCTTCCCTTAGCTTAGCTAATGAATCCCTCACTACCCTGGTATGATCCGCATAGAAACAACATTCTTCACCCAAGGCGACACACAATCCCCCTTGTTGCAAAACCAGAAGGTCCAGTCCTCTCCCGTTCTGTAAGACCACCTCTGATAACAAGATCAATGATTTTTCCAAATAGGAGATAGATTTCTCAATTCGGGCTAAATCCTCATCCACAGCAGCCCTCAAAGAGGACAGACCCTGTTGTTGTTGCACCAAGGAAGTTACACCCGTGGCAGTCCCAGCAACCCCTAAACCAAGCAGAGTAGCTATCGTGATTGCAAATATGGGTTCCCTCTTACTGATTCTATGTTTCAGGTTACTCCAATGTATATACATTGTTTCCTCCCCATGTAAGAGGATTCTGGGTACTACAGTAACTTGTATACAGAATTCCGAGGCATTTTGTTTGAGTATCACAGTGGACACACATGGTGTCAATCCAGTGATGGAACAAATCCACCATGCCCCAAGGCTAGGTAGGATCCACGGTATTTCAGCCAAGATATTCTCAGTTTTGTTAGCACATAGAACTTCTTTCCCCTTTGGTATTTTCCCTATACACCACCCACTTCCCCTCACTCGTTGGAAGGTAATCCCCACTTTTTGTTCTTTCCAGTTGCATTCGGAAGGGCTAACATCAGTAGAGGTATTAAAAGGAGACGATACTGCAATCCCTTCATAAAAGGGAGGTTTCACATCATAACACAGCCAACAAGAGATAGTATAATTTGGTCTTGTTGCATTTAAAGCTTGATAGGCTGCCTGCATCACAGCCCATAAAGGTTTGGTCTCCTGGGGTGCTTCGTCCACCTTATTCGTAGAAGTTAAATTCGTTCTGGGGGTGGCTACTGATAAGATTATAGGGGTCCCCGTCTTATGTTTCTTTCCTTTACTCTTCTGCTTTTTAACAGCTTGGTTAGGTCCTACTACCTTCAATCCCCTTTTGACCTCTCCTTTTTTTATAAATATCAATCCTCCTCGATCAGTCCCCAGTTCTCGAAATCTCACTCCCCAAGTTTTACCAAGGACCCACCCCAGATCCTGGGGTTGTAATACCTGGACATGCAAGGATCTACAGTCTCCTGCTTCAGACACTCCTCCGCTGTAGTCATAGGTAGGCCTGGTACATCTAGGCGGCATCCATGAAACATTAAGATATCCATCCGTTTTAATAACTTCCCAATCTCCAGTTGTTATGGTCTCACAACCCCAATAGGCACAATAATAATGGTTAGGAGTTACAATATCCTTTTCCCAGATTGGAACTAGGGCACCAGCAGGTGGCCTTTAAATTTGTCGCTCCTAATGCATATTGCCTCACGGGGTCAACATTCCGTTCCTTCGGTACTACCACCACCCCCTACTATTGAGCCTAATAGTTCACAATTGGTTATGTCAAAGGAGGGGGCTCCTGCAGTAACATTAAACTTGAGGATCTTAGAGGTGTCCCAACTACCAAGGGTCCAGTTATAGGGTTGATGTACATACCCTGCAGTTGCTGCAACTAATATCATCAACAAAATGCCAGCCTTCATCTCCCCACCTTTCCGTACCCCTCTGCCTTCCTCATCTACTCTTTTGCAAAGAGCAACGGGATATCGGTATCTTCTCGGCAGCAGCAGGTATTCTTCAGGGGAGTTTTCTGGCTCTCCTTTAGACTACTAAGTGGATGCTGTACAGATCGTCGCACCCCACTGTAATTTCTCATATTCCAGGTGCTTATTACACCTTACCAACTTCCCATAACAGGACCCCAGAAGTGTTGTCTCTCCAATCCCTCCAGAGGCCAATTTCCTTATTTTCTATCACAAATTTCCAGTTCTAATCTGGGTTCTCAGGGAGCTCTTCTGCAGTTGTCCACCGCTGTTTCACTATGTCCTATAACTACGGTTCTAGGGTTCTACGATTATATGTATTATTACAGATTCTACACACAACTCTAGGCCGTATTAGTACTTGATTTGCCACCCACGTTGATTGGCACTCCCCGTATTTGCAAAAAGTTTCCACAAACACAATTATTACTTAACAAGTCTTGGAAAAAAAACAATTTTCAATAATCTCTTCTGCTATTGAAAGGGTCTCCTCATCATCCCCAGGTGGCGACGTTTCCTTAAGTTCCACAATGAAGGGTGAAAGAGCCAAAAGCCACTGTTGTAGTCGTCGATTCAGGGCTTCCCGGGCCCACTCATTTGGGCTTTCTATATACCTAAAATGGTCCTCCAAATTTTACCTTTCCTTAGAAAATTGCAGCTTCAGTGTTTCTGGCTCCCCACTCACAGTCCATCTCTCCGGAGGGAGGGGTCCCTTGATCCGTCTGGCGTGTGTCCACACTTTTTCTGCTGTTCGTATTGCAGTATCTGTGGTAAGTAAAACAACAAAAGGTCCTTCCCAACGGGGGGTTAGAGACGTTTCTTTCCAGGTTTTTACTAGTACTCGATCACCAGGTTGGATTCGGTGTATGGACATATCCAGAGGGGGCCTCTGCACCGCCAAACCCTTTTTCCTCAGTTCCTGTCTCCTTTTTGCAAGTTCTAATAGGTATTCTGTTAGTATTTTATCTTCAACCTTGGGGCATTCTATCAATAATCCAAAGTCATAAGGCATTCCATACAACATTTCAAAAGGGGATATACCAGTATCGGTTCTTGGCTGAGTCCTGATGTAGAGCAAAGCCAAGGGTAAACATTTAACCCAATTAATTTTTGTCTCCACCATGAGTTTAGTTAGATGCTTCTTTATTTCCCCATTCATTCTTTCTACCCTCCCAGAACTCTGCGGGTTCCAGGGGGTATGATAATCCCATTTGGTGCCAAACAGTTTAGTTATTTCTTTAATTATTTTAGATGTGAAATGTGGGCCTCGGTCTGAGTTGCTTACTGCAATGGTTCCATATCTTGGAATAATTTCTTCTAAAAAGATTTTAACAACTGTCCTTGCAGTAGCTTTTACTACTGGGAAAGCTTCTACGAAATGTGTAAGATGATCAACCAAAACTAATAAATACTGATATCTTCCCACTCTCGGCAGCTCGGTAAAATCTACCTGTATTATCTCAAATGGTCTCTTAGCCAATTCACGGCCTCCTTGAACCTTTTCCCTAAGTTGTTGTTTATTCACCTTGTGGCAGATTAAGCATCCTTCTAAAATCCTCTTAGCTATACTATATATCCCAACAGAGGCATAGTTTATTTCAAACTGATCCACTAAAGCCTGAGTTCCCCAGTGAGTTTTATGGGGGAGTTTAGTCAATATTCCCCATGCCAACCCCTTTGGAAGAATTTCTCTACCATCCGGTAACTGCCATTTATTACCCCTTTTTGTTGCTCCCAGCTGTTTTAATTTTTCCAATTCCTGAAGAGTAAAACTTTTATTAAATTGCTGTTTTTCTGGTTCGTTTCCCAGGGTCTGAACTATTAACAAGGCAGCTCGCTTAGCTTCTGCATCTGCTAGGTTGTTTCCTCTCACGGTGGGAGTCAGTCCCCTCTGGTGTCCCTTCACATGAACTACAGCTATCTTCTGGGGACCTCTTAGAGCTCTTAAAACTTCTAAGATTAGTTTCTCATGAATTAGTCCCTTCCCTTGGGTATTAATTAAACCCCTTTCTTCCCAAATTTTTCTGAAAGTTTGCACCACCTCGAAGGCATATTTTGAGTCCATATATATCGTCCCTATTTTATTTTCCAAAAGTTTTAGTGCCCTCCACATAGCATACAATTCTCATGCCTGCGCAGACCACGTCCGATCCAAGGGTCCTGATTCCTTTGAAATGTATGCCCATCGATGATGGCATACCCGGATTTTCGTTGTCCTTCAACCACTCGGGAGGAGCCATCCACGAACAGTTTTTCTCCTCCCAATTCTTCCTCTTCCAAATCTTCCCTTATCTTAGTTTGTAAATTTTTCAGTTGGAGACAATCATGTGTTAATTTGTCTCTAGGTTCCCCATATAAAAACTGGGCCGGATTCTGAATGGAGACGGTCTACAGTTCAAGTTTGGGGGAGTTAATCAGAATTCCTTGATACTTTAACAATCGGCTATCTGTAAGCCAATTGTCGGCCCGTTGTTGCAATACTCCTCGGATATTGTGGGGAGTATATGTAATGAAGAAAATTGGATGATTCGTGTCAATAAGATGTGACAACAGGGGGTTGCTGTTAAAAGGGAACAGGTAAACCAATCACTTAAGCTGGTTTGCTCTAATAAAAGCACGAAATCAGGTATAGAAAGGTACCAAATGTATTTTGCCCTGCTGGGGACTCAGCCCTCCAGGACATCATCCTTGCTCCCACCGGATACAGGCCTGGCTGAGGCCTGAGTTGTAAATGTCCTCATAAAACCTAGTTTAGTAGTGAAGTGAGGGGGACAGTATTCTGCTTGAAAGGTAATAAAGCAAGTTGAGCAACCATTGTTATCCTGGGGCATCCTGAGATAAACAGGAGACAGGATGCTGAGGCCTTGAGACAAGCTTGATGGGCCTTAGCTCATCTTGCATGGCTTGTAGATAAGGGAAGATTACTCCAAGACAGGGAGGAATAAAGAAAAGCCCCCCCCAGTCTTGTGATCTCTGACTCATTGCAACTCTGCATCCTGAGACAAAAGGTGAAAAGTACCCTGCGAGGAAGACTGAGAGCCTTCCTCCCGAAGACCCCTGCCCACGACCACCAGACGGCATTGCGCAAGCGCCAATGGGAGGAGGCCTATGATAATGAGTTCCCGGAACTGATTGTAATAATCCAACCCCATATCATGAATATGTAACTAACTCTGTTAAATATGCATACTTTGGTGTAATAAATACCTGCTCGATGGACACTTCGGTGTGCAAGTTAGGAGGAATGATCCCCCTTGCACCCGGCGCTGTAATAAACATACCTGCTTTATAACCTTTTACGGGTTGTAGAGTTTGTTTTCCGCATGTCTGTAGCCTTATAAACTGTAGCTTGTTTTACATAGCTGTAAACTGTGTTTTGTCTTACATAGTTGTAAGTTGTGTTTTGTTTTACATAGTTTGTCTTACATAGTTATAAGCTGTGTTTTGCCTTACATAATTGTAAGCTGTAGCCTGTCTTACATAGCCTTGAGAGTTATCAAGGTTCTCATAAATCCTGCAGCCTGTCTTGTGTGGTCTTGGTCTTTGTAGATAAGGGAAACTAACTCCAAGACAGGGAGGAATACAGGAGAGTCTCCCACAGACAAGCCAGGTCACATTAACCCTGTGATTTCTGACTCAGCGCAACTCTGCATTTTGAGACAAAAGGTGAAAAGTACATTGCAAGGAAGACTGGGGGCCTTCCTCCTGAAGACCCCGGCCCACGACCACCAGACAGCAGTGCGCAAGTGCCAAAGGGAGGAGACCTATGATAATGAGTTCCTGGACCTGATTATAATAATCCAATCCCATATAATGAATATGTAGTTAATGCTGTTGGATATTCATGATTTAGTGTAATAAATGCCTGCCTGCTTGACATCTTGGTGTGCGTGTTGGTGGAGCGCAGACTCCCCGCGCACCCAGCGCTGCTTGCTCATTACCCATCACTAATAAATTTTTAATTTTTTATTTAAAGATGATTTTGGTCTCATTTATAACAGTATATACTCTTAATTCTCCTCCAAAAGTGACTTTCCCAACTTCCTCTACCAACACGGTAGTAGCTACTATTGCCTGTAGACAACTGGGCCACCTGCGGCTCACCGGATCCAATATTTTAGAATAATATCCTACAGGCTTTCTTTGCCTTGCCCGTCCTTGAGTCAAAACTCCATAAGCTGTCCTGTTATCTATATTAACAAAAAGCTGAAAGGGCTTCCGAATGTCCGGTAAACTAAGAACCGGTGCTTCCATCAGGGTTCGTTTTATTACTTCCCAATGGTCCTCATCTTCAGGAGTCCATTTTACCAATCTGTTTTTGGTTAATTTCTCGTATAAAAACTTTACTTTACTACTATAATTTTCTATCAACTGTCGACAATATCCCAATAATCCCAACAGTTGTCTTATTTGCCTTTTATTAGTGGGTGCTGTGACTGATAAAATTCCTTTTACTCTTTCGGGATCTAATTTCTTGTATCCCTTCGTGAGCCAGGGGCCCAAGTACTTTACCTCCTCTTCGGTAAACTGTAATTTAAACTTAGAAATGTTTAGTCCCTTGAGGCCTAGAAAATTCAACAACCTTATGCTCTCATTTCTAACCTCTTCCTGAGATTTTCCCGCAATTAATAAATCATCTACATATTGTATTAAAATTAGCCCTTGACCCAATTCATAGGATTCTAATAATTGTTCCAAAGCTTGCCCGAATAGATTCGGGGATTCTGTAAATCCCCGGGGCAAAACAGTCCACCGTAGTTGTTGCATTCTGTGGGTTTTAGGGTCCTCCCACTCGAATGCGAAATAGTCTCTATATTTTTCATCTAAAAGGCAAGCCCAAAAGGCACCCTTCAGATCTATTACACTATACCATTTATAATCTGGAGTTAGTTGATTTAGTATAATGTGTGGATTAGACACCACAGCGAATCGGGTAACCGTTCGCTCATTTATAGCTCTCAGGTCGTGTTGTGATTAACGTGTCCTATCCTCAGTGCCGAAATCCCGGGAGACACCGAGGGTCCATTGTCAGACTCAGACTCTCATAGAGAAGAAGGCAAAATGGCGTTTTATTAAAGGCTACAGGCACTTATATACTAGTAACAGAGCCAGCCCTTTGTGGGTGGTATCCTACCTGGTTTCTACGTTTCTGTTACAGCACGTGATCTTCTGCATCGCCACATCTCTATACTACCACAATTCCCCCCCTCCATGCCAGTGAAGATACAATATTAAGTGCATTGGTGATGATAGCCAGTCATGTGAGCTAACAAGACATACTGTGCCTCTACTGTGTCTAAATGAGACTTAATAAATGCCACTAGTCTGTTAAGAATGCAAGGTCCAAAAGTTAAAGGTAACAGCAGGATAAGAAGAGGACCAGCAAGGGTGGATAACAAAGTGGTTAGCCAGGATGATTGCAATTCCCAGTGTCCCATTTAGCATCGGCAGTGACACAATGTGGACCTTTCCAGCAACTCAGTACAGTTGGGCCCATCAAATGGCATACCATGACGTTGAAGGAGGAAGCACCCAGAGTCACTATAGACTGGAGTGTTCGCGATTCTTGAGGTTGTATCAGCATCCAGTTGTACGAGCGATCACCGTTGACCAGGGACACCAAAACCAGTAGCAGTACTAAAAGGCTCCGGATCCTTCCCTTTCCCTGTAAAAGAATCTAAAGGCATGCGTTATCATTGCGGTTAAAGTCAGGCTGATACATCTCGCAGGGTCCTGCCTAACTTTTGGTTCCACAATTCCCCCCTTTTTGTTTAAAGACGAAAAAGAGATCATTAGTAATCTTCTACGGGTAGCCTTGCAGAAAGGAGAACAAACGCAGCATAAGGGATCTGCTTGGTAATGGCCAGTTACCAAACAGAGCCTAAACCGAACACTGATAAGGGGTCGGTCTGGTAATGGCCAGTTACTGGACAGAGCCCAAATCAGATGCTGCTTTAAAGTGGGCGCAGTCTTCAGTGATACCATAGGAAATTCACCTAGAAAACAAATTCTACGTCACAATTCTATGAGGTACTAATCTTAAACAGAAATTTAGATTAGTTATTAATTCTAAAATAGCCTTAAGGGCTTTAAATTTCTGACGCCATAACAAATAAACTTAAAGTTCAGTCTCTGCTTGTGGAAGGACCATCCCAGTCTTTGCCTGTAGACAGATCATCTACCTGACAGTCGGTGTCCTGGCCATCACCAGAAGGATCGTTCGGTTGATGGTCGGCATTGTGGTCGTCATCCGGAGGGCCTGCATTCTGGTCTGTATTTGGAGGTTGCCTGTTCTGCCCCTGGCACCGCAGGTCAGGGCGAACTCATTTTGCAGGTAGCCACCGTACTTCTAGTTCATCAGGATGAGATACAGCTGTGTATCCTCGACCAAGAACAATGACTGACCACCCAGGTGACTACATATATGTTCCTGGAAAACGTACTAACACCTTCGGCTTTACCTCGGTCATGGGAAGATTATAGTGTTTTTTCATGGGCGTACAGTCTGTTCCATGTCTATCAAATTGATTCTAGAGATGTAGCGCCTTCATTTAAGACAACATCCTGCTGATCTAAAGGGACATGTGATTTCTTTTCTATGATGCGATATAAAGATTCTTTCAATGTACGGTGAGCATGCTCTATAATTGCCTGACCTGTTGAATTATAGGGGATACCGTGTGTGATGATAATATTCCAACGATGTGCCCTGTCTTTTACGGATTGGGCCACAAAATTTGGTCTATAGTCTGTTTTGATGCTATCGGGCTTTCCCAGCCACGCCATAGCTGTCTGCCAATGCATTATTGTCTCTTTCGCACGGGCTTTCCTTTTAGCTGTAACAACTAAGATGCCACTATAGGTATCAATAGTTACAAGCAGATGAGAATTTGGCTTAAAATGTTCATAGACTGTAACGTCTATCTGCCAAATAGCTGAGGGAGCCAATCCACGCGGGTTGACTCCCATTTGCCATAACGGTGAGGTTTGACAGTGTGGACACATTGCTACGATTTCTCGGGCTTGTGAAAATGATATCCCTGCAGTTTTTGCTAATCTCTTTGCTCCCATATGCAACTCTTCATGCAATATTCGGGCTTGCTGTAAAGTCCACACACCCTTTGCTGCTAAGTCTGTCTTGTCATTCCCTTCTTTATAGATACTGGGGTAGTCTATATGACTGTTCGTGTGCATAATTGCGCATGCCTGTGTTCGATTCTGTAGCGCTGTATCTAGCATTACTGCAATCTTGGAATATGGTATTCCTGATGTTGACATTGATAAAATTAATTTATATACATAATAAGAATCTGTTACTATATTCACAATGAAGTTGCTGTTCTGTCGTAATGCCATCTCTACAGCTTTTGCTTCTAACCACTGCAATGATACTTTTATCAGTATATGTACGTTTCTTCCACTCCCTTTCCTCCTGCCATACCACCACCGCTGTTGATATTAGAGAAGATGCATCGGTAAAATATGTGGGGCCATCATTTGGTATGTCACTTACATACTGTGTAAGATCAATGTTAAATGTACTTAATTGCTGTACCCATTCGATACGTTCTAAACATTGAACCTGTCCAGGATAATCTCCTAATGCGATTTGCAGGGCTGATGAAAGGTTTAAGGCCTTTTCAAAACTATTTGATGTACACTGCATTACAATGACAATAGGCTCTCTTCCCAAGGTAGCCTGCGCAGTGATCATGTGTGCCAGCATAGTTGGCCAGCTGACAAATGCCTTTTTTCCTCATGTCATAAACGATGTCAAAACTGTAAATCTTTGACATCCCTCCCAGCCTACCTTTTGACCCAGGCACCCAAGCATACCCTGTTTGGTGCTTCCCATAAGAGCTAGGACATCTAATTTCAGATTAATGCGGGCTACATGGCTATCAACCATAAGTTGTAGTATGTTCACAAGGCAGAGGCGTATGTCTGAGGTGAGTGTGATTGTGTCCCGTGGGTACTTGTTTCCCTGTAGTAAAGTATACAACGGTTGCATCATGTCCTGTGTGATTGGGATAAAATTCCTGATCCATTGTATACTACCTACTATTTGCTGAATGTCATGAACTATTCAAGGCTCAGTGTGTATTCTAATAGTCTGTGGTTTCACATGCTCAGGCCCAATGTATGTACCTAAATATCTCACCCCTGGCGAAAGTTGGACCTTTGCCTCAGCTATTGTTAAATTTGCCTTTCTCAGCTCATCTTTTACATGAGCCAAGATTAGCTCTGCCATATCTTGCTGTTGTGCTGCTATCAAGATGTCATCCATATAGTGTAACAGCAATGCTGTAGGCCCAAACCGCTTTCTGGTCTCCTTTATAGCACTATCTACATAGAGTTGACAGAGCGTCGGTGAATTTTTCATTCCCTGAGGCAATACTGTCCATTGATATCCCTCTACAGGCGCGATGTTGTTTATGGACAGGACAGTAAAAGCAAATTGTGGTGAATACTCAGGATGCAGTGGTATAGAGAAAAAACCAGTCCTTTATGTCTATACTGATGATTGCCCAGTCCTTTGGTATCATGCTAACCTTTGGCAGACCTGGTTGCAGTGGGCCCATATCCTGCAGTTGTCCGTTCACTGCTATTAAGTCATGCAGCAATCGCCACTGTCCTGCTGCTTTCTTTCGTATGACAAATATCGGTGTGTTCCAAGGACTTGTTGAAGGTATTATATGCCCAGCTGATAATTCTCTTTGTATTAGTTCATTGGCTGCTTGTAATTTTTCTTGTGTCAAGGGCCACAGTTCAACCCACACTGGCTCATTTGTCAGCCATACCATTTTGATAGGCGTCATTTGCTGCAAATTGACAGTGGCCCCCATTACAAATTTGTTATTTTCAAATGGACCTGGGCACAAAAGTCTCTTCCTAAAAGAGGTCTACCCTCTGCTAGGACAACTGGTTTTACTGAGGCTTCTATGGGTGAACCATAAACATCATACACTTTGAGGGTAATGAAGTCCATTGAGATTGTCGCTTGCTGCTCCCCTCCTATTCCATATATCTCTGGGCCTAGTTGTCATGGCCATTCCTTAGGCCAAACCTGTGTTGTAATGATTGTGATGTCCGCTCCTGTATCTAGCAGTGCATCATAACATAATGTCATTGTCTTACTGTGGATGCTGAAAAGCTGCTAGCAGAGGAATTTTCCTAGGTT
>JANVCC010010141.1:3126-21010 GCA_025345505.1 Todiramphus chloris collaris | reverse complement strand
ATTTTCCTAGGTTCTCACAATATTCTGTGAGAACCCTGCCTTTCTCAAACGTGTTATGAAAAATAGTAGGACGGTTTTGTAAACTAGACTAGCACATGGTGTTTCGATAAGTTTTGTTTATGGTACATTGTAAAAATATTTTGAAATAGATGCTGTAGGACTTTAACCAATCACCCTAGGAGATGGGTGATTACTGACCAATCGCCCTATGGGGCTGGGGTATAAAAATGGGGTTGTAAATTAATAAAGTTGCTTCTTTTGCCTGCTCTTGCTGAATTTATGTGTTGCTGCGTCTCTCCGCTCCCGGCATAAACAGCGACACTCCGCGATCGACGTGCTGTTGGTACAATTTCCCGTAGAAAATTTAGCCAGGGCTGACGACAGTAAAGTCATGTTAGTCTGAGGGACCCCTAACAGACAGGTGCGAAAAGGATCGGATGCTGATGCAAGGGAGAGGCAAAATGCCGTACAGTTAGTCTTGATGGCCCAAGTTACCCACAAGTTTGTTTTTGGGTCAATTTTTTGTAATCCAGTTCCTAGCGAGACTGGTAGGAACAGCATTAACGTTACCAGGGTTGCCATAATTGATAACTAATTTAACAAGTAATAACTGATAAATGAAAACTATTAGCGAATAAATGACAAGTAATAAGCGAATAATAAGCGATAACTAACAACTAGCTAATGATAACGAATAACGGGGCACCACGACCCCACGGTTAGGTTTGTTGCACCCACAGCGATTGCTTAAACTTCCCACAATCTAGGAGTACCCAGGCCGTACTGTTTCTTTCAAGGTACCCCTTGCAGGGATGTGTAGACAAGTCCGCAAATTCGATGGTGGGCAACAAGGCTGATATGTGGAAAAGCTGGTCAGCACTGGAACAGTGCTCAACCTTCCAATCCAAGGTCGGGCTGAGAACTCCCACCAGGTTGCTCAAGCGTGGTCGAAGGGCCAGGAGGAGTCGCCACGTCAGTGTCCTCTGCTTGAGACCCTGAAATCAGGCTCTATCACGCTCAATCGTTGTTGCAGCCTTCGTCCATCTCGCATTCTGTTGTATCGGCGGAGACACCCATTCCAGGGCCCACACCTCCCCTGTTTTCTTTAAGGACTGGGTTAATGCCCCTATAAGATGTTGCTCCCCAAACCATATGGTAAGGTCAATGGGGAGGTCCGGGTCGCGCCTCCGGACCTCTCCATGGACCACACAGTCGACAATATGGTCCAAAGTCTCCCTTTGGCGGGGCATTATCCGAACAGGCCGTATTGGGTCCGCACCCTTCAGAAGGTGTCGCAATTGTTCTAATAGTTCATTGGGTATGCCAACTATAGGGCGTAACCATTGCAGATCGCCTAGTAATCTCTGGGCATCATGCACAGTCTCAATCTTAGTGTCCAGAGTCAGTTTTTGGGGCGTAATTAAATGCTCCGTAAGAGTCCAACCTAAGTATTTCCAAGGGGAGGATCGTTGCACCTTTTCTGGTGCAATTTTCAATCCGGCAGCACTGAGCTGTTGTTGTATGGCCGCTACCTGATTCTGGGAAAAGGGGTGTGGTTGGGCAAACAAAATGTCGTCCATATAATGATAGATCACTGTTTGAGGCCAAACCCTCCTCAGCGGTTGCAAGGCATTGTCCACATACAACTGGCACAAGGTCGGGGAATTACGCATCCCCTGCAGTAAAACCGTCCATTCGAACCGCTTATCAGGTTCGGCTCGATTTAATGCTGGCAACGTAAACGCAAAGCGACGGGTGTCATTGGGGTGTAGGGATATAGTGAAAAAACAGTCCTTGAGGTCGATTATCAATAAGGGCCAATCTTGTGGGAGCATGGACGGATTAGGCAAACCCGGCTGCAGCGCCCCCATTGGCTCCATTTGCTTATTCACTGCCCTTAAATCATGTAATAACCGATATTTGCCCGATTTTTTCTTTATGACAAATATGGGAGTATTCCAAGGACTCGTTGATAATTGTAAATGTCCTTGCTCAACCTGTTCCATCACCAACAGGTGAGCTTGGTGTAGACTTTCCCTCTTTAGCAGCCATTGATCAATCCACACCGGAGTAGTCACAGTCCAAGTCAGTGAAATGGGGAAAGTCCATGCAATGGCCGCTATGCTAAAGGGCGTTCATTTGTCAACACCACTCCGAGCTCTGCCAGCACGTCCCGTCCTATTAGGCACTACACTTTGTCGGGCAAGGGAACAAGGGAGACCACACTTAATATCTGCCTCCCTTCAATTGTAGATTAACACTCGCAGAGATTTCTTTGCCAGAGTTAACACTCCCACCCCGGGTAATGTTTAGGGGCAACTATACTTGAGTCCGCCCCAGTGTCCAAAAGCCCATTGTCGCGGTTTAGGGTCAGGGCAGCCCCTTAAACCTATAACAGACGCTCTCTGTTAACCCCCCTCCCTCCCCAGAGGGGAAGAGAAAGGGAATAAGGGAGAAAGACTTAGCGATTAGAAAAGGAAACTAGAACAGCTTTAATGAAAAGGAAAATAATAATTATAAAAATGGAATATATACAAATATATACAAAACCAGTATCGAACCCAACCCCCCTGATGGTAATTACATCACCGTCACCACTGATGTTGTGCAGGCTTCAGGGGAGTCCCAGACTGGGCCCCGCAGCAGACGGGAGCTGAGTTGAGGAGCTGGATTCTGGTACTGGGTTCAGGAACATGCAGATCGGATCGAAGGCAGTCCTCCTTGGGTGCTCCGAGGAAGGAACCGAAAGAAGACCCGATCCAAGCCAAGCAAAAGCTGGCAAAGCAGTCCACGAGGGGAGAGAAGAGCCCAGAGACCCTTCGGGTCCCTCAGCTCTAGACCAAATATAGCGTATATGAGATGGAATACCTCGCTGGTCAGTTTAGAGTCACCCGTTTTGTCCGCTCCTCCCTGAAGGTGCAGCCTTTCACATTCTGCACCCCCCAGTGTGGTACACAGGACCCAGCAATGGCCTTGGTCTGCATACCAATCCTTGGTAGTAACTCTAAACATAAGGTGTTATCACTGCTACAAGCAGGCACTGTCTGTGAAAACAGGCTGCTAACTTCAGAAAGTGCAGTTAGTTAGAAGAACTGAGCTGAAAAGTAAAATCACTGAACAGAATTAGTTCTGTTTTCACTCAAACTAGGACACCCATCCAGTGCAATTTCTTGTTGCTGATAGGCGATAGTCACCTTTTGTTTGGGCCGAGTGGTTAAGTCCAAGGTAAGCAGAGTACGTCCTGCGGTCGAACCAAAGTCTTGCTTACCCCTGTCCCTGTTCAATAATGGGGGTAGACCACACGTAAGCTGTGGTAATGGCACCAATTGGGCGATACACTGTCCCTTCTCAATCCTCAGAGGCGGTGAAATGGTATACACCATCACGAATATATCCCCAGTGTAGTCCGCATCTATAACTCCGGGGAGCACAAATAGTCCCATCATGCTAGCTGATGATCGTCCCAGCACTAGAGCTCCCATAGCCCAATCATTAATGACTAGAGGACCATGCACTCCCGTTGAAACCCTCTCAGGATATTTTGTAAGCAGGTTGACGTCTACTGTGGCTGCCAGGTCCAGGTCGAGGCTCCCGGCAGTAGCAGGTTCGGGGGGGCTTTGCTGAGGCGTTGATGGCTGCTATTTATGTCGTCGTGTGGCGGCCCAGCGCGCTGAATTTCCCTTTTCCCGATTGCCGATGACAAGCCCCGTCTGCATGGCTATACGTCCGGCAGCATTTGCACCAAACGGAAGGTACTTGGGACTCCCTCCTGACGTGTCTTTCTTTTCCACAGCAGAAAAACTTTATCCTGTTGGTCGCTGGTAGGCTGCCGCCCATGGCCGTTGCTTGTAGGGGCAGAAGAGCAGCTAACACTTGTGTCTGCGCGGCTGCCGCCTGTTCTTTGAGCCCTACCCCAAGCTCTTTAATGGCCTGCACTAAAAAGGCCTGCGACCCGACAGGAATATTGGACATCCACTCTAACGCTTCCTCTATGGTCCAATTCGCCCCCAAGGTATTTAGAACTGCTTGGGTGGTTGCATTGCAGTTCTGTAGAGCACATTGGTTTAACAATGCCCCCCCCATATACTCAGGAACCCCAGCCTGCTCGATCGCATTAGCAGCTTTATCTATAAAGGTCCCAAACGGCTCATCCCAGCCCTGCTTTATCCCCATGTAAATAGGAACCCATCCGGGTGGCCTTGATTCTATCAAAAGCAGCTCAGACCAATCACATCACCTCTTTCAACTTGTCAGGACCGAGTATGGCTTGGGCTTCAACCCGGGAATAGGCTCCCAGACCCATCAGCTCATCAAGAGTCAGACCATGTAGAGGATCACCCGGCTGTCTCTGCACAGCTACACATTTCTGACAATACGCTTGCCAGTGGGCATTATAAAGTAGCTGCTGGTGCTGGCTAAGGATGAGCTTCATGATCGCTCGACAATCTGAGGGCAACAGAATCTGCGTCCCCCACAGATAATCAATCATCTGTCTCACGGGCTCACTAGTGACGCCGAACTGTCTGACAGTGGAGCGGAGTTGAGCCAGCCATTTCCAATCGAGTGCTGATATCGTGGCATGCATCCCACCCCCGGCTACCGGCGTAAATATTACCGGGCAAACCACCTCTAGGACAGAATCAGCCGCTTCGTTATCCCCAGATCCCATAATATCCCGAGCTAAAGCAGCCCATGCCTCCCGTCTTTCTCGGGCAATCGCCGCTCCTGGATCGCTGTCTGCTCCGGGGAGAGGGATGGCCTCTTCCCCGGGTGGCAGCGGTGGTTCCGGCCTCTGCGACGGCTGCGGATCCGACCCCTGTGCTGGCAGAGCCGATGGCTGCGGATCCGGCAGAGGGGGCTCTTGCCTAGGAGGTGGTAGCAGGATAGTGGATACAGCGGGGGGGTAGGGGACAATCGCTCACTCCCTCTAGCAACCTATTCCTCCCCATAGCTGCCAACGCTTGGTGGGCAGGTTTCTCTTCTGCCTGATGTTGCAAAAGCTCATTATGTAATATCCTCCACTTCTTCCCTAATTTCCTCGCGGTTTTATCGTCATCTAAAATCTCCTCCCGAAGTATATCCCTGAATTTAAAGCATCCTCGCGCGTACCCATAAGCTAACAGCCCAGGGAGATCTTTTCGCAAGTCTATGCCCTTAACCTGTTGCTTCTGTAAGAAGCAGGCAAATAAATCATATGCTGCTTGCCTCTACATTTTACCTTCAGTGCGCGCTCTTGCAGCCCTACGAGGTCACCGGCAGCACGTTACGGCCACGGACTCTCCTATGAGGTTGCCGGGGTCACTGCTCAACGGTTTTTTGCCGTTTCAGCTTTTACCATCCCTGCTGCGATGGGATCCGTTCCCTTGGCATCGTCTCTTTGTGGCGAAGACGTCCGTTTGGCACGTCGGAGCGTGTTCTGACCAGCAGTATCATGTCGTGGTCATCGTCGGGGTCACCATTTGTCGGAGACGGTGGGAGAATTACGGCACTCAATGTGAGCAATCAGGCACGTCTTGTTTATTGTTAAGACCAACACTCTTTTATACAGTTATTAATGAGGCTCATACATAGTGCAAAACCAAGCTCATTATTGGTTAAGCTATAAAAAGTCAGACCTGCCCAGGTGCTTATCTCTGTGGTCGTGCAGATGGTTCATCTCTTCATATCTTAGGCCCCAGGCATCTTGTTGTTGTAGAACTCCCATTCTCAAGGAACAATCTGACCTTTCTATTCTGTTACACTCTCTGTGTCCTGTGCCTGTGCAGCTCCTCGTCAGCAAGTCTCTGCATGGGAACGTGACCCTTACCCTGTAGCCACTCTTCCACACACCTCAACATGACGAAGAACTCCTTTACTGTGAGGGATACAGAGCACTGGAACAGACTCACTAGAATGGTTGTGGAGTTTCGTTCTGTGGAGACTTTTAAGATGTGTCTGTATGTATCTATGGGACGGGATGGGTTACACCCAAGGGTGATGAAAGAGCTGGCGGATGTGCTCGCCAAGCCACTTTCCATTATTTATCTGAAGTACTGGCTAACTGGGGAGGTCCCAATGCACTGGAAGTTAGCAAATGTGACGCCCATCTACAAGAAAGACAGAAAGGAGGATCCAAGTAACTATAGACCTGTCAGTCTGACCTCGGTACCAGGGAAGGTCATGGAACAGATCATCTTGAGTGCTCTTACAAGTTGTATAGAGGGCAACCAGCAGATCAGGCCCAGTCAGCATGGGTTTAGGAAAGGCAGATCTTGCCTGATGAACCTGATCTCCTTCTATGACAAGATGACCCAACTATTGGATGAGGGAAAGGCTGTGAATGTGGTCTACCTGGACTTCCGGAAGGCTTTTGACACTGTTCCCCATAGTTTTCTAATGGAAAAACTGGCTGCTCCTGACCTGGATGAGAATACAATCTGCTGGATCAAACAGTGTCTGGAAGGACGGGCCCAGAGAGTAGTGGCCAATGGTAATAAATCCAGCTGGTGGCAGGTCACAAGTGGTGCTCCTCAGGGCTCAGTGCTGGGGCCGTTTCTATTTAAGATTTTTATTGATGATCTTGATGAGGACATAGAGGCTACCATCAGTAAATTTGAATATGACACCAAGTTAGGCAGATGTGTCGATCTGTGTGAGGATAGAGAGGCTCTCCAGAGAGACTTAGATAGACTGGATCGCTGGGCCACTGCTAAGGGTATGAGCTTCAACAAGGCCAAGTGCCAGGTCCTGCACTTGGTCTGCAGCAACCCCGTACAAAGCTATAGGCTCGGGGAAGTGTGGTTGGAGAGCTGTCTGGCGGAGAGGGACCTAGGGTTATAATAAACTTGCAAACAAACATGAGCCAGCAGTGTGCCCAAATGGCAAAGAAGGCCAATGGCATCCCGATATGGATTAGAAACAGTGTGACCAGCAGAGGTAGGGAAGTGATTGTCCCCCTGTACTCAGCACTGGTGAGGCCTCACCTTGAGTACTGTGTCCAGTTTTGGGCACCTCAGTACAAGAGAGATATCGAGGTGTTGGAGGGGGTGCAGAGCAGGGCAACAAAGCTGGTCAAGTGACTGGAAAATAGATCATATGAGGATTGTTTGAAGGATCTGGGCCTGTTTAGTTTGAGGAAGAGGAGGCTGAGGGGAGACCTCATCACTCTCTACAGCTCTTTGAAAGGACATTGTAGAGAGGCTGGTGCTGGGCTCTTCTCTCAGGCAATTAGTGACAGAACCAGATGGAATGGCCTCAAACTGAAACAAGGTAGGTTTAGACTGGACATTAGGAAAAAATTCTTCACTGAAAGGGTAGTGAAATATCGGAAAGGGCTGCCCAGGGAGGTGGTTGAGTCACCATCCCTGGATGTGTTTAAACATTGCTTGGATATGGTGTTGCGGGACATGATCTAGGGGTGAACTTGTAGAGTAGGGCTAATGGTCGGACACGATGATCCCAAGGGTCTTTTCCAACCTGAGTGATTCTGTGATTCTGTCTCCTGACAGTCCCTGAGGTCCAGGGACTCTGCCACAAATACTCCATGGGGCTGATTAACACACTGACCAGCCATGTCTCACCCAGTGAGTTCTCTCGAGTCTTCAAGCCTTGCACAGCTCACTGCAGAGATTTCCTAGTGCAGGAAAATCACAGAAAGCTTTTAAAATAAATATTTTCAAGGCCTTGGAGGCTCTGGAGTTTGTTTACAGATCCCCATGCTGGGAGAGGATGGGAGCTGCCCTAAAATTTTCCTATCCTTGTCAATGGTCAACCCACACCCACCCTGTCCCCAGGAAGATCCCTGAGCCAGGCATGAGGAGCAGCATCTGCCACCTGAGGGTCTGGGGGACAGGGCTTGGCCTTTGTGCTTCATCAACCAATCCCAGGGTTTTCTCACATGCATTTTGCCCTTGTCTGCCTGGAATCTTCCCATGATCTGCTCTAACAAGCCCCTAGGGAGCCTTTGTCAGGAACCACCCTCAGTGGGGCCAATCAAGGCTTCAAGGCACTTTGGGATTTGCTTCTGATTCTTGAGCAGTTTCTTCAATCTTCTCTCAGTCCCTGAGGCTCATGGACTCAGCCCCAATACCCTCTTGGGCTCATTAAAATACAGAAACCCTAACGAGCCGTGTCTCTGCCTGGGATTGTCCTCAACTCCTCAAGACTTGTCAGGCTAATTGGAGTTTCTCCCAGTGGAATGAGCCCCAAGTGCTCTCAAGAGCTGTTGATCTTTCTGTGATTTTGTTCAGCTCTTCAGTTCTGCCTGGCTCCTTTGGGGCTGCTTCAGAGTGGAGTTAAGGAGGAAAAATTCAGACTGTACCTAATAAAAATAATTTTCTTTTCTAGGATACCTGTTACTAATTTTCAGTTTAGAGCAGAGGTGACAGAGGCATTCTCCAAGTGATCCTGATCCAGGGGGTCTCCGCAGGAGCTCTGGACTGGTAGGAGAAGATGTCCGTTGAGGGATGGCACTCTATGGACAACTTGGCTCCTCACCTCCCTAGCCTCCCCATTGCTGGTATTGCCCACCTGGGACTGACATCACTGTTTCTTTCCTCAGACTTCTCCCCTGCTCTCTGCAGCTGAAGGATCCAGCCCCATGGCACCAGCTCCACCTGCTCTCCTCAGAGAACTGCCTGCACACAGGCACAGGAGAATTGCTCCTATTTGTAAGAAAAGAAAACAAAAATAAACCATTAGAAAGTTTCCTGTACAATCAAACCCTCTGTGTAACCATGTGCTGCCTCTCATGAGGTTGCCAGTCAGGGACAATTTGACGACAAATATGTTCAGTAGTCAGATAGAAAAAGATGGATATAAACAGAATGAAATTGTTGTCTGAGGAGACCATTAGGCTGTTGAAAAACATGTCAGCTTTTGCTCCCTGAAGCTCAAAAGAGCATCAGACGTGAGAGACATCTGAATGAAGAAAGAATAAATGGAGAAGAAAAACGGAGAATGATGGAAAGGGCCTTTGCCTGGACAGTCTGCATCTGAGAAGATGGCTTTCGAGATGGTCCTTTTGCCCTGAGCATGTGTAAAGAGATGAAAGATGACAGAAATTAAGTACACTGTATAAGCAGCATGTTATTGAATGGTCATGATATTTCAGCAATTTCAGATTTACTGGTAGTGAGAGGGAGATGAAAATGTTGGATTTGAGCAGCACTTGGAAAGGAACGAGTTGATTCAGGAGATTATTTTCTAATCCAACCAGTGACTGAACGACAGATCTGATACTGTCAAGAGTGACACTGACAGAATACATGTTTTTTTTTACCCAAACCGTATGTCTCTGCATGGTCACAAATCCCACAGACACAGCAATACTTGGCCAGTGAAATACGTAGATGCCCACACCCATAACAACAAATTTGTCCAACTAACCACCTGAGTTGGTAGAGAGGTAGGTAGAAGACACTGGCCTGCTGTGTATATTTCCCCTTTCAAGGGTAAATGCTCACAAGGCATCATCATTTCTCAGTGGGTGGGAGCAGAGCCTTGAGGCAGTGGTGTCTCCCAGGACTGGCATCAACTTCATCGCCAGGTGGTCCTGAGAGGTGTCCCAAATCAGGGGAGATGCAGGATGCAGCCCACTGTGATCCAGGAGAGCTCCAAGGATCTTATTTTGGATCACTATTAACAGGGACCAGTATCATGGACCTTGGTCAGGTGCTTTTCCATTTAGGCCAAACCTGAGTGTTAGAGTCTGTTGGGGAATGGCTTGAGAACAAGGGCCACTGCTCACTGCAAGATATATTAGCAGAAGCTAGGCATGAGGCCTAGCCTAGCTGCAGGGACAGGATGTCCATGAGGAGGAACGTTAGGATAATAATAGGATAGTTTGGTTAACAGAATGAGGGACATTATATCAGCATAAGACGATATCAGGATGTTTTGGTCAACGGAAAGAGGAGCTATCTAGCAGCTGGGACCATCAAGGGGTGGTCGTAGGGAGAGTGTGACTTCTTAAATGGACGTATGGGAACTATCATGAATATGTATAACTTGTGTGTACTCCAATCAGCATGTATTAGTGATTAGAAGAATAGTATATAAGTAGCTGCAAGTGTGACAATAAACAAAGTTTGCCTATCAATCATATTGATTTCCTGCACTCTTCCCTCGCCGTTCCACAAATGGTCACCCCGATGATGACCACGGGAGAGACGAGCGAGGAAGCACCAATGAGCAGCGACCGGAGGGCGAAGGACTAATAACACTGGAGTTCTGACTCTCCCGTGCCTGGGACAATGTGCTAATGAGACAAGGTCCCGCCGCTCGACTTGGGTGCCTCATAACGGGAACAAGCTGCAACTGCCCAGACACTTAGATTTTGTGAAACGTAATGGAAAGACAGGCAGCCTATGAACGTTTACAGAGCTTTTTAGAAAAGCGGTGAATTTAGAAAATTAACTTATAAAAGGAATTAGTGGGATTAGTGGGATTATTAACATTTGGAGTAGAACAAGGCTATTTTAGGGACCCTAATACAGTTATTGATGTAGATGAATGGCGAGGGTTTGGAGATTATTTATGGGCAAAAGTAATTGATGAAGATAAAACAGACAGAAAGCTGGCACATCCTTGGAGGGCTGTTATTAACTGTCTGAAGCAGTATCATGCGGATGAAAGGTTTGCAGCCATAGCGAGTTCTTATCTCCAGGCAGGTGCGTCTGGGGGGGGGAGCGAAAGCCAAAAGCAGTGCCGGGTTGGCTAAAGCTGGAAAGCGATAACATTCCAAAACCTCCTACAACTTGCTCGATTGTGTTTGCAAAAGCCTCTGATGATGAATTCCCTCCTCCCCTGCCATCCTGTGAACCTTCTGCACCGTCTGCACCTCCGGTGGCAACCCAGGTCCCAGGTCCCAGGAGGTCCCAGGAGGTCCACCTGGCTATAAATCCCAGTTAGAGAAGGAAGCTGTGCAAGGAGGCTATGCGGTTAGCCTGGATAGCTTTGGGGAAAGTAAGAACTACACCCCCCACTCCCTCTTATATTAGTATCAAACAAGGAAGGAAAGAGCACTTTGATAACTTTGTAGATCGGGTAACGGAGGCAATTAACTGCGCGGATGTTCCAGAGTATATGAAAGGGGCACTGTTGCGGCAGTGCATGTTAGAGAATTCGAACACCGCTATTCGATCATGTCGCGATTTAGGGTCAGGGCAGCCCCTAGACCTATAACAGACGCTCTCTGTTAAGCCCCCTCCCTCCCCAGAGTGGAAGAGAAAGGGAATAAGGGAGAAAGACTTAGCGATTAGAAAAGGAAACTAGAACAGCTTTAATGAAAAGGAAATTAATAATTATAAAAATGGAATATATACAAATATATACAAAACCAGTATCGAACCCAACCCCCCTGATGGTAATTACATCACCGCCACCACTGATGTTGTGCAGGCTTCAGGGGAGTCCCAGACTGGGCCCCGCAGCAGACGGGAGCTGTGTTGAGGAGCTGGATTCTGGTACCGGGTTCAGGAACACACAGATCAGATCGAAGGCAGAACGGACAGAGTCCTCCTTGGGTGCTCCGAGGAAGGAACCGAAAGAGGACCTGAGCCAAGCCAAGCAAAAGCTGGCAAAGCAGTCCAAGAGGGGAGAGAAGAGCCCAGAGACCCCTCAGGTCCCTCAGCTCTAGACCAAATATGGCGTATATGGGATGGAATACCTCGCTGGTCAGTTTAGAGTCACCCATCCTGTCTGCTCCTCCCTGAAGGTGCAGCCTTTCACTTCCTGCACCCCCCAGTGTGGTACACAGGACCCATCAGTGGCCTTGGTCTGCATACCAATCCTTGGTAGTAACTCTAAACATAAGGTGTTATCACTGCTACAAGCAGACACTGTCTGTGAGAACAGGCTGCTAACTTCAGAAAGTGCAGTTAATTAAAAGAACCAAACTGAAAAGTAAAATTACTGAACAGAATTAGTTCTGTTTTCACTCAAACCAGGACATTCCACACTTTATTCCATACTATTTACGTCATACTCATCACTAGGTTATCATTCTTTATATAGAAAAGTTCATTGAGGTCATGATTGTAGATTTCCATCCACTGTAACAGTCTATCAAAGATGGAGTTCATCACAGTTCGTGTCCACAGGTTGCAGATTCATCTCAGGAGGTTACTGGACACCACTTGATGAGGCTAGCTCCTGTCATCACCATGATGTTATCCTGAAAGACACTTATTGAATACTGTTAATATAATGCAATTTATATACAGCTTTGAATCGAGTATTCTCACCCAGGGTTAAATTTCCTTGAGGTACACACTGTACTTCACCGTATTCCATCATCACCCACCAAGTACTTCCAGGTCCTTGAGCGAAAGCAGTCCCACAAATGGGTTTGCCTTTGCCCGAAGCAGGAAATACCCAAACAGTTTTCCCCAACAGATTCCTTTCATACACCACAGGGGCTTTATCCCCTTCTACTGTGTGTAATGGGTCTGACTGAGCAGGACCAGCTTGATTGATGGATCCTCTGGTGTTGACTAACCAGGTGGCTTTTGCTAAATGTTTGTCCCAGTTTTTAAAGGTTCCACCCCCCATTGCTTTTAAAGTAGTTTTTAACAATCCATTGTATCGTTCAATTTTCCCCGAGGCTGGTGCATGATAGGGGATGTGATACACCCACTCGATACCATGCTCTTTGGCCCAATTGTCTATGAGATTGTTTTTGAAATGAGTCCCATTGTCAGACTCAGTTCTCTCTGGAGTACCATGTCGCCACAGGATCTGCTTTTCCAGGCCCAGGATGGTGTTCCAGGCAGTGGCGTGAGGTACAGGATGGGTTTCCAGCCAGCCAGTGTTTGCTTCCACCATTGTAAGCACATAGTGCTTACCCTGGCGGGTTTGAGGCAGTGTGATGTAATCAATCTGCCAGGCCTGCCCATACTTATACTTGGACCATCGTCCCCCATACCACAAAGTTTTTAACCGTTTTGCTTGTTTGATTGTGGCGCATGTTTCACAGTCATGGATAACCTGCGCAATAGCGTCCATGGTTTAATCCACCCCTCGGTCACATGCCCATTTGTATGTTGCATCTCTTCCCTGATGTCTTGAAGTATCATGAGCCCACCGAGCTAAAAATAGTTCACCTTTATGTTCCCAGTCTAAGTCTGTCTGGAACACTTTAGCAGCCTGATCAACTTGCTGGTTGTTTTGATCTTCCTCAGTGGCTCGATGTTTAGGTACGTGGGCATCCACGTGACGGACTTTTACAACTAATTTCTCTATCCGAGCAGCAATGTCTTGCCACAGTGTGGCAGCCCAAATGGGTTTACCTCTGCGCTGCCACTTATTCTGCTTCCACTGTTTTAGCCATCCCCACAAGGCACTTGCTGCCATCCATGAGTCAGTGTAGAGATAGAGAACTGGACACTTTTCTCGCTCAGCAATGTCTAAGGCCAGTTGGATGGCTTTTACCTCTGCAAACTGACTTGATTCACCTACTCCCTCAGCTGCTTCTGTTACTTGTCGTGTGGGACTCCAAACAGCAGCTTTCCACTTCCGATGGTTTCCTACAAGACGGCAAGATCCATCAGTAAACAGAGCATATTGCTTATCATTATCTGATAACTGATTGTATGGTGGGGCTTCTTCAGCACGTGTCACCACCTGTTCTGGTGGCATGCCAAAGTCTTTACCTTCTGGCCAATCCCTGATCACCTCTAAGATTCCTGGACGACTGAGGTTCCCTATTCGAGCTCTCTGTATGATTAATGCAGTCCACTTACTCCATGTGGCATCGGTGGCATGATGAGTGGAAGGGAATTTACCCTTGAACATCCAGTTTAGGACTGGTAACCTTGGTGCTAGGAGGAGCTGTGCTTCAGTACTGATCACTTCTGAAGCAGCTCGAACTCCTTCATATGCTGCCAATATTTCTTTTTCAGTTGGAGTATAGTTGGCCTCGGAGCCTTTGTATCCTCGACTCCAAAATCCTAGGGGCCGACCTCGAGTTTCCCCTGGTGCTTTCTGCCAGAGGCTCCAGGTAGGACCATTATTCCCAGCTGTAGTATAGAGCACATTTTTAATGTCCTGTCCTGTTTGGACTGGACCAAGTGCTACTGCATGTACAATCTCTCGTTTGATCTGTTCTAAGGCCTGTTTTTGTTCAGGACCCCAATTAAAATTGTTTTTCTTTCGAGTCACTTCATAGAGAGGTTTTACAATCTGACTGTAACCAGGAATGTGCATTCTCCAGAAACCTACAGCACCTAAGAAGGCTTGTGTTTCCTTCTTGTTAGTTGGTGGGGACATTGCTGTTATTCTGTTAACCACATCCATCGGGATCTGGCAACGCCCATCTTGCCATTTACTTCCCAAAAACTGGATCTCTCGTGCAGGTCCCTTGACCTTGCTTCTTTTAACGGCAAAACCAGCGTCTAAAAGGATTTCAATTATTTTCTTACCTTTCTCAAAAACTTCTTCTGCTGTGTTACCCCACAAAATGATGTCATCAATGTATTGCAGGTGTTCTGGAGCTCCACCTTTCTCCAGTGCAGTATGGATCAGTCCATGGCAAATGGTAGGGCTGTGTTTCCACCCCTGGGGCAGTAGATTCCAGGTGTATTGGACACCTCTCCAGGTGAAAGCAAACTGAGGCCTACACTCTGGTGCTATTGGAATAGACAAAAATGCATTAGCAATGTCAATAGTAGCATACCACTTAGCGGCCTTGGACTCCAGTTCATACTGGAGTTCCAACATGTCTAGCATGGCAGCACTCATTGCTGGCGTAACCTCATTCAGGCCACGATAGTCCACTGTTAATCTCCATTCCCCATTAGATTTCCGCACTGGCCATATAGGGCTGTTAAACCCTAAACCCTGTTTGCTAACCACCCCTTGACTCTCTAGTTGACGGATCAGCTTCTGGATAGGAGCTAAAGCGTCTTGGTTGGTGCGATATTGTCGTCGATGAACCGTTCCAGTAGCAATTGGCACCTTTTGATCCTCAACTCTCATCTTACCCACAATGGCAGACTCCTCTGAAATGTTAGGTAGGACAGTCAGCTGTTTCTTGTCCTCAGTCTCTACAGCTGCTATACCAAAGACCCATCAATACCCTTTCTTGAGGAAGTCTATGCCAAGGATGCACGGAGCATCTGGACCAGTCGCTATAGGGTGCTTTTCCCATTTATTCCCAGTTAGACTCACTTCAGCCTCTACTACAGTCAGTTCTTGAGATCCTCCTGTTATTCCAGTAATGGTAATAGATTCAGTCCCTTTATGATTCGATGGCAATAGGGTGCACTGTGCACCAGTATCTACAAGGGCTATATATTTTTGTGGTTCTAACGTGCCAGGCCATCGAATCCACACAGTCCAATAAACTCTGTTGTCCCCCTCCTCGACCTGGCTGGAGGCAGGGCCCCTCTAATTCCGAGGGTATTGTCCATAATTAGTAACTGGGTTTGTAAAGTTCACTGGGTTTACATAATTCATCTGGTTAACAGGGTACATGGAGGTCATAGGATTTACACCATTGACAAGATTTGCATTATTTACAGGATTTACATTATTTACAGGATTGTTATTGATTACAGGAGTCACATTCTCATTCCCCCTACTCACGTTTTGACCTGAGGCCCATGTAGTTGGACCAAAGGACTGCTCATAGAAACTGGAGAAGCCTGCCTTCTGAAAGAATTCTCTCTTCTTCTTGGTTTACCTTGTAAGTAGAGTACTCGTGCCTGTAGAGCAGTGGTAGGTTTTCCATCCCATCTGCTCATATTCTCTCCAAAGGCACGGAGAAGAGACCACAGGGTACGTCGTGACATGTATTGTTCCTGTTTAGCTGGTCTCGGAGAAGAGAGTATTCTCCTAGTGGCTTCAACACGGGTCCACTCAGGGGATGAATAAGATCTTTTCTCCCTTCTCTCTATTTTTGCAACCAGGCTTTTAACTGATCTCTCCAGGGCTGATACACGGACATGTAGAGGACCAGAGACATTGTCTTCATACTGTCGTGCTCTCTTGGCCACTTCTGTCACAGTTGGTACCTCTTCATCGTCTGTTCCCCAGACCAATGTTGACAATGTGTGGGAATACGCTGGTGGGGCACTCCGCACACACTTCTGCAAGATGGGTCGCTGGCATGGGATTGCATCAGGGTTCACTATTTGCCTATCACCATAGATCACCTGTCGCACAGCTAACTCTCTCAAGTACTTAATACATTTCTCCATGGTGTTCCATTTGCTTGGACAGCAATCAATGTCCTCCTTATAGGGGTACCTGGATTTCACAGCTGAGAAGAGTCTTCTCCAGAGACTGATGGTGTTACTCTTTCTCGCAAGCTCTTGATCAATGCCTCCATCTCTGGCCAGGAATCCCAGCTGCCTGGCTTCTCTGCCATTCAGTTTGATGGTGTGGGCACCATTATCCCAGCATCGGAGTAGCCAAGTGATCAGTGGCTCACCTTCATGGCGGCTATAGTCCTTTCTCGGATTTCTCATCTCCTTCGTAGGTAAAGATTTGTTGGTACCCTCTGCATCTGATGACTCCACATCTGATGGGTTTGCTTTAGAAGGGCCTGCTCCACTGTCATCTGACCACACTGGGCGATCTGTTTTTGTTAGGTGTTTCTTTCCACTTGCAGTGGCATCAGGCTTTGCATCTGGTTCTGAATCATACTCAGATTCAGCTTGAGAAGGACCATCTCCCTTATCTGTTGCTGGACTTGGCTGTTTGTTTCTTTTCTTTTCTTCACAGGAGCAACTTGTACAGGTACAGTTTGAGTGGGAGTGGACACAGTAGCTGTCGGTGTAGCTGCCGGCTTTGCTGCTGGAGCTGGAACAGCTCAAGTGCTTGTTGTGGGAGTTGGAGCAGCAGCAGCGCTTGTTTTGAGAACAGGAGGAACAGCAGCAGCAGCAGCAGGGCTCGTTTGGGGGGTCTGAGGAGACTGAGTAGCCGTGGTGCTTGGGTTTGGAGCTGGCGCAGCAGCAGGGCTTGTTGGGGGGGCCTGTGGAGACCGAACAGCCGCGGCATGTTTCCTGCGTACAGAGCGTGAATGTCGCAGGGAAGCAGCACGCAATCTACGTTTTTTGGTGGCTACCTGACCTGTGTTACTGCATTGATGACTAATCTGACGCTAAACATAAGGTGTTATCACTGCTAGAAGCAGACACTGTCTGTGAGAAGAGGCTGCTAACTTCAGAAAGTGCAGTTAATTAGAAGAACCAAGCTGAAAAGTAAAATTACTGAACAGAATTAGTTCTGTTTTCACTCAAACCAGGACAGACCTATATTGGTAACAATGCCTGCTGATGCCAGTGTGGAGGCTATGCTGGAGAGAAAGAGCAGGGTGCCTGTGGGCCATCACGCTATGTTAGTGGAGGTGGGGCTTAGGATTCAAGAGAGTCCGGGTCAGGTTTTAGCATCCCTCACTCTGCTGCAGTCAGGGAGATCTAAAGGAGGCCCTCACTTGCACTGTTTCCAATGCGGCCAGCAAGGTCATATGCGGCTCACCTGTCGGGTCCCACACGTATGGTGTCCCAACTGCCAAGTGGATAGCGATGCTGCAGCAGCCTGCCGCCGGAAGCAGGGAAACGGGAGACCGAGCGCAAGGAGTAGCCACGCGATGACACCAACAGCAGCTCCAGCGATGGCATCGGGCCCAAGCTCAGCCGGGAACTCCTGCCAGCCGGCGTACTTCGCCCCAGCACTGCAGGAAGCCTTGGCCTGGACCTGGCAACCACAGTAGATGCAACGCTGATCGACAACCGGCTTGCCTGCGTTTCTACTGGGATTCAAGGACCGCTTATCTGCAGGGGACTACGCTGTGGTGCATTACTCATAGGCCACTCGTCTGCGGCCATTAAAGGACTAGTAATAATTCCTGGCCTTATTGATGCGGACTATACTGGAGGAAAAAAAAAAAAAAAAAAAAAAG
>JANVCC010010112.1:0-12289 GCA_025345505.1 Todiramphus chloris collaris | reverse complement strand
GGGGGGAGGGACCCGGCAGGAGAAGGGCCCGGGCGGAGGGGCGGGGCCTCCCCTGGCTCCCAGTTCTCCCAGCAGAAGGGCAGCGGGAGCTGCTGAGGGGTGGGGGCGGTGGGGCCGTGGGGAGCGGCTGAGGGACCTGGGGTTGTGCAGCCTGGAGCGAAGGAGGCTCGGGGGAGAGAGGCCTGGCTGCCGGCAGCTCCCGGCCGGGAGGGTGGAGCCGGGGGGGGTTGGTCTCTGCTGCTCAGCACCGGGGAGGAACCGGCCTCAGGTTGCCCCAGCGGAGGTTTCGGCTGGAGCTGAGGAAGAATTTCTTGCAGCCCCTGCAGGCTTGTCCAGGCCTGGCCCGGGCTGCCCAGGGCAGGGGTGGAGTGCCCGGGATCCCTGGAGGGGTTTCCAAGCCCCCGTGGAGCTGTGGTGCTGAGGGCCAGGGGGCAGTGGTGCCCTGGCAGTGCGGGGCCAGCTGCACACAGGTCTGCAGGAGGCTGCCCGTGGCCACCCAGCCTGTCCCGAGACTGCTTGAGGTGTGGTGCTGGAGATGGTGGAGTTTTCCTCTACCCGGGGAAACAACGGCAGAAAGAGAGAAGGGCAGAGAGTGAAGCTTTGTGAGTCGAGGCTGCGCAGGAAGATTTGATGTCGCTTTGAGTCACGGGGAAGGTCAGTCCAGGCTCGGAGCTGGGGAACAAGAGGCTGCCCAGAAAGAGCCGGGATCGGCCAACGCTTTGTATTTCAAGGAGCAGCCCGTGAGGGTGGCGAGCTGTGAGTGAGGGCGGGAGGATGCTGCGGGGAGAGCGAGGCTGGAAAGCACGGGGGATGCCCACAGCCTTCGAGGGAGCAGGTGCGGCACAGGCCAGGCACAGGGAGAGACGGGAACCAGCAGCTCTACCCCCAGTGCGGGAGTTGGGGGAAGAGCTCATCCGGCTGCGGGAAGAGAGGACGGGCTTGGAACTCGGGGCTCAAAGCAGCACCCGGGTGGCTGCGAGGGGTGGGAGGAGTAAAGGGAGGGGGAATTGGAGAGCGGTGGGAGGGGCGATGGTCCATGGCCTGTGGAAAAGAGGCCTTTAGACCTGAAGAGTTTAGGGAGGGAGGGGGACAGTCCATCCCTGCTGGCCATCTCCTGGCCATGCTCCTGGTCCTAGAGCCCAGGGCACTGCTGTCCTCCCTGGCTGCCAGGGCACACGCTGCCTCCTGTCCAGCTCTCTGCCCACCAAGACCTTTCCCCCAGAGCTGCTGCCAGGCAGGCAGCCCCCAGCCTGTGCCATGGCCGCGGTGAGTCCCCTGAGGGCACAAACTGCCCCTTGGCTTTGTGGGATTTCAGGAGGTTCCTGTCAGTAGCTGCTCTCCTCCCCTGAGCCCTTGCCCTGAGCACAGAGGCCTGGGAGAGCCTTTCAGCAAAGTCTAAGGCAAAGAAGGTGTTGAGTCCCTCGGCCCCACCCGTGTCTGCTGTTAGGACCCCAGCCCCCACCACTGAGCAGCGTGTTCCTTGCTCAGCCTTTTTCTGCAGACACAGTGACTGAAGCTCTTCATTTTGCTCTTGAAGTTCCTGCAGCCCCAGCAGCTCCAGCTGAGCTCTGGTTTCCCTAAGCACATAAACGCACGCCCAGGTCCTATTTCTCAGCTCCTCCTTCGTAGCCTGTCCCTGCTTCCTCCTCCTGGTTGTTGTGCAGTGGCTCCCATCTGTGACCCAGGGCTGCACCAGTGCAGCCCCACTGCCCAACACATGCCCGCGGGGCCCCATCATCAGAGATTGCTCAGGACAGGGGGTGTGTGGGGTGAGGTGTCCCCCGCCAGAGTCCCCAGGCCAAATCTCAGTGTCCTTCTTTTGCGGCCAAGCAGTGCCAGCCCCAGCCATGGCCCAGCTCTGTCCCACACAAGGCTTCCCAGACAGCCCTGCTCGGGGTCTGCCAAGGTCTGGGCAAGACAGGAGGCTGGGGCAGGGCTGGCAGTGTCCCCAGCACAGGCACCAAGACCAACAGCGGGAAGGAGATGACCACAGGGAAAAAGCACCAATAAGTGGGTGAGTGACCAGTGCTGGCCATGACCGATGGGAGAGGCTGGGGGGTGATGGATTCCCTGGGGCATCTTCTTGGTCTGTCCAGGCCACCAAGGGCACCGAGCAGCCTCCTTCCTCCTGCACCCGTGCGTCTTGGCTCCCTACCAGGACACCAGGCTCTGCAGCTCACCCCCACTGGAACATGTCCTCACCCTGCATGGTCAAACATCAAATTGAACACTCCTGGAGTCTTTCCAGCCCCTCGCCACCTCTTCCCACCTTCCCTGCCCTCTCCCCAGCAGAGCAGCCCAGTCTGGGCTGGCCCCGTGGCAGTGCCCACCACAGCGTGCTCTGGGCACTCACCCCACAGTGCCAGCCCCTCTGAAGGGCACAGCAGCTGCTGGGGGCAGGGAGGGGGTCTGAGCCTCCCCATCAGCCGCAGGGCTGGAGGCTCCCCATGGCAGGAGGAGATGGAGGTCATTGAAATGCAGGACTGCTGCTCTCCAGCCTGGCACATTTCCACCACACACTGACCGTGCCCCTCGGTGTCAGCCCCTCTCCCCAGGCCAGCAGCTGAGTCCTGCCCAGGGGTCAGAGCAGCCTGCCCCAGGCAGGTGCCTGCAGGAAGGGGTTTCCCTTGCTCCTCAGTTCCTCCCTGCAGGCACAGAAATTCTCCTTGATCTTCTCCACAGTCATCCCTGCTCTCCACAGAGACTTTCCCCAGGTGACCATGGCCTGGCCAGCTCTTCCTGGTTCCCTTCCCATGCTCCCCGCAGGGTCCCCAGGATGGTGTGATGAACCGTTGTCTAGTCTTGTGTTCCTTTGCTTTCTGGCTCCTCTGGTGGTGCCCGCAGAGAGGCCAGCTCTGGTACAGTGCTTCACATGGCCTGCTCCTGCCCACAGCCACAGGGATGCCACTGCAGAGACAACCGGACTGGCACAAGCTACAGGAGATCTTAAGCCTTCCACAGACCTAATGGCTCAGCAGGACGGTGTGGAAGCGAGGAGAGACCAGCACTGGCAAGGCTGCATCCTGCTGCTGTCATTGGCCATGGCTCCAGGGAAGCAGCAGCCCTGACCCGAAGGCAGCAGAGAGGCAGTGGCCACCAAGGCAGTGAGAGGCAGCCCCAAGGGCCACCAGGGCTGCTCCTCCATGGGGCAGTTGGGCATTTGCATCCAGAGCCTTCCCTGCGTGCTGGGGCTGCTCCCCCAGTTCCAGAGGAGGTGGGAAAGGTGGGAACTGAGGCAATTAACTGAGTGGTTAATGTCACCCTCATTCAGTGAAGGCCTCTCATCTCTAGTGTTGATGCAGAGGAAGGGTGTGGGTCACTCAAAATTGTGCTGCCAGTGCTTGCAGACACTTAGAATCCTAGAATGGTTTGGGTTGGATGGGACCGTGGAAGATCATCTAGTCCAATCCCTCTGCAGTGAGAAGGAACTGCTTCAATCAGACCAGGATGCTCAGAGCCCTGTCCAACCTGACCTGGAATGTTTCCTGCAATGGGGCATCCACCACCTCTCTGGACAACATGCAGCAGTGTTTCATCAGCCTCATTCTAAAAACTAATCTCTAGTCTCCCCTCTTCTGGTTTAAAACCATCACCTCTTGTCCTGTCCCAACAGGCTCTGCTGCAATCTCTGTCCCCATCTTTCTGACAGGCCTCTTGAAGGAAGCACTGAAAGGCCCCCAGAAGGTCTCCCAGGAGCCCTGCCTTCTCCAGGCTGAACCCCCCCAGCTCTCCCAGCCTGGCTCCCAGCAGAGGGGTTCCAGCCCTCCCAGCATCGCTGGGGCTCCTCTGGCCCCGCTCCACCAGGTCCCTGTCTCTGCTGTGCTGAGCACTCCCGAGCTGCCCCAGCACTGCAGGGGGGTCTCTCTCTCTGCCCAGAGCCCTGGGAGCAGAGGGGCAGGATCCCCCCCTCCCCTGCTGCCCACGCTGCTGGGGTGCAGCCCAGGGTGCCAGTGGCTCTGGGTGCCAGCGCACGGGGCCGGCTCAGCTCCAGCTCCTGCCCCCCAGCACCCCCAGGTCCTTCTCCCCAGGGCTGCTCTTCAACTCTCCAACCCCCCCAGCCTGTGTTGGTACTGGGGGTTGTTTTACATGGGACCAGCCTCTTTCACACTCTTTTCTGTTGACCCCCATCTTTATTCCTCCCTGTTCCCCATTCCCCTGCACATCCCTCAAGGGTTTTCTCAGCTCGAGGATCATAGAACCATAGAATGGTAGGGGTTGGAAGGGACTTCTAGAGATCATTGAGTCCAATGCCCCTGCCAAAGCAGGATCACGCAGGGCATGGTGCACGGGAACACATCCAGATGGGTTTGGAAAGTCTCCAGAGAAGGAGACTCCACAAGCTCTCTGGACAGCCTGTTCCAGGCTCTGTCACCTTCACGGGAAAGAAATTCCTCTGCTTGTTGAGGTGGAACCTTCTATGCTCAAGTTGATACCCACTGTTCCTTGTCTTACTGCTGGGCACTACAGAAAAGAGATTGGCCCCTTCCACTTGACACCCACCCCTCAGATGTTTATAGACATTAATAAAATCCCCTCTCAGCCTTCTCCTCTCAAGACTGAACAGCCCCAGTTCCCTCAGTCTTTCTTCACAGGGGAGATGCTCAAGTCCCTTCATCATCCTCGTAGCCTCCGCTGGACTCTTTCCAGTCGATCGCTGTTAAATTGGGAGCCCAAACCTGGACACAGTATTCGAGGTGTGGTCTAACTAGGGCAGAGTAGAGGGGGAGAAGAGCGTCCCTAGACCTGCTGGACACAGTTTTCTTAGTGCAGCCCAGGATGACATTGGATTCCCAGATCCCTCCCAGGCCAGGGTCCCCCTGCTTCACAGTCTTGCAGAGTCCAGGCTCATCTTCCCGCAAGTGGTGCCTGGGGTTCCTCCGGGGCCATCAGTTCCTGCCAGCACTGAGGTTTGTTTCCTCTCCTTGGCTCCATGCTTGCTCTGTCAGCTCTGTGTCTTGATCAGGTTTGGTTTTGGCTTCCTCTTTTTCTATTGGTTTTGCAGCTGACAGCTTCTGCCCTCGACCCGCAGCCCAGGGAGCGGCCAGAGGATGGTACTGCCCATCAGCCCTGCTAGCATCCCATTGCCCTGGGGATGGGCATGGCCTCATCATGGTCTCCATGGCCTCATCAAAAAGTATTTCCTGCAGCTGACCCTGCTGAAGACATGAAATCATGGAATCATAGAATCTTTTGGGTTGGAAGAGACCCTTCAGATGCTCACATGCAGTGGGGGAGGGAAAAATTCTTAATGTCAAATTTGGTGATAATTCAGGGCGTGCCTGGAAAGATGAAAGCAGAGCCAAAAGATAATGAACACAAAGTCCTACCAAGCTTGGACACTGGTGATGGTGGACGTTGGAATGTCTGTCCACTGTGTGAAGCACACGACCTGCCTTCCTAGTCTCTGCTGGGGAAGCCCCAGAGAAGATGTAGGCTGGGGCTCCAGGAAGGCCCATGGGCCCAGCATGGGGCTCTGAAATCTCCTGAGATCTCAGGAGTGCTGAGTCCATGGGACACAAACCACCACCCCTCCCAGAGTGGGGCAGAGGACCCAGAGGTCTCAGCTCCCTCTCCAGGATCCTCTCCTGCCCCCACCCCAAAACACCGGAGATCTGCTCTGCTGCTTGCAGCTCCCAGCCTCAGGGCGGGATGCTCCAGGGGAATCTCCTTTGGACAGAGACCCCCAGGCATCCAGGCACCCAGCCCTGCCCTCAGCCCCTCTGCTCCTCACAGCGCTGCAGGCAGAGAGGACGCAGGCGCTGGGGAGAAGGCAGAGGAGGGGGGACATAGAATCATAGAATTGTCAGGGTGGGAAGGGACCTTAAAGATCATTCAGATCCAACCCCCCTGCCATGGGCAGGGACACCTCCCACTAGAGCAGGTTGCTCAGAGTCTCGTCTTAAAAACTTCCAAGGATGGGGCTTCCACCACCTCTCTGGGCAACCTGTTCCAGGGTCTCACCACCCTCATGGTAAAGGAACTCTTCCTAATGTCCAACCTGAATCGACCTATCCCTAGTTTTAATCCTTTCGCTCCAGTCCTGTCACTGCCCAACAGCCTCACAAGTCCCTCCCCAGCTTTCTTGTAGCCCCTTCAGAGACTGGAAGGCCACAAGAAGGTCTGCCTGGAGCCTTCTCTTTTCCAGCCTGAACAATCCTAACTGTCTCAGTCTGCCCCCATAGGAGAGCTGATCCAGCCCTCTGATCATATTCATGGCCCTTCTCTGGACACGTTCCAGCACGTCCATAGCCTTCCTGTGACAGGGGCTCCAGAACTGGACGCAGGACTCCAGGTGAGGTCTCACCAGAGTGGAGCAGAGGGGAGAATCCCCTCCCTCAACCTGCTGGCCACGCTCCTCTTGATGCAGCCCAGGACAGGATTGGCCCTCTGGGCTGTGAGAGCAACTGATGGCTCATGTTGAGCTTCTCATCCCCCAGCACTCCCAAGTCCTTCTCCTCAGGGCTGCTCTCCAGCCAGTCCCTGCCCAGCCTCTCCTGGTGCTTGGGATTGCTCCGACCCAGAGGGAGGACCTTGCATTTGGCCTCGTTGAACTTTATGAGGTTGGCATGGGCCCACCTCTCCAGCCTGCCCAGGTCCCTCTGGATGGATCCCTTCCCTCCAGCGTGTCAGCCCCACACAGCTTGGTGTCACTGGCAAACTCGCTGAGGGGGCACTCAGTGCCACTGTCCCTGTCGCTGACAAAGGTGTTAAACAAGACTGGTCCCAGTACTGACCCTTGAGGGACTCCACTTGTCACTGGTCTCCACTTGGATACAGACCCATTGTCAACCACTCTTTGGGAGAGGCCGTCAAGCCAGTTCTTTATCCACTGAATTGTCCATCCATCAAATCCGTATTTCACCAGCTTGGAGACCAGGATGTCATGCGGGACAGTGTCGAATTCTTTGCTCAGGTCCAGGTAAATGACATCGGTTGCTCTTCCCCCATCTGTTGATGTTGTGACCTTCTCATAGAAGGCCACCAGGTTAGTCAGGCATGATTTGCCCTTGGTGAAGCCATGTTGGTTACAGCCAATCACTTTGTCGTGATTCATCTGCCTCAGTAGTGCCTCCAGGAGGATCTGCTCCATGATCTTACCAGGCACAGCAGTGAGACTGACTGGCCTATAGTTCCCGGGTTCATCCACCTTCCCCTTTTGAAGATGGGGGTTATATTTGCCCTTTTCCAGTCAGTGGGGACTTCTCTGGGTTACCATGACTTTTGGAATCTAACAGATAGTGGCTTAGCAACCTCATCCACCAGTTCCCTCAGCACCCGTGGGTGTATCCCCTTGGGTCCCATGGACTACTGCACTTTCAGGTTCATTGGATGGTCACGAACCTGGTCTTCACTTGCAATGGGCAGTTCTTTCATCCAACGCCTGCCATCATCTTCTGTGACTCTGGGGGTGTGGCTGGAGCCCTTGCCAGTGAAGGCTGAGGAAAAGAAGTCATTGAGGACCTCAGCCTTCTCAGTGTCACTTGCCACCAGTTCTCATGTTTCCTTCCTGAGGGGACCCACACCTTCCCTAATCTTTTTCTTGCTATTAATATACCTATAGAAATTGTTGGCGTTTCCCTTGATCTCCCTGGCTAGATTTAATTCTAACTGAGCTTTAGATCTCCTGACCAGGTCTGGTGCTGCTCGAGCAGCTTCCTTGTACACCCCCATTGTAGCTGTCCTTCCTTCCACTCCTTGTAGAGCTTCTTTTTGTGTGACAGCATGTCCAGGAGTTGCTTGTTCATCCAGGCAGGTCTCCTAGCATTCTTTCTTGCCTTTCTCTTTGCCGGTATAGTTTGCTCCTGGGCACTGAGAAGGTGATCCTTGCATGTCAACCAGCTGTCCTGGGCCCCCCTACCCTCTAGGGCTTGGTCCCATGGCACTTTGGCCAGCAGATCCCTGAAACGATCAAAGTCTGCATGCCTAAAGTCCAGGGTCATAAGCTTGGAGTACATCCTCCTAGCTGCCTTGAGAACCTGTGAATATGAAGCCATTTCTATCTGCCTATGGAGGGCCTCATCCAGCCCTCACGCTGCAGCACTGGAGCTGGAGGGTGTTGAGAACACACCCATGTTACTACTGCCAGCGCTCACACGGCACCAGAGGATGGGGGGCAGGATGGGGAGGGGATACAGCCGACCTGAGCTGACCGGGGGATATTCCACACCGTGTGCCGTCAGCTCAGCTATGGAGGGAGAGGGCAGGAGGAGGATGGGGGGGCATTTGGCTTTGTCCTCCGAGCAACGGCGACGTGTTCTGCAGCCCTGCTGCCTGGGCTCGGCCCGACATCGCCTGCGGACGGGAAGCAGAGAATAACATCTGATCTGCCAGAACCCACGGCTCTTTGCTCTGCGTCTCATTCTCTCCCTGCGTGCCGTGCTGACGGGGGCTGGGGGGAGGGAGAGAAGGGCTGGGTGGGCACCTCCTGCCCAGCCAGGGTAAATCCACCAAGCAGGCAACCATCCCGGGTGGCAACTGCACGATCAGAAAGCACGGCCAGTTCCTCTGCCCTCCCACCTTCATAGCTCTGAAAGCGTCAGGTTTAAGTATCTGCAGAGTACTATACGCCCACAACTATTTTCTGTAGGGCAGACTGGCTCTTGCTTCCCCTGCAAACAACAGCAAGACTCTCCTAGCAAACCGACTCGGTCTAAAATGACTGTGGTGTGATTAGGGACAAAGCTACATCACCAAGCAATCATGATACGGCACAGCAAGACTTGCACCGCAAACGCATGCAGAGAGGAAGGTCAAAACAAGGTCAAAATGAAATTTTGGTCCCTAAACAAAGGATGTAGGGTGGTCTCTAAAAGGGGCTTTGGGACCAAGGAATGGCTCTCAAAACCCTGGAAATAAAACTCTGGGGCAGCTGCTGCACGTGGCAGGAGCACGCTGCAGAGACACCAGGAGGAGTCAACAGGAGCAAGGGCTTGTTGGTCGCCCTCTCTCCCCTGGCTTCGAGGCTCCCCAGGCTGGCAGAAGAAGCGGGGCTGCTGTGCCCTTTCCCATGGCAAGGGGGGACCTTTCCACAGCCCCATCGGCCAGCTGTAGTTCAGTGGCCTGATCCTGGCATCGCCTGCAAGGAGGAGGAACATCGTCACTGGGGCAGCTGCTCAGATTGCCATGTAAGGTGCCACCCGCCCTGTCCCGTGGCAATGGCAGGGACTCCCCACTGAGGATGGAGTCCCTCTTGCAGGGCCAGGCACTGGCAGTGGTGGCAGGGGACAGAGGGGCGCAGAGGTGGTGCAGGCGGCCTCGCTGTCGCGCACCTCCGGCAGCGACCGGCGGGTCTGGCCCAGTCTCTGCAGGGCGGGCAGCATCAGGATGGAGATGATGGGCAGTAGCTGTGGGCAGAGAGGCAGAGAGCCCCTCCATCCCCCCTGCCCAGCCAAACATCTTGGGGGGGGAAACACCGGATGGTGGCCACGTCCTCTCCCTCCTCACCACCCTCCAGGCTGCTGCGGGGCCACCTGGGCTGTGGGTCAGGGGATGGCAGATGGTGCCATGGCAAGCACCTCCCTCCACCCATCCTGGGCCACCCCAGCGCAATCCTGGCCACCTCACCATCACATGCTTGACACCGCCAGTCAGATTCCAGCAGCGGTGGCACAGGATAGTGATGGGGTGAGAAGCAGAAAAGGCCTTGACACTGTGTAAGCACTGCCCAGCAAGCACAAAATATACCTGAGTTATCAACACTGCTACCGGCACAACCCAAAAAAAGCCCCACGCCAGCTGCAGGGGAGAGAATTCTCTCCATCCCAGCCAGACCCTGCACACACAGGCCGTACAGTCCGGGCAACAGGTTTCACAGAATCACAGACTTCCAGACGGACGCCTGAGATCTTCCTGCAGGAGAGCTGCTGCTTTGTCGCCCTTCACTTGGCTTTGCTTCTCCTATATTTATTTTTGGAGCTCTAGGAGAACTCATTGTGACCAAACAAACCTGCCGAGCTGAACCGCCCTAGACTCGTTTCTGCTCGTCTGAAAGCGGTGAAACAAGGAATGGTAAAAAAATGCAATAGTAAAACATCATAAAACATCCAAAATAATTTTATTACAGGGATTGCTGTTCTAGAGCGTCAGAGAGGCAAAGTCCCGCACCAGGGTCATCAGCCAATCATTTTCCAGGCTGCTGGGCTCAGCCCTTGGGGCTGGCACAGGCCTGAGCCTGCGGTGGTTTCCATGGCATCTGTAGGGCTTTTGCTCCTGCTGCTGTAATCGGGAGCGGTGTTGGATCCGCTCTGTCCCACGGTGCCTTTTGCTGCTGCTCCTTTCAGGCACGCGGGAGCTGTGGGACGATGCTCCCTGTACCACCTGCTTGGTGGTGCCCAATATTCTGCATCCATCACTCGGGGCTGGCCCACAGCTGGTCCTGCGCCTTTTCCCAGGCCCGTTGTTTGGTTCCCGCTCCTGACGCAGTAACGGTGAGCGGTGCTGGGTCCAGTCGGTCTCACGGTGCCTTTCCCAGCTGCTTCTTTCAGGCACTGGGGACAGGTGGGATGGCCCCCGTGGTGCCCGCATGGAGGTGCTGGGCTTGCTGCTCTCAAAGCCCAGGGAGCTCTGGGACAGCCCCGTTGCCACCTGGATGGCAGTGCTGGGGCTGGCAAGCTCTGACTTGCCACTGGAGGCTGTGAGGGGAGGCAGGAAGGTCAGCAGAGCGGCCACCCAGCCCCACGGCAGGAGAGGCCATCAGGGCATGGCAGGCACGGGCGCCTCAGGAGGTGCCCACAGCCCAGCCTGGGCCCGGCCTGCTCAGGAGAGGAGGGACCCTGTCCCGGGATGGTTGGGCAGCTCCTGCCTTCCCCTGCCCCCCGCTCTCGGCCTCCCCCACAGCGCCCCGACAACCCCTCTGCCAGCCGCGGGGCACGGGGCAGGGACACTTTGCTCTTACCTTGCTCCCGCAAGTCGGGGTCCTCCTGCTTCATCATCGCCAGCGGCGCGTGGAAGGTGAGCGCTTGGAGAGTCTCCCCCGCAGTGCCAGGGTTTCTCCTCCGGACGCTCCTCTGTCAGCCCTGAGGGAACAGCGGGACACGGTGAGCTTGCCGCACAGGCGCTGGAGCCCAAGGCGGGAGGCTTCCCTCCTCCCTCGGCAGCCCCGGGCAAGCCCCTTCCTCTCCTGCCCTCTCCTCACCTCGCCAGGTTGCTCTGACGCCAGGACACAGCCCAGCGGCCTTTTCTACCCGGCCCTGGCCATGAGTCCCAGCGGGCACTGTGACATCACCACCCCCCTCTGCAGGTGCCCCCAGGAGGGGCAGGGCGCCCTTGGCTCCCCAGCACCCTCTGTGACACGGCCACCGCCTCACAGGGCTGGGTCTGACCTGCCCAGGCCGGGGCTGAGCCCTCGGCACCCGAGTCGGGGGGCGGCTGCTCTGGCGCCCGCCCGGGGCTGCAGCGCTGGCACAGGGCGCCCCGAGAGGCTGCGGAGTCTGCGGCCCTGGAGACGGGCCCAGCCCCGGGACAGGGCCCCGGGCAGCCTGCTTGCTCCTGGGCAGCTTCTGGGCAGAGGCGGCCTCTTTGGTGGCGTCTGGGGGCTGGTGCCTCTGGCTGAGGGCAGCTGTCATGATGGGTTCAGCTGCCCTAAACGGGGGCATCTCCCGGCGCTTCAAAAAGCCACAGGAAATGCCCAGCAGCCTCCAAGAGGATGCCCCCAGATGCTGCCCCGTCTCTAAGAACCGTTCCAGTTTGCAGGGCCTGCACCCGCCTTGGAGCACCTCTTGCACCTCCAGTGTCACCAGACACTTGTGCCTCACTCCTGGTGTCCCCTCCATAGCTGAGCCAGGGTCTGAGACCAGGAGCTCCCCTGCAGGTGCCTTCTCCCCAGGGGCAGCCCGAGTGTCGCTGTCCCCCAGCAAGAAGAGGTGCTGACGCAGGGCAGCGCGGCTCTCCACACTCCCCACTGAGCGACAGTCCCTTTGCCTCTCCGAACACGAGGATTCGCTTGGAGAGCAGCACAAGCGTCAGGAATTCCTGCTGGAAACCCTCCTCAGCTGTCCTGGGGCAGCCAGAAGAGAAGGACAAAGCCCGAGCCCCCCCGGCTGTGTTCAGCAGTCGGGTGAGTTGGCAGTGACAGCGCTGCAAAGCTGATCGATGGCACCAGTGGGGTTCATCTGCCAGCGCCCCGGGTCGCTGGCGCTGCGGGGCAGGACTGACTCCTCCAGAGCCCGCTCCTTCCAGTGCCACCTTCAGCCAGCACCAACCGGAGCTGGAGAGAGGGCCCTGCCTGCCAAGGCCTTCCGCAGAGAGGAGAGCCAGCCTGGGGGCCCGTGGCGGCTGGCACACGATCCTG
>JANVCC010010100.1:57211-79555 GCA_025345505.1 Todiramphus chloris collaris | reverse complement strand
GATTTTTTTTTTTTTTTTTTTCTCCAGTATAGTCCGCATCAATAAGGCCAGGAATTATTACTAGTCCTTTAATGGCCGCAGATGAGCGGCCTATGAGTAATGCACCATAGCGTTGTCCCCTGCAGGTAAGCGGTCCTCGAACTCCAGTAGGAATGCAGGCAACCAGGTTGTCGATCAGCGTTGTATCTACTGTGGTTGCCAGGTCCAGGCCGAGGCTTCCTGCGGTGCTGGGGCGAAGTTCGCTGGCTGGCAAGAGTTCCCTGCTGACCTTGGGCCCGATGCCATCGCTGGAGCTGCTGTTGGTGTCATCGCGCGGTGGCTCCTCGTGCTCATTTTCCCGTTTCCCTGCTTCCGGCAGCAGGCTGCTGCAGCATGGCTATCCACTTGGCCGTTGGGGCACCATACGTGTGGCACCTGACAGTTGTGCCACATATGACCTTGCTGGCCGCATCGGAAACAGTGCAAGCAAGGGCTTCCTTTAGATCTCCCTGACTGCAGTGGAGCAAGGGCTGCTAAAACCTGACCCTGACTCTCTTGAATCCTAAGCCACTCCTCCTCTAATTGGGATTCATAGCCAGGCGGCAGCCCATCTGGACCTCCTGGGAGCTGGGTTGACACCGGAGGTGCAGACGTGCAGAAGGTTCACAGGATGGCGGGGGAGGAGGGAATTCATCATCAGAGGCTTTTGCAACCACAATCGAGTGAGTTGTAGGAGGCGTTGGAATGTTATCGCTTCCCAGCTCTAGCCAACCCGGCACTTCTTTTGGCTTTCCCTCCCCCCCCCAGACGCGCCCGCCTGGAGATAAGAACTCGCTATGGCTGCAACCCTTTGTTCCGCCTGATACTGCTTCAGACAGTTAATAACAGCCCTCCAAGGACGTGCCAGCTTTCTGGCTGTTTTATCTTCATCAATTACTTTTGCCCATAAATAATCTCCAAACCCTCTCCATTCATCTACATCAAAAACCGTATTAGGGTCCCTAAAATAGCCTTGTTCTACTCCATATGTTAATAATCCCACTAATTCCTTTCTAAGGTTAATTTCCTAAATTCCCCGCTTTTCTATAAAGCACTGTAAAAGTTCATAGGCTGCCAGTCTTTCCATTACGTTTCACAAAATCTAAGCGTCTGGCCAGTTGCAGCTCCTTACTGTCAGGCAGCCAAGTTGAGCGGCGGGACCTCATCAGCAGATTGCCCCAGGCACGGGAGAGTCAGAACGCCAGTGTTATTACTCCTTCGCCCTCGGGTCACTGCTCACCGGTGCTTCCTCGCTCATCGCTCCCGTGGTCACTGTATCGTCGGGGTCACCATTTGCAGAACGGCGAGGGAAGAGTGCAGGAAATCAATATGATTGATAGGCAAACTTCGTTTATTGTCACACTTGCAGCTACTTATATACTATTATGCTAATCACTAATACATGCTGATTGGAGTACACACAAGTTATACATATTCATGGTAGTTCCCATAGGTCCATTCAAGAAGTCACACTCTCCCTACGACCACCCCTTGGTGGTCCCAGCTGCTACATAGCTCCTCTTTCTGTTGACCATCCTATTATTATCCTAACGCTCCTCCTCAAGGACATCCTGTCCCTGCAGCTGGGCTAGGCCTCATGCCTAGCTTCTGCTAATATATCTTGCAGTGAGCCGTGGCCCTTGTTCTCAAGCCATTCCCCAACAGATTCCCATTATATAGAATAATAGAATGCCTTGGGTTGGAAGGGACCTCTAAAGCTCATCTAGTCCAACCACGCTGTAGTAAGCAGGGACATTCTCAACTAGATGAGGTTGCTCAGAGCCTCATCAAGCCTGATTTGAATGTCTCCAGGGATGGGGCCTTCACCACCTCCCTGGGCAACCTGTTCCAGTTTCTCACCACCCTCATCGTAAAGAACTTCTTCCTAATGTCTAATCTAAATGTACCCTTCTCTAGTTTAAAACCATTCCCCCTTGTCCTATTACTACATTCCCTTGTAAACAGGTCCTCTGCAGCTTTCTTGTAGTCCCCCTTCAGGTACTGGAAGGCCACTATAAGGTCTCCCTGGAGCCTTCTCTTCTCCAGGCTGAACAACCCCAACTCCCACAGCCTGTCCTCGTAGGAAAGGTGTTCCAGCCCTCTGATCATCTTTGTGGCCCTCCTCTGGACCCACTCCATCAGGTCCATGTCTTTCCTGTGTTAAGGGCTCCAGAGATGGATGCAGTACTCCAGGTGAGGTCACACCACAGCAGAGTAGAGTGGCAGAATCACCTCTCCCGATCTGCTGGCCGTGCTTCATTTGATGAAGCCCAGGATGCAATTGACCTTTTGGGCTGCAAGTGCGCATTGTTGGCTCATGTCCAGCTTCTTGTCCACCAGTACCCCCAAGTCCTTTTCTGTAGGGCTGCTTTCTATTACATCATCCCCAAGCCTGTATTGATAATGAGGATTGTTCCCACCAAGGTGCAGGACCCTGTACTTGGTCTTGTTGAGCCTCATGAGGTTTACCTGGGCCTACTTCTCCAGCTTGTACAGGTCCCTTCCCTCTGGTATATCAATTGCACCATTCAGCTTGGTGTCATCTGCAACCTTGCTGATGGTGCACTTGATCCCGCTGTCTGTATCACTGATGAAAATATTAAACAGTACTGGTCCCAGTATGGGGACTGCTTTTTATTGAGCTATTAGATATAGTTATTCTCCATAGTTCCTTTCCTCAAACTTATCTTTCTTCAATTTTCCATCCTTCAGCTTCCCAGTGCAAGAGCCATTGAGTATTCTCAGCCCAAACTGCAGATAAACTAGTATATATTGTGCTTGCACCTGATTCGACAGGTAGCACTGCCGCCTGGAGCTCAGCCAACTGAGCTGACTCTTCCATTTCCCTTGTTTCATCCATTCCCTATGAAAGCTGCAAGAGAGCAAACCTGCCCTTCCATTTCACATCAAGCCTTTCTGATGATTCATCTGTGAACCACACATCAGACCAATCCTCCGGATCTTTGTGTAAATTGTGCAGGGTGTGGTGATTGATTCACAGACACCGTCTTGGTGTAGAAACGAAGACCTTTGTTTTACAGACAAGCGCGCTTATGTACCCCTGTTCTGGTTGCTATTTTTAGCATTGCAACTCCTCAACATTCTCCTTATCTCTAACTCAAGGCTGTTTAGCTTCTGCAGTTACAATGTTTACCTTCCCTAACTACAAAGTTCTTTCCCATGGCTTCATGATCAGCAGATCATTATTGCTACTCCGCTGACTGCTCAGCTTGTCTCCCACAGTGGGGGTGGTGCATCTTGAATGAATGAAGGTGGCATATCAAGGGGTTGTTCATCACCCCTTTGCCATTGGATATTATGATATGAACCAGTGAAGGCTGAGGGCAGCCTTGGATGCAGCGACCGTGAGATGGTGGAGTTCAGGATCTTCTGCGGTAGGAACAGAACACCAAGCAGGATCACAACCCTGGACTTTAGCAGGGACAACTTTGGACTTTTCAAACAATTGATAGGGGAAATCCCATGGGACAGGGTACTAGAAGGTACAGGGGTCCAAGATAGTTGGGAGGTATATAAGACTGTTGTCAGAGCATGTAGGGAGGCAACTAGGAAAGCTAAGGATTCCTTGGAATTAAACCTTGCAAGAGAGGTCAAGGCCAACAGAAAGGGCTTCTTCAAATACATTGCAGATAAAACTAACACTAGAGGCAGTGTAGGCCCACTGATGAGTGAGGTGGGTGCCCTGGTGACAGAGGATACAAAGAATGCGGAGTTACTGACTGCCTTCTTTATCTATACTGCTAGAGGCTGTCCTGAGGAGCCCCAGACCCCTGAGGCTCCAGAGGAAGTCAGGATAAAGGAGGAGTTTGCCTTGGTTGATGAGGACTGGGTTAGGGATCAATTGAGTGATGTGGATGTACATAAGTTCATGGGACCTGATGGGATACACCTGCTAGTGCTGAGGGAGCTGTTAGAAGTCATTGCTGGGCCACCATCCATCATCTTTAGAAAGTCACGGAGAACAGGAAAGGTGCCTGAGGACTGAGAGAAACCAAATGTCACTTCAGTCTTCAAAAAGGGCAAGAAGGAAGACCCAGGTAACTACAGACCGGTCAGCCTCACCTCCATCCCTGGAAAGGTGATGGAACAACTTATCCTTGGCGCTGTCTTTAGGCATATCAAGGTCAAGGCGGTCATCAGGAGCAGTCAACATGGTTTTACCAAGGGGAAGTCCTGTTTGACCAACCTGATAGCCTTGTATGAAGAAATAACCAGGTGGACAGATGATGGTAGAGCAGTGGATATGGTTTATCTTGATTTCAGTAAAGCATTTGACATGATCCCCCAACAGCATCCTCAAAGCTAAACTAAGAATGTGTAGTCTGGATGATCAGGTAGTGAGGTGGGTTGTGAATTGGTTGAAGGAAAGAAGTCAGAGAGTTTTGGTCAATGGGGTAGAGTCCAGTTGGAGGCCTGTATCTAGTGGAGTCCCTCAAGGGTCAGTACTGGGGCCAGTACTATTCAATATACTCATCAATGACCTGGATGAGGGAATAGAGTGCACTGTCAGCAAGTTTGCTGATGATACAAAACTGGGAGGAGTGGCTGACACAACAGGAGGCTGTGCTGCCATTCAGCGAGACCTGGACAGGCTGGAGAGTTGGGCAGAGAGAAATTGTATGAAATACAACAAGGGCAAGTGTAGAGTCTTGCATCTGGGAAAGAATAACCAGGTTATTATAGGTTGGCAATTGACTTCTTAGAGAGCAGCATAGGGGAAAGGGACCTGGGGGTCCTGGTGGACAGCAGGATGACCATGAGCCAGCAATGTGCCCTCATGTCCAAGAAGGCCAATGGCATCCTGGGGTGTATTAGAAGGGCTGTGGTTAGTAGGTTGAGAGAGGTTCTCCTCCCCCTCTACTCTGCCCTAGTGAGACCTCATCTGGAATATTGTGTCCAGTTCTGGGCCCCTCATTCAAGAAGGACAGGGATCTGCTGGAAAGAGTTCAGTGCAGAGCCACAAAGATGATTAAGGGAATGGAGCATCTCCCTTCTGAGGAAAGGCTGAGGGAGCTGTGCCTCTTTAGCTTGGAGAAGAGGAGACTGAGGGGTGACCTCATTAATGTTTATAAATTCATAAAGGGTAGGTGTCAGGAGTATGGAGCCAGGCTCTTCTCTGTTATATCCAATGATAGGACAAGGGGAAATGGGTGCAAGGTAGAGCATAAGAGGTTCCACAGGAACATAAGGAAAAACTTTTTCACTGTGAGGGTGTCAGAGCACTGGAACAGTCTGTCTAGAATTGTTGTGGAGTCTCTTTTGATGGAGACATTTAAAAGCTGCTATCAGAGGGATTTTCTCAGGTTATCACAAAATTCAGTGAGAATCCTGCCTTTCTCACCAGTGTTATGAAAAACAGTAGGATGTTTTTTATAAGCTAGACTAACATGTGGCATTTTGCTAAGTTGTGTTTATGGTACACTGGAAAAATATTTTGAAATAGGTGTTGTAGGACTTTAGCCAATCACCCTAGGAGATGGGTGATCACTGACCAATCGCCCTATGGGGCTAGGGTATGTAAAACGGTGTTATAAATTAATAAAGTGGCTTCTTTTGACTGCTCTTGCTGAATTTGTGTGTTGCTGCATCTCTCCACTCCCGGTATAAACAGTGACGTTTGGTGACCCATGTGGTGGGTTGACCCTGTGTTGGGGTTTTGGGGAGTTATTCTGTTTTCCTTCTTCTCTTAAAGAATTTTTCCATACTTGTTTGTCAAGGAGGTAAATTGCTGTACTTAAGAGAGACAAAAGGACCTGGCCACAGGGGGAAGGGTCCAGCCTGCCGAATAAAGGGGGTTGGGTGGAGCCCCTAGGGTTCTTGTTTTTCTCCCTTCATTCCAGGTGAGGAGAAGCTGCCCTCGTGGTGGAGAGAACTCATCCCCACGGCATCTCCTGCTCTCCTTCTACCCCTGCTGCCTCCCGAGGATCCGGCGGGACACCGGGATCAGCTTGGAGAGAGATCATCCCTGCTGCGTCTCCTGCTGGTTTTCCTTCTGCCCCTGCTGTCTCCCGAGGATCCTGCTGGACACCAGGATTGGCTGCCCAAGGGGGTTTGTGACACAGGCTTTTCGTCGGCCATTGCCACGTGAGGACTGAGGTGGCTCTGGAGCGGCGGGGAGACCATCACGCCCTCCCTGCTCACTGGGAGCTGCCCGAGAGGTTGGGACTGGGTTCCTGGCGCTGTTTGTTGTCACTGCCGTAGCTATTGTTGCTTGATTGCCTTGTTATATATATATTTAGTAAAGAACGGTTATTCTGATTCCTCATCTTTGCCTGAAAGCCCCTTAATTTCAAAATTATAAGCATTCGGAGGGGAGGGGGTTGTATTTCCATTGCAAGGGGGACTCCTGCCTTCCTTGGCAGACACCTGTCTTTCAAACCAAGACACCCTGGCACAGCACCAGGTGCCCACCAAGCCCTTCTATCACTCCCACCCGACCCCCTTCAGCACGGTACGCAGGGAGAGAATAAGATGCAAAGCAAAGGGCCGTGGGTTATGATAGATAAGATGTTATTCTCTACTTCCCGTCCGCAGGCGATGTCGGGCCGAGTCCAGGAAGCAGGGCTCCAGGAACACGTAGCAGCCGCTTGGAGGACAAAGCCAAATGCCCCCCCATCCTCCTCCTGCCCTCTCCCTTTATAGTTGAGCTGACGTCATATGGTATGGAATATCCCACTGGTCAGCTCAGGATGGCTGTATCCTCTCCCCCATCTTGCCCCCCATCCTCTGGTGCCATGTGAGCACTGTCAATCATAACATGGGTGTGTTATCAACACCCTCCAGCTCCCAGTGCTGCAGCATGAGGGCTGGATGGGGAAAAGCAGCTCAGCCATACCCACTACAACCCGCGATGTGTACTACGCACAACGAACCAAGCCGAGCGGCTCTCGAGAGGTACGAAAACACACACCCCCCCGCACCGCTCCAAGGTTCGTGGCTGGGACCAGTCCAGGCGCTGGGGTATTAGAAAAACCCTACCAAGATGGGCATAGCGGCTCGAAAGAAGGCACGGTTCTGTCGGCCTGGAAGGAATTCCTGGCTGTCACAGCAGTTGCTGTTTCGGAGGACGTCCTCTGCGCACTTTTACTATGGGCAGATGACCACAACTTTTCCACGGACTTTGACACCGCGTTCGATTTAGTGCTGTGGCGGCTGCTAGGTGCCAGGCTCTGTCATGAATTCCTCTACGGGGACAAGACAGTGGTAGACTTGTCTCACATTTGGATAGATTTATTCGATGTGCTACAAGGCTATAATGCAGACGATGGGGGAGGAGTGTTGGCTTCAGAGGCTTCAGACGCTGCTCAGGGGGATGCCGCTAAGGGGGACGCTGCTGAACTAAGTGTAGCAGCTGGTGGCAGCTGCACCGAGGATCCGTCTCCGGTCCCACAGGATCCAGTGCCAGTCCTACAGCCTGTTCAGCGGCAATACACCTCGCCCCATGATTATGTTCCCCCTAAATACCCACCAGCTGTTTGAGGGAGGTGATTTTCCCCCTATACTCTGCTCTGTTGAGACCCCACCTGGAGTACTGCATCCAGCTCTGAGGCCCCCATTACAAGAAAGACATGGATCTGTTGGAGTGGGTCCAGAGGAGGGCTATGAAAATAATCAGAGGGCTGGAACACCTCTGGTATGAAGAAAGGCTGAGAGAGCTGGGTTTGTTTATCTTGGATAAGAGAAGACTCTGGGGAAACCTTACTGTGGCCTTTCAATACTTAAAGGGGGCCTATAAAAAAGATGGGGACAAACTTTTCAACAGGGCTTGTTGCAATAGGACAAGGGGTAATGGTTCTAAACTAAATGAGGGTAGATTCAAACTAGATATAAGAAAGACATTTTTTAACGATGAGGTTGGTGAAACACTGGAACATATTGCCCAGAGAGGTGGTAGAAGCCCCATCCCTGGAAACATTCAAGGTCAGGTTGGATGGGGCTCTGAGCAACCTGATCTAGTTGCTTACTGCAGGGGGGTTGGACTAGATGACCTTTAAAGGTCTCTTCCAATCCAAACTATTCTAGGATACTATGGCTCTGTGATAAACCTGAATCGTAGGACAATGTTTGTAGCGACAATGTTTGTAGTAATAATGTTTGGGCAACAATGTAGGGCTATGTTTGAATATTGAATCCTTGGGGTAAACATGTAAAAGTGTACTGTATTCCACCCCAGGTAAAGGCAAATCTCTCTTGATCTTCAGTTTGTAATGGGACCATGAAAACCATATCATCTATATCCAAAGCAGTCATATTTCGCTTATTCTAAAACAAACAAACAAACAAAATTTGTAATGGAATGGACAGCAGCATATAAGGGTCCAGTATATTCATTCTATTTACAATAATCTACTGTAAAACACCAGGTTCCTTTAGGCTTCCAGACAGGCCACATGGAGGAGTTACACAAGGAATGAGTTTTCTGAATACCCCTCTATTCTAAAGCCTGAATAAGATCAGTTATGCCTTGCAAAGCTTCAGGGCTAATACAGTATTGTCATATGTGAGTTAAGGCACATTTAACTAATTTGAGTGCAGCCTGTAATAGAAAAGTGGTGGACCCTTCAACTGGTATTTCATCCATAGAGATTACAGAATTCTGAGTTTGATGGTTTGGCACCCAAGTTCCTAAAGGAATCCTGTGATTTTAATATATTCATACATAATACACTTAAGGGTCCTACTGACACTATAAGTCTTAGTATTCTTCCATGGGTCAAGATCAATTTTATCCTGGCCACAGGAAGCTCTTGTGTTTTCCCCATAATCCCTGTTGTAGAGATCCTTTCTCACGTTTCCTTTATTAATCTGGGGGCATCCTCAGCTTTAATCATTAATATACGAGGCTCCCATTTCAATGAGAAAATAAACAGAATATTTATCATTTACTGATAAAGATATACTAGGGCTTTCACTAATATTAATTCCAAGAAATTTCAGAGGCTTGGGACAAGTCATTGGAACTCCCTGGGCAGAAGTCAGAAGCTCCTCTATTAGTTTCCTGATACTAGGATCAGAGCAACAGACAGAATAATCAGGGCTGAATCAGGAATGTGAACAGAACAATACTGTCCAGGACTTTCTCAGCATTGATGCCACTATCCCTTTCATAATGAAACCACAATCTCTGTAAGAAAAATGTGGACATCCTATCTAATTGGCCTAGCAAGAGACCCCCATATTTATCAGGGGGTCTTTTTATATCAGATAGATTAACTTCCACAGGGAATTTTCAAACATTTTGTTCCCTCTTATAATTTCCCTTTGGTGTTTGGGCAACCCTGATCCATCCTTCCTTGTTCCTGTGTCAGCCTGTCATATAAGAGGTGTCTTCCATAAAGGCAGTACAATTCTGCAACCCTCGAGTCATTATAGTGCTCCAATCAGCATTCCCACTGTGTACCATCAAGGATAGACTATATTTTGCAATAGTCTTACTTTCCCTGCCTCTGTTGCTTCCATGCACATCATCAATTAGCTTTTGCTTAGTTACATTTAATTCCTGCCTTGCTAGCAGCATTTAGTTCCTGATCTTTGTCACTTAGGAAGATGTTTCCTGCCACTAATGCCTCTGTAAGGATCCCAATGAAGGTCCCTTGTCTGCCTTTGATTATCCCATTTAGGTGTTTAAATCCTTTAATTTCTTGCCATTATCACTGATTTTCTACTGCCTCATCCCAAGCATCCATGACACATGTATTTTATGGAATCATACTTCTGAAATCGGTTTATGTCACAACATAAACAATTGCGTGATCTGCAGGTGTACAGAGATCATGACCATGGGTTCATAGCTTTCCAAAATACATAGGGACACTGAGGTTTTATCCTCAAATTTCTCTATTACAGATTACCACAAATATCACCACTAGCAAGTAAACCTATGATTAATAAAAAACACTGCAACCACCAAGCGTATACTATGACAGGTTACTACAAACTTATCATTACTGAAACAACTTAGCAACAATCTAACTGTGGATGCTGAAAAGCTGCTAGCAGAGGGATTTTCTCAGGTTCTCACAATATTCAGTGAGAATCCTGCCTTTCTCACACATGTTATGAGAAACAGTAGGATGGATTTTGTAAGCTAGACCAACACCTGGTGTTTTTGCTAAGTTCTGTTTATGGTACATTGGAAAAATATTTTGAACTGTGTGTTGTAGGACTTTAGCCAATCACCCTAGGAGATGGGTGATCACTGACCAATTGCCCTATGGGGCTAGGGTATATAAAATGGGGTTATAAATTAATAAAGTGGCTTCTTTTGCCTGTTCTTGCTGAATTTATCTGTTGCTGCATCTCTCTGCTCCCGGCATAAATGGCGACATTTGGTGACCCGCGACGTGTACTACGCACAACGAACCAAGCCGAGCGGCTCTCGGGAGATATGCAACCGCCTCCCCCCCCACGCAGCCCCGAGGTTCGCGGCCAGGACCAGTCCAGGCGCCGGGGTATTAGAAAAACCCTGCCAAGATGGGGAATTGCGACTCGAAAGAAGGCGTGGTGCTGTCGGCTTGGAAGAATTTCCTGGCTGTCAAAGAGAGCGCTGTTTCGGAGGACGCCCTCCGCGCTCTTTTGCAACGGGCCGCTGGCCACCAACTTCTCACGAACTCTGACACCACCTTCGATTTAGAGCTGTGGCAGCTGCTAGGGTCCAGGCTCTGGCTTGAGCTCCCCGACGGGGACGACACACTGCTAGACTTGGTTCGCACTTGGAAAGATATATTTGCTGTGCTACTAAAGTCTAAAACTGGCGACGGGGGAGGGGTACCGGCTTCAGAGGAGGACGCCACTAAGGGGGACACTACTGAACTAAGTGTAGCAGCTGGTGGCAGCCGTACCGAGGAGCCATCTCGGGCCCCACAGGATCCGGTGCCGGTCCTACAACCCGTTCAGCGGCAATAACACCTCGCCCCGTGATTATGTTCCCCCTAATACCCTACGCCTGCAGAGCAGCTCGCGGAAATGCTTAAACAGAGAGATGTCTCGGAGCGCCCCTGGCTCTTTAGCCCAGCGGCTCTGGTCTCCTCCGCGCCGCTCCCTTCGGCAAATATAACAGTACCGGTCGTTCCCACGGCCTCTCCGGTTGTCCAATCCGGTTTCACGGTGACCTAGAGCTCCATCGCGGCACCCAGGTTTTCTGCGCGCGCGCCCGCTGCACTCGCAGCACCCTCAAGTGTTTCACAAGCGCCCGCAGCGCCCAGCAGCTCCGCGCATGCGCCCCTATCTGGGTGTTTTAGTGCGCAGGCGCAGCCGCCCATGATGGACCTTTAAACGCGACAAGAATATTTACCGAAGATACCTCAATAGCTAGCAGAATTGCAGGTAGACATTCCTGCGGGCAGCCGTTGAAAGAGCCATGCCGAGCCGACCCGGGCCGGAAGTGCTGGCTCCGGTAATTCCGAACGCAAAAGTGGCGACGGCGGCAGCGGCGGAAAAAACGGCGGCCCCGGTGGAGGCGGAGGTGGCAGCTCTGGCGCCACCGGCCAAGCTGACGACACCGACTCCAGAGGCGGCTCCGTCACAAGATCAGCCTGCGCCGCTGGCAGCGCCCCAAACTGCGCCGCCACAGCCCCTGCCTTGCTGCCCCCTGCGCAACCGACTGCAGCCCCCACCGCCGTATCGCCCTTTAGCCCGGCACCCGTACCCTGCCCGCCTCCATTGTTCGTGCTGGGATCCTCAGGGAAACCCCTGCCTGATGATTCAGGCAGTGATACAGAGGGCACGCTTGCCTCAGGGTGGAAGGCTACGGTACCGGTACCGGGTGGCCGAAGAAGCGCTTGGTGCAGAGACATCCTTGGACACTCCCAGACTGTACTGTAACTCAACGTCCAAGAAAAATCAGGCGTTTCTGGGAGTTGGTTAAATTGTGGGCTCTAGAGGAGGGCAACTGGGATCTATTAGACAAAGTGGGAATGTCAGATAGGTCAGGGGAATTTATGCGGGATCAGGACACTGCTATAATGCCTCAAAAGGGTGTGCTACTAACTCAAGGCGATAGTAACACCCTGCAAGGGGATGTCCAAGCCTATCCTGTGTTTAAGGCTGTCCCAAATACAGGTCAACATGATAGACATGATGTTATTGCTTGGAAGGTTGTACAAGATTTACAATCCAAAGTGGCACAATATGGGCTTGGTTCTCATGAACTCATGCAACTTCTTAGAGTGCTGAATGCTGGTCTGCTTGCTCCATTTGATATTAAGCACTTAGCTCAAATCCTACTTCAACCTGTACAATTTGCAGTTTTTGAGACTACCTGGAGAAAGATGTCTGAGAAGGTTGCACTACAGAATAAGCAGTTGCCTTCCACTGACATTAGACATGAAGTTGGAGTAGATGCCCTTATGGGAATCTATACCTTCTCTAATCCTGATTTCCAGGCCACCTGGTCCCCTCAAATCCTAGAGCAAGCTCAAAAGGTTGGCATGGGAGCTCTATTTAAGACCGTGGAAATGGCTGCTCCTAAAACACAGTATATGAAAATATGCCAGGGGCAGACAGAGCCATTTTTACTCTTTGTAGAAAAGGTTGCTGCTGCCCATGAGAAGCAAGTTGCAGATGACTCATTAACGCAGATGATGTGCATACAATTAGCAAGAGACAATGCCAATGAGTGTAGAAAAATCATAGATGCTCTAGCAGGGGAGCCTACACTCACAGATATGGTTGAAGCCTGTGGAAAGGTGGGGTCTGCGAGCCATAAAAGGTCTGCTTTGGCTGAATTTCTGCCGCCTGTTCACACATCTTCTGATCCTGAACCGAAGCAGTCCAAAGCTGGGAGCAAATGGAAAAGGGCTAAACCAAGGCAAAAGGAAAACGCAGGGACCCCCCCAGTGCAAGAGGTGTGGTAGGCCAGGTCATTGTACAGAATATTGTAGATCTCTGCACCATGCCAACGGTCGGCCTTTGCCGGGAAACTCACGCCAGGGTACAAAAAGGGGGAATTGCTCTCCGATGCAGGTGTTCCCCCAGGGAATGGCACAGACACAGGCCTACCCAGCCACCTTAGAGACGGCAGCCCAGTATCAGCCGGGGCTGATGTCTACACCACAACAACAGTCGTCCTAGAATCTAGTTGTATTTATAAGGTCCCTTTGAATGCATATGGACCCCTAGGTCAGGGACTCAGTGCAATGCTTCTGGGAAAACCTAATGTTACCCACCGAGGGCTCTTTGTACACCCAGAAGTTATTGCTGCTGACTTTACAGGCCAGATTCATGCTATGGTGTCCATGCCCAACCCCCTGTTACTATCCCTGAAAAGACTTGCATTGCTCAATTAATGCCTTTTAAGTCATGTGTCCCCAGGACAGAACAACAAGTTTGCAATGATAGCGGCAATGGATCTGCAGGACTTCCACAGATCTGGACTGCAGACATCTGTAGCCAAAGGCCACAGATGACATGTACCCTAGTCCTGCCAAATGCTCGTCTGCCCCAGACTCAGCTTCGAGGTTTGATCAATACAGGTGCTGATGTAACGATTATCTCCTTCTCTGTGTGGCCTCCTTCATAGCCTTTAGCCCCTGTGGGATCGGCCATTTCAGGGTTAGGAGAAACCGCACAGAGCTATTTAGGTGAACGACCTATAATGGTAAAAGACCCAGAGGGACATACAGCTACAATTTGGCCTTATGTTACTAGCGCTCCAATCAACCTCTGGGGGCAGGACGTGTTGGCAGCTTGGGGGGTACGAATTGGGACAAATTTTTGATAATGGTCACTGTGCGTAAGTGCGCACAGTTTCCTACGCTGCCTTTGCAGTGGCTAACAGACCAATCTGGGAATCTAAACAGACCAATCTGGGAATCGCAGTGGCCCCTACCAAATGAGAAATTAGTCGCCGTTCGTCAGCTGGTTCTGGAAAAACAGGGAAAGCCATTGTTACCTGGAAGGAGGGATCTGAGTGGCAGGTGCTGGAAGGCCATGAGTCAGGCTCTGCCCAGCTGGTTGAATTGAGGGCTGTTGCCATGGCTTTTCAGTGGTTCTCTCAGGTGCCTTTGAATTTGGTTACTGATTCTGCTTACGTAGCAGATATAACCCAACGCTTGGATTGTTCACTTCTAAAGGAAGTGAATAATGCGGCTCTGTTTTCACTATTGCAAACTTTGTGGTGTGCACTTCAAGCTCGAGCGCATCCATACTACATTCTGCACATTCGAAGCCACACCAGTTTGCCAGGTTTTATAACAGAAGGCAATGCCAGGGCTGACATGCTGGCCAACCCTGCATGGGTAGCGCCTCAGCCTGACAAAATTGCACAAGCCAAGGCATCGCACGGTTTCTTCCATCAAAGTGCACATACCCTGCAGAAGCAGTTTCACTTAACGCCAACTGAGGCTCGTGACATTGTCAGCGCTTGTGCTGACTGTCACGGGCTCGCTGCACCTTTGCCACCAGGGGTAAACCCCAGAGGCCTAAAAGCCTTGCAGCTTTGGCAAACGGATGTAACGCACATCCCTGAATTTGGCCGGTTTAAATATGTGCACGTGTCCATTGACACTTTCTCCTCAGCTATGTGGGCTTCTGCTCACACTGGAGAGAAAGGCCGTGATGTCATTGCCCATTGGAAATTGGCTTTCTCGGTCCTGGGTGTGTCGTCTGCTGTGAAAACCGATAATGGTCCTGCCTACACCTCGCAGAAGACGCAGCAGTTCTTGCACCTATGGGGTGTAGACCACACTTTTGGTATTCTGCCTTCTCCTACTGGCCAAGCTATTGTTGAACGTGCTCATGGCACTTTGAAGCGTGTTTTGGAGAAACAAAAAGGGGGAATGCATGGAGAAACCCCACAGTGCTGACTAGAAAAAGCTTTGTATACAATTAATCCTCTCACAGTGCCACCAAATTCAAATAATCCTGTTATTCTGAATCATTTTCTCTCATTGCAGTCTTCAGGCGAGACGCAACTGCCCCGGGCAAAAGTCTGGGTACGGGATCTACTCACCAACAATTGGGAAAGCCCGCATGAGCTTATTGCTTGGGGTTGTGGGTATGCTTGCATTTCCACAGATACTGGGGTACGGTGCCTACCTGCAAGATGTGTTCACCCTGACCTGCGGCACTAGAGGCAGAACAGGCAACCTCCAAATGCAGACCAGAATGCAGACCCTCCAAACAATGACCAGAATGCAGATCATCAACCGAATGATCCTTCTGGTGATGACCAGGATACTGACCATCAGGCAGATGGTCCTTCCATAAGCAGACACTGAACTTTAAGTTTCTTTTGTTATGGAGTCAGAAAGTTAAAGCCCTTAAGCAGATCCCTTATGCCGCATTTGTTCTTCCTTCTGCAAGGCTACCCGCAGACGATTACAAATGATACCTTTTTGGTCTTTAAACAAAAAGGGGGAATTGTGGATGCTGAAAAGCTGCTAGCAGAGGGATTTTCTCAGGTTCTCACAATATTCGGTAAGAATCCTGCCTTTCTCATGCATGTTATGAAAAACAGTAGGATGTCTTTTGTAAGATAGACTAACATGTAGTGTTTTGCTAAGTTCTGTTTATGGTACATTGGAAAAATATTTTGAAATGGGTGCTGTAGGACTTTAGCCAATCACCCTAGGAGATGGGTGATCACTGACCAGTCGCCCTATGGGACTAGGGTATATAAAACAGAGTTATAAATTAATAAAGTTGCTTTTTTTTGCCTGCTCTTGCTGAATTTATATGTTGCTGCATCTCTCCGCTCCCGGCATAAACATCAACAATATAACAGCAGATAAATTTATTATAGATTAATTATATGGATATATAATCCCAGTATCAAGTGATTTGGGTTTCAGAACGGGACACAACACCCCAGAGGGGAAGGCAAACCAGTCCCAGAGGGGGACCCAGCCATCCCAGAGGTGGGAAAACAAACCAAATTGACCTCAGAAATGAGTTTAAAAAAGCTAAACAGATAGAATCTCACTTCAGAGGTGATCCATGTCACAGTCTGGAGTCAGCCAGGTGTCCACAGTGAGAGTCCAACATCTCATAGGAAGTTTGTGCGGAGAGTTCATCTGTTTAGGAAAGGAAAAATACATGCAGCATGGGAAGAGCTCAGAGAGAGGTGTTCCATTTTGGATAAAAATGAAGTAATTTTTATATCATAAGGACAGAAGAGGGTATAGGACATTACCACTATAAGCAGCCAATCACGGCCATTATTTTAAATTTTTATAGAATCATAGAATCATTTAGGTTGGAAAAGACCTTTAAAATCAACAAGTCCAACCATTAACCCATCACTGCCATGTCACTACTAAACCATGTCCCTAAGCACCAGGGATGATGACTCCACCACTTCCCTGGGCAGCCTGTTCCAAAACTTGACAACTCTTTCAGTGTAGAAATATTCCATAATATCCAATCTAAACCTCTCCTGATGCAACTTGAGGCCATTTCCTCTTGTCCTATCATTTCTTACATTGGAAAGAGACCAACACTCACCTCACTACAACATTCTTTCAGGTTGCTGTAGAGTGTGATGAGGTCTCCCCTGAGCCTCTCTTTTTTCCAGTATAAACAACCCCAGTTCACTCAGCTGCTCCTCATAAGACTTGTGTGTTCTAGATCCTTCACCAGCTTCATTGCTATTCTTTGGATGTTCTCCAGAAACTCAATATCTTTCTTGTAGAACAGTCCAGAACTGAACACAGTATTTGAGGTGCAGCCTTGCCAGTGCTGAGTACAGGGGGACAATCACTTCCCTAGTCCTTCTGGTTACACTATTTCTGATACAATCTGGAATGCTGTTGATTTTCTTGGCCACCTGGCCACACTGCTGGCTCATATTCATCCATCTGTGGACAAACACTTCAAGGTTCTTTTCCTCACGCAGCTTTCCAGACACTCTTCCCCAAGCCTGTGTCATTGCATGGGGCTATTGTGACCCTCGGTCACAAACCCATCTGTATGTCACAAGCCCATCTCTTCCCTGATGTCCTGAAGTATCATGAGCTCACCGAGCTAAAAGTAGTTCACCTTTATGTTCCCAGTCTAAGTTAGTCTGGAACACTTCAGCGGCCTGATCAACTTGCTGGTTGTTTTGATGTTCCTCAGTGGCTCGACTTTTAGGAACATGGGCATTCACGTGATGGACTTTTACAACTAGTTTCTCTATCTGAGCAGCAATGTTTTGCCACAGTGTGGCAGCCCAAATGGGTTTACCTCTGTGCTGCCAGTTATTCTGCTTCCACTGTTTTAGCCATCCGCACAAGGCATTTGCTGCCATTCATGAGTCAGTGCGGAGATAGAGCGAGCACTGGCCACTTTTCTCATTCAGCAATGTCTAAAGCCAGCTGGATGGCTTTTACCTCTGCAAACTGACTAGATTCACCCTTGCCCTCAGCTGCTTCTGCCACTCATTGTGTGGGACTCCAAACAGCAGCTTTTCACTTTCGATGGTTTCCTACAAGATAGCAAGATCCATCAGTAAACAGAGCATATTGCTTGTCATTATCTGATAACTGATTATATGGTGGGGCTTCTTCAACATGTGTCACCACCTCTTCTGGTGGCATTCCAAAGTCTTTACCTTCTGGCCAATCCATGATCACTTCTAAGATTCCTGGACGACCGAGATTCCCTATTCAAGCTCTCTGTATGATTAATGCAGCCCACTTAATCCATGTGGCATCGGTGGCATGATGAGTGGAAGGAAACTCACCCTTGAACATCCAGACTAGGACTGGTTACCGTGGTGCCAGGAGGAGCTGTGCTTCAGTACCAATCACTTCTGAATCAGCTCAAATTCCTTCATATGCAGCCAATATTTCTTTTTCAGTTGGAGTATAGTTGGCCTCGGAGCCTTTGTATCCTTGACACCAAAAATCCTAGGGGCCAACCTCGAGTTTCCCCTGGTGCTTTATGCCAGAGGCTCCAGGTAAGACCATTATTCCCGGCTGCAGTATAGAGCACATTTTTAATGTCCTGGACTGTTTGGACTGGCACAAGGGCTACTGCATGTATGAACTCTTGTTTGATCTCTTCAGAGGCCTGTTTTTGCTCAGAACCCCAATTAAAATTATTTTTCTTTAGAGTCACTTCTTAGAGAGGTTTTACAATCTGACTGTAACCAGGAATGTGCATTCTCCAGAAACCCACAGCACCTAAGAAGGCTTGTGTTTCCTTTTTGTTAGTTGGTGGGGACATTGCTGTTATTCTGTTAACCACATCCATGGGGATCTGGCGACGCCCATCTTGCCATTTGATTCCCAAAAAGTGTATCTCCTGTGCAGGTCCCTTGACCTTGCTTTTTTTATGGCAAGACCAGCATCTAAAAGAATTTCAATTATTTTCTTACCTTTCTCAAAAACTTCTTCTGCTGTGTTACCCCACACGATGATGTCATTAATGTATTGCAGGTATTCTGGAGCCCCACCTTTCTCCGGTGCAGTGTGGATCACTCCATGGCAAATGGTAGGGCTGTGTTTCCACCCCTGGGGCAGTCAATTCCAGGTGTATTGGACACCTCTCCAGGTGAAAGCAAACTGAGGCCTACACTCTGGTTCTATAGGAATAGAGAAAAATGCATTATCAATGTCAATGGTAGCATACCACCTAGCAGCCTTGGACTCCAGTTCATACTAGAGTCCCAACATGTCTAGTATAGCATCACTCATTGCTGGCATAACTTCATTCAGGCCACGACAGTCACTGTTAATCTCCATTCCCCATTAGATTTCCGCACCGGCCATATAGGACTGTTAAAGAGTGAGCGAGTTTTGATAACCACCCCTTGCCTCTAGTTGATGGATCAGCTTCTGGACAGGAGATACGGAGTCTCGGTTGGTGTGATATTGTCGTTGATGCACCGTTTCAGTAGCAATTGGCATCTTTTGATCCTCAACTCTCATCTTACCCAGAGTGTCAGACTCCTCTGAAAGGTTGGGCAGGACAGTCAGCTGTTTCTTGTCCTCAGTCTCTACATCTGCTATACCAAAGACCCATCAATACCCTTTTGGGTCCCTATAATACCCTTTCTTGAGGAAGTCTATGCCAAGGATGCACGGAGCATCTGGACCTGTCGCTGTTTATACCAGGAGCAGAGATGCAGCAACAAATAAATTCAGCAAGAGCAGGCAAAAAAACCAACTTTATTAATTTATAACCCTGTTTTATATACCCTAGCCCCATAGGGCGATTAGTCAGTGATCACCCATCTCCTAGGGTGGTTGGCTAAAGTCCTACAACACCTATTTCAAAATATTTTTCCAATGTACCATAGCAGAACTTATCAAAGCACCACGTGTTAGTATAGCTTATAACAAACAACCCACTGTTTTTCATAACATGCATGAGAAAGGCAGGATTCTCACTGAATATTGTGAGAACGTGAGAAAAATCTCTCTGGTAGCATCTTTTCAGCATCCACATGGACCAGTCACTATAGGGTGCTTTTCCCATTTATTCCCAGTTAGACTCACTTCAGCCTCTACTACAGTCAGTTCTTGAGATCCTCCTGTTAATCCAGTAATGGTAACAAATTCAGTCCCTTTATGATTCGATGGCAATAGGGTGCATTGTGCACCACTATATACTAGGGCTTTATACTTTTGTGGTTCTAACATGCCAGGCCATCGAATCCACACAGTCCAATAAACTCTGTTGTCCCTCTCCTCCACCTGGCTGGAGGCAGGGCCCCTCTAATTCTGAGGGTAGTGTCCATAATTGGTAACTGGGTTTGTATAGTTCACTGGGTTTACATGGTTTACCTGGTTAACAGGTGTAGATCACAGTAATTACACCGTTTACAGGATTTAAACTATTTACATTATTTACACTTTTTACAGGATTTGTATTGACTACAGGAATCACATTTTCATTCCCCCTACTCATGTTTTGACCTGAGGCCCATGTACTTGGACCAGAGGACTGCTCATAGCAGACTGGAGCAGCCTCCCTTCTGGAAGAATTCTCTCTTCTCTTTGTTTTACCTTGTAAGTAGATAACTTGTGCCTGTAGAGCAGTGGTAGGTTTTCCATCCCATCTGCTCATTTTCTCTCCAAAGGCACGGAGAAGAGACCACAAGGTACGTCGTGACATGTACTGTTCCTGTTTAGCTGGTCTCGAAGAAGAGCGCATTCTCCTAGTGGCTTCCACACGGGTCCACTGAGGGGAAGAATAGGATCTGTTATCCTTTCTCTCTACTTTTTTTCAATCAGTTTTTCAACTGATCTCTCCAGGGCTGATACACGGACCTGTAGAGAACCAGAAACGCTGTCTTCATACTGTCGTGCTCTCCTGGCCACTTCTGTCACAGTTGGTACCTTGTCATCTGTTCCCCAGACCAATGTTGACAATGTGTGGGAATATGCTGATGGGGCACTCTTCCACAAGATGGGTCATGGGATTCCATCAGGGTTCACTACTCACCTGTCACCATAAATCACCTGTCCCACAGCTAATTCTCTCAGGTACTTAATACCTTTTTCCATGGTGGTCCATTTGCTTGGGCGACATTCGATGTCCTCCTTATTCGGGTGCCTGGATTTTACAGCTGACAAGAGTCACCTCCAGAGACTGATAGTGTTGCTCTTTCTTGCAAGCTCTTGATCAATGCCTCCATCTCTGGCCAGGAATCCCAGCTGCCTGGCTTCTCTACCATCCTATTTGATGGTGTGGGCCCTATTATCCCAGCATCGGAGTAGCCAAGTAATCAGTGGCTCACCTTCATGACGACTATAGTCCTTTCTCAGATTTCTCAGCTCCTTCATAGGTAAAGATTTGGTGGTAATCTCTGTATCTGATGACTCCACACCTGATGGGTTTACTTTAGAAGGACCTGCTCCATTGTCATCTGAGCACACTGGGCAATCTGTTTTTGTTAGCTGTTTCTCTCCAGTTGCAGTGGCATCAGGCTTTGCATCTGGTTCTGACGCATACTCAGATTCAGCTTGAGAAGGACCGTCTCCCTGATCTGTTGCTGGACTTGGCTGTTTTGTTTATTTTCTTTTCTTCACAGGAGCAACTTGTACAGGTGCAGATTGAGTGGGAGTGGTCACAGTAGCTGTGGGTGCAGCTGCCGGCTTTGCTGCTGGAGTTGAAACAGATCCAGTGCTGCTTGTGGGAGTTGGAGCAGCAGCAGTGCTTGTTTTGAGAACTGGAGGAGCAGCAGTAGGGCTCGTGGGGGGAGCCTGAGGAGTATCAGGAGCTGTGGTGCTTGTTTTTGAAGCAGCAGCAGGGCTCATTGGGGGGGCTTTTGGAGGCTAAGTGTGGTGCTTGGGTTTGAAGCTAGCACGGCATCAGGGCTCGTTGGGGGGGACTGTGGAGCCTGAACAGTCGTGGCACATTTCCTGCATACAGAGCATATCACAGACAGTCGCAGGGAAGTGGCATGCAATATATTTTTTTTTGGTGGCTACCCAACCTGTATTACTGCACTGATGACTAATCTGATGCCACACAGTGAAGATATTAGAAAATAATAGCAATAATATGATATTTTGGTAATAACCATGTCCACAGTCCTCACAATTTGAAGTTCTAAAATCCGGTGTAGTCAGATGATTAGCATAGTGGGGAGCAGTATAACTTCCCGAGGTAAAACCAAAAGTATTCCACTATATAAATATATATTTATATATATTTATAAAATATAAATAAATATATATTTTTATATATATGCTGAAAATATATATTCCACTATAAAATCCACTATGTAATGCCCATAGTACAGAGACGCACACACTGCCTAATTCAGTGCAACATAAATCAGAGATAAACACCACAGGAAAGCCGTGGCTTTCGCCGAGCGCCCAAACCCGAGAGCTTTCAGATAAACAGTGAGAACAAGCAAACAGTAACATAATGTGTATGGCACGTAAAGGATGAGTATAGCATTTAACTCAGAAAGAAATGCTAAAAAGACACGAATGGACACTGCTCTCAGAAATGACATCATTTAGGCAGTCTGTTTTAGTTTCTAATTCTTAAAGACGCTCAGGAAAAGAAGGTGATACTCTCTGAAGTGAGCGAACCGCAATTTGAAGTATTCGGGCAATCTATCAGAACTCTGATCATGCTCCATGTTGGGTGCCAATAAATCTGTCACGGATTAAGGTCAGGGTGGCCCTGCAGACCTATAAAAGATGCTTTCTGTTAACCCCCCTCCCTCCCCAAAGAGAAGGAGAATGGGAATAAGGGAGAGAGACTTAGCAATTAGAAAAGGAAACTAGAACAGCTTTAATGAAAATGAAGTTAATAATAATAAAAATGAAATATATACAAAACCAGTATCGAACTCAACCCCCCCTTTGGTAATTCACTGTCACCACTGATGCTGTGGAGCAGGCACTAGGAGAGTCCCAG
>JANVCC010010100.1:31645-57111 GCA_025345505.1 Todiramphus chloris collaris | reverse complement strand
CCGATGGTAATTACATCACTGTCACCACGGATGCTGTGGAACAGGCACCGGGGGAGTCCCAGACTGGGCCCAGCATCAGACAGGACCTGTGTTCAGGAGCTGGATTCTGGTACTGGGTTCAGGAACACACAGACTGGGATTGAAGGCAGATCAGACAGGGTCTTCCTTGGGTGCTCTGAGGAAGGAACTGAAAGAAGACCTGGCAAAGCAGTCCAAGAGGGGAGAAGAGCCCAGAGACCCTCCGGATCCCTCAGCTCTATGCCGAATATGACATATATGGGATGGAATACCTCGTTGGTCAGTTTAGAGTCACCTGTCCTGGCCGTTTCTCCCTGCAGGTGCAGCCTTTCACTTTTCTGCACCCCCCCAGTATGGTACACAAGATCCAGCAGTGGCCTTGGTCTGCATACCAATCCTTGGTAGTAACTCTAAACATGGGGTGTTATCACTGCTAGAAGCAGACACTGTCTGTGAGAACAGGCTGCTACCTTCAGAAAGTGCAGTTAGAAGAACTGATCTGAAAAGTAAAATTACTGAACATAATTAGTTCTGTTCTCACTCAAACCAGGACACCACCATTTTTGTACTGGTACATGATAATAAGGTCTCCCCTAAGTCTTCGCTGCTCAAAGCTGAAAAAAACAAGTTTTGTCAGCCTTCCTTCATATGGCAGGTCTTCCAGTCCTCTGATCATCCTCATGGCCTTTCTCCGCACCCTTTCCAACCTGTCTGCATCTTTTTTGTATAGCTGAGACCAAACAGGAGGAGTTGGAAGCTACTGTGCTGCTGCAAAGCTATGACACACTGGCCATTACTGAAACTTGTTGGTATAAATCCCATGACTGGAGTGTAGCTATTGATGGCTACAAGCTGTTCGGAAGGGACAGGAGAGGAAGGAGGGGTGGAGGTGTTGCCCTCTATGTTAAGAAATGGACAGAGTGTGAAGAGATGTCCCTAAACTATAGCCACAAGCAAGTCAAAAGTTTATGGGTAGGAATTAGAGACCAAGGCAACAAGGGTAACCTTGTGGTCAGTGTCTACTACAGGTCACCCAATCAAGGGGAGCCTACTGATGAAGCATTCTTACTCCAGCTACAGGAGGCATTTCATTCACAGGCTCTCATCCTACTGGGGGATTTCAACCACCCTGACATTTGTTGGAAAAGTAGCATGGCAATCTATAGGCTTCTTAGGACAAGGAATAGACAGCCCTACCTGAGGGGATGTGATACTGGATCTCTGGGTCATCAATGGGGGAGAGCTCATCAGGGATGTCAAGATTGGAGGTAGCCTGGGCTGCAGTGATCACACACTGGTGGAATTCACAGTACTAAGGGATACGAGTCAGACAAGGAGTATAGACAGGACCCTGAATTTTAGGAAAGCAAACTTTCATCTCTTCAAGGAGTTAGTCAACAGGACCCCCTGTGAAATGGTCCTCAGGGACAAGGGAGCAGAACAGAGATGCTTTCCATAGAGCACTAGACCTCTCGATCCCTAGGTGTAAGAAAACAATCAAGGAAGGGAAGAGACCAGCATGGCTGAGTTGAGACCTGCTGGTCAAACTAAAATGCAAGAAGGAACTGCAACAGGCAGTGGAAGCAGGGACAGGTATCCTGGGAAGAGTATAGGGATGCTGCCCAGTTGTGTAGGGATGAGGTCAGGAAGGCCAGGGTATGGAACTGAACTTGGCAAGGGGTGCAAAGAATAACAAGAAAGGATTCTACAGTTATGTCAACGAGAAAAGGAAGGTTAAAGAAAACATACCCCCCTGATGAGCAAGAATGGCAAGCTGGTAACAACAGACAAGGAGAAGGCTGAGGTTCTCAACAACTTTTCTGCCTCAGTCTTCACTAGAAGCCTCTCTCCTCACACCTCCTGAGTTGAAGGACCACAAGGTGGGGACCAGAGGGACAAAGTCCCACCCACTGTAAGTGAAGAGAAGGTTTGTAACCATGTGAGGAGCCTGAACATACACAAATCTATGGGACCTGATGAGATGCATCCCAGAGTCTTGAGGGAATTGGCTGATGTAGTTGCCAAGCCACTCTCCATGATATTTGAAAAGTCCTGGCAGTCAGGTGAAGTCCCTGGTGACTGGAAGAAAGGAAACATTACACCCATTTTTAAAAAGGGTACAAAGGTGTGGTTTAAGGGTGAAAACACTGAGGAAAATCGGTGTCCAATGTGGGACATGAGCATAGAGATTTTCTTTGTTTGAAGAAAATAGGGAAAGTTAGATGTTAAGACAAAAAAACATTTTCATAGTGTCTTTTCTATGGTGCATGGTGTCTCATGCTTTTCTGCACCTCTCCTTTAATTTCCTGGCTTCACTGGTGTCCTATCATGTCTTCTGGGTAGTGATTAATGCTGGGATGAGTTGGGTTAAGAGTTTGCCTGAGCATCTGGAGTAATACTTCATGAAAACAGTTACTAAGGGAAATCATTCTGCTCCTTTCTCTGAGGAGCCTTGTCCCCAAGAGATGGCACATCCCAGGAATGGCTGGTATTATGTGGCATTACTATCTCTTTGTCTGAAGGTCTCTTTGGTGCTGCTTCTCGTGTGGTTTATTGTTAGAATTTTGCACAGGAATGCTGTCGCTTTTAGACCCTCTGCCACTCCTGCACCACCCCCCCACCAGCCCCCGGTGTGGGCTGCAGCAAACAACAGCACCACTGTTCCAGCCAAAACATCTGTACTTGCCCCAGTCACCACTCGCAGAAAGCATTGAAAGAAGTCAAACCTACGGTCGAGAGGTGGTGATTTGGAGACAGAAATAGAGGAAAACTCAGCTCAAGGGCAAAGTCAGCCTGAGCCAGAACCAGCAGACAGCAGTGACTCAGATCCTGAAGTCATTATTATCATCATACCTCTGAAAGAGTTATGACATTTAAGAAGGGATTATGGCTGTGGTGATGGTGAACCCCTGATGACCTAGTTGTTGCAGTGCTGGGACACTGGGGCTGATACAGTAGAGCTGAAGAACAAAGGGGACCAGCAATTGGTATCACTAGCCAGAGATGGGGGCATTGACAAACACATAGGGAGACTAGACAGCACCCACACTCTCTGAGGATGTCTGATAGCAGTGGTGAAAAAACAATATCCTTCTAAAGAGGATATGGTATGGCATCCTACTAAATGGAACAGGGCATCAAATGTCTGAGAGAGATGGCAGTCCAGGAAATAATCTATGGTGATGAGCAAACCCCTTTAGATCCTGATGAGCTACCATGCCCAAAGCCTCTGTTGAAAAAGTTCATACAGTGTACCCCTCCTACATACTCCCACACCTTGGGAGGAAGGATCTTTGGGGGGAGAGGGTGAAAACCCCCTGACTGTCAGTGAATTTGCTAACAAACTCAGGCAATTTGAAGATAGTGCCTCTCGCCAGGCTTTGGTCTCAGCCATACAGAAGATGTCTGAAGAATTCAAGGGGCTGAAGGACTCAATGTCCAGGATGCAGAGGGGGAATAACACCCATCCTTCTCCTGAATGGATCCATGTTTCAGAAACAGACGCCCTCCTAGGAGACCAGCTCAAGTCAGGCAGGATACAACATGAGGTTCTCTGTGGCCCACCCTGTGAGACTATGGTGAGGACATGGATAGATGGCACAGCAGACCCAACAGTGCTCTCCCTGCAAGAGTATGGGATGTGCAAGGTGACACTACTAGAAAGAATTTTCCTAGGAGGATGACTGCTCCAGTCTCCCAAGAAAGTGCCTCTGGCCCAAGCAGATGGCTCTCTGACCCAAATGTGAGTAGGACAGATGGTCCTACCTGCTATACAAACCCCTCTGTCAATCATGGGAACTATGTTCAGAATTAGAGGGGCCCTGCCTCCAGACAGGTAGAGGAAAGGGATAATTGAGTTTACTGGATTGTGTGGGTTTGATGGCCTGGCACATTAAAAGAAGAAAGGTACAGAGCCCTCGTGGACACTGGTGCACAATGCACCCTTAATACCATCAAATCATAGAGGGGCAGAGTCCATCACCATCTCTGGAGTCACAGGAGGGTCTCAGGAACTGACTGTATTGGAGGTTGAAATGACCCTAACTGGTAATGACTGGGAGACACACCCTATAGTGACTGTCCCAGATGCTCTGTGCATCCTGGGCAGACTTTCTGAGGAAGGGGTACTCAAAGACCTGAAAGGGTTTAAGTGGGCTTTTGGTGTAGCAGCTGTGGAGACTGAAGGAATTAACTGTCTGTCTACCTTGCCTGACCTCTCAGATGACCCTTCCATAGTGGGCCTGATGAGGGTGGAGGATCAGCTTCTCATATAGTACATCGTCAGCAATATTGGACCAACAGAGACTCCCTGCTGCCCATACATAAACTGATTCATCAACTAGAAAGTTGGCTGCTGCACTGTGGCAAGATGTTCCTGCCCAAGTAGAGAACCTTGTTGTAAAGGTCAGTCATGTAGATGCTCACATGCCTAAGAGTCCTGCCATTAAAGAACATCAAAACAATTAGCACGTAGAATATGCTGCCAGAAATTAAGTGGCTCAAGTGGACCTGGACTGGGAATGTAAGGATGAGCTATTCATAGTTTGGTGGGCCCAAGAAACATTGTGACATCTAGAGAGAGATACAACATACAGATATGCGGAAGAATAATGGACTTCCACAACTCTATGAGAGTTATAAAGCAAAGCCACTTTATTATCAAATTGCATCTTAATTTATATCCTAAAATTTCCTGATCACGCACACACTCACGATGGGTTCTACATGTTTATACATGAGCTGTTCACACGTCTTAAGCTAATACATAATTGGTTATCTTACATCGCCTCCATCACCACCCCCCATCCTGGTTATCTCTACTTTGTTCTTCTTTATCTTCTTGCTTCACTGCTTTGCTTCCTCCTTTGGTGTTCTCAAGCATACTTCAAGGTTGTCGCCTGCAGCCTAATTTATTCCCACATAGTCTTGCTGATAGCAGGCATGCCCATTCTCCTCCAGGAATGATCCCACAATTCCCCCTTTTTGTTTTTGTGCAAGCCAGACCCCTTGAATAGCTTTATCAATCATCCTTCCTACCATCCTCAATATACAAGGTATTACAGCTAACATCACTAACACTATTATTAAAATGACCATCCCCTGAATTAACAGATCCTTATCCATCCCGTAATTCCCCAGCTAGCCAACCATCCAGATAGTCCACCGTCTGTGATAGATAACTTCTTCATGTTTTCCTGTAATCATTTGATCTGCTTATGGATAGATACAGAATGGTCAGACAAATTCATACAACACATCCCCCCAAATTCCTGACACCCATGTCCATGTGCCAACAACAAAAAATCAATCGCAGCTCTATTTTGCAAAGTAGCATGCCTAATGCTGTCTACATCTACTAAAAGCTCGGTTAATATTTTTGAAGTTATATCTAACTGCTTCAATACCCAACACCCCAACTTTTTCAACCCACCCAGTGCTTATCCTGAAGCTGTATTACAAGTACATAGAGAGGTCACTACTATAAGGGGAGTGTCCCAAAATTGGATCTCATCTTTACATGACTCATCAAAGTATGACAGTGATCTCTTTTGTCTGGGCCTGGTGACACTCCACAAGGTCCGATTCAGCATATCCCTATAGGAGGGTGTAAACATTGAGATCTTTCCAATATAACAGGGACCTCCTAGTGGTTTGACTGGTAGCTCTAATCCATTGTAGAGATTTCCCTGTTACTATCTACCAGTTTCTATTAGGATATGTCTGATTATGCCATGCGTTCAAGCTTGTTTCATTCATGCTGATAAATGTTTCATTAGCAAACGTTACCCATACATTTTGTCTTGGCAATATCTGTGTCACTTTGGTCACTTTTCTGTAAGTCCAGATGACGAGGATGCTGATAAGGGTTCAGGCACAGGTGTTGTCCATGGATTGATCCACTTAGCCGGTATCCATCTCATGCCTTCTCCTGTAACGACATAAGCATTTCCTTGACCCCATGTTATTAGTTGCATTGGCCCTTCCCATTGGTTTGTTTCTAGATTCTTTACTTTTACATATATATTCTGCTTTGTCTCTGTCAGTGTTCCTGCCATACCTTGTATGTCTTATTGGCAGAACAGACTCTCCCTCAGCTAACCTTAAAAAGTTAAGTACATAGACTGCCTTCTGAATCCTCTCGTGTGGTGTAGCCTGGGATTCTTCCACTTTTTGTTTGTGTAGCTGTCGCTTCAATGTTTGATTCATTCGTTCCACTGTGGCCTGTCCCATTGGGGAATGAGGGATCCCTGTTGCATGTGTAATACCCCATTGTTGAAAAAACTCCTGAATGAATTTTGAGATGTAACAAGGGCCATTGTCTGGTTTTATTTTCAAAGGGACTCCCAGTGCCAGAAATGCTGACCTCAGGTTTTTTTTCACATGATGGCTGGTTTCTCCAGTCTGGACTGTTGCCCAGACAGCCAAAGAAAAGCAGTCAACTGATACATGCACATACTTTAATTGCCCAAACTCTGCCGCATGAGTTACGTCCATTTGCCAAAGCTGCAATGAATGCAACCCTCTTACAGGTGTTTGACTATACTTTGGTACTTCTTCTACCCTTGTGTTTTTCAAGAATGTAAACATTCGATGTGGTGGGTAATGAACTTTTAAAAGCCCATCATACCCTGCTAACACAATTTGAAGGGCCGTTGATTGCTGCAGAGCCCACTCAAAATATTCTTGTTGTGGTATTAAGATTGTTACTGGTTCTTCTCCTGCGATATCAATAATCCTTTCTCAGCCCTTCATTATGAGGGTTGCAAAAATTTCTAATTTTGCACTAATAGTTTTCCTGGGTTGAAATGGTAAAAATACCCGTTCTAAAATTCTTAATGGCCCGGGTTTTTTTGTCCATTGCATAATAATAGCATTTGGATTTTGTTCATGGTTAATTAAGGCCAATACTCTGCCTTCCCCTGCCTCCCTTCTGTCTCCATACGTCATTGAAATCTTATTCGATATGTGTTCTAACGTCTGCTGAGCTTCCGGGGTTAAATACCGGTGTGAATTTATATCCCACTCACCTTTCAATAATTGAATTAAGCGATCAAGTTCCTCATTGTCAATTCCACACATATTATGCACCCAGTTAATATCTCCAATGAGCTTTTAAACATCATTCAATGTTTCTATGTGGACTCGCAACTGTATCTTTTGTGGCGTAATTGTTGTTTTTGTTATTTCCCATCCTAGATACTTCCAAGGCTCTGTGGTTTGAATCTTTTCAGGGGCAATTTGAAGACCACCGTGTTGCAAGGTGGCAGTAAGATCCTGAATCATTTGAGTCTTTGAAATTGTCTCTCTGGCAATCAAAATATCATCCATATAATGATAAATGATATATTGAGGCCATTTTTTTCTAATTGGCTGTAGGGCCCAGTTTATATAAATTTGAGACAAAGCGGGCGAATTTTTCATTCCTTGTGGTAATACCACCCAATGATATCTTTGCATGGGACTAGCCTTGTTCATACTAGGAACAGAAAATGCAAATCTCTCCGCATCTTCTCCATCCAGCGGAATGGTAAAGAAGCAATCTTTAAGGTCTATAATTAAAAGTTCACAATTTCAAGAAATCATACTGGGAGATGGTAGCCCTGGCTGAAGGGCTTCCCTGTCCTCGATGACCTTGTTGATTTTCCTTAAGTCATGTCGCAGTCTCCCATTTTCCGCTCTTTTTTGGTATCACAAATACGGGTGTATTCCAGGGACTAGTTGCAGGCCGAATATGTCCCTTTTCTAATTGTTCAGCAACCAATTCCTGTAATTTCATGAACTTTACCGTTGTTAGCAGCCATTGAGCAACCCATACCGGAGTGTCTGTTTTCCACTGCAATTTGAGTATTGGTCGCTCCTCAATGGCCACTACATAAAACCCTGAGGATTGCTAGACAAGGTAACATTCATTTGACTTAGCACATCACGTCCCAACAAACTAATGGGTATAGGTGCTACATAAGGTCGCACAGAACAACGAAACCCATCCGGATTCTCACATGTAAGGACCACCGCACTTTGTTGTGTCATAGAAATTCCTCCCACCCCCATCAGTCCATGAGCAGGATTGGTAAGAGGCCAGGTCGGTGGCCAGGTATGTTGGCTAAGTATTGTCACATCCACTCCAGTGTCCACTAGCATGTCATGTATCCAAACTTTCATCTGTCTGTGACTGTGAGGATGAATAAACTTTATTTTCATTGTTGGCTTTCGCTGACTGATGTCCAAGGTGAAAAAAAATCTCTGGCTGACCAGTTGAGACGAATCCACCCACCCCCCTTTCATTTGTTAAGGCCCGAGGTATCTGCACAGTGAAAGGCACTAGCTGAGCAATGCGACTGGCTGCAGGTATGTTAACTGGTGGGGAGGGAGTCCACACCATAACCTGTATTTGTCCAGTAAAGTCCGCATCAATAACTTCAGGTAACACAAACAGTCCTTTCTTTGTTACTGAAGATCGACCTAATAAAAGCACACTCAAGCCATATCCTAAGGGTCCTTTAACATTAGTGGGCACACACTGGACCGCTGTGTCCCACAGCGTTACTTCTCTTGCTGTTTCCACATCCACTCTGGTGCTCCCTGCAGTTCTGGCGCAGAGGCTTGCCAAGCTGCCTGGCTGCTCACCTTAGTTTGTGTCGACACACAAGGCGACAGCACCAAGCACCCTATTAGCTGTAAAGCCTCTGTAGGTAGGCGAGCCTGTAATTGTACATTCACAAACGGACCTTGACCAGTCATTTGCTCAAACGTTATCAGACGCAGCGGGTCTCCCTCCTTTCTTTCAATTTTTTTTAGTGACTCTTGCATGCACAACTTATACCATCTATCTTGCCACAACAGCCGCTGAGTCAATGTTAAGAGCATATCAGTCATCTGCCAACAATCCCAGGGTGTCAAAATCTGACCCCCCAAAAATATTATCTAACAGAGCTTGTGTAAATGGTGCTTGCAACCCATAATTCAAAACCAATTTATGAACCTCCTTGATTAAGTCCCAATGAAAAGGCATCCACTAGTTCGGCCCCCCCTGCACTACCGTTACTGGGAATGCAAACAGCACATCAGTTATTCCGTCCCTCAGAGCTCCCTCATACACATTCCTCCACTGCTCGCTAGGATCACAGCCCATACATTGCCCCCCATCTCGCTTTTGCCTTTCACCGTACATTGTTACTGGGGGCTCATCCCACTCATCATCACTGTCCTCTGGCAGCAGTGGATAGTCTATTGCAGGGTCAGGTGGGGAGGGTGAGATCTTAGGAATGCCTCTCAGTGCTGGTGTCAGAGGGACCTTATTACGCTTAGGAGGTTTTACTGGAGGGGAGGTCAGCTTTGGAGGTGCTTCCATACCAATGCCCGGGCATTGTGGGTTACAGTGAACACACTCCGTGGGATAATTTCCTGCCTCACTTGCACCCCCCTTATCCTCGATTTGCTTTATAGGAGCTGTTGGTGCAGTCGGTGCAGGCAAAAGGGGGTCCGGTGGATATGAAAATGCATTAGGTGGGGGCGAGAACAGATTTACGGCCAGATGTACTGCTGCTTCTGCCCCAGCCATCGCCTTTCTTTCTGCTTTCATAGCCTGCAGTGTGGTTAGTGCTAATTTCCATGATATCACCAAGTCAGAAGCTACTTCATCTCCTTTCCCTATAGAGTCCTTTAGTTTTTCTCCAATACCCTCCCAGGTCCCTGTCTTAAATGCCAAAGCTGGATCAGGGGCATACCCTTGATTGCGGCACCACCTTAACAGCTGCCGTAATGAATATTCATCATACTTCAGTCCTCTCTTAGATAGAATATGCAGTAAGAGTCTGACAATCACTCTCTCTTCATGTGAAGTGTTCTGCCCCATACCACCCCAGCTGCTCACCTCTCAGGGTGCTTTATCCCGTTGCAACATAGTCTCACTTTTTCCCTGCTTCAGTCCCGCTGACAGCAGTGCCTCCAGCCAGGCTCCTCCTGTGGCATCTTCTGTGCTCTCTAATGGATCGGGGTCACCATTTGCGGGAGGATAATGGACTTCCACAACTCTATGAGAGTTATAAAGCAAAGCCACTTTATTATCAAATTGAAGCTCAATTTATATCCTAAAATTTCTTGATCACGCACACACTCATGATTGGTTCTACATGTTTATACATGAGCTGTTCACATGTCTTAAGCTAATACATAATTGGCTATCTTACACCGCCTCCATCACCACCTCCCATCCTGGTTATCTCTACTTTGTTCTTCTTTATCTTCTTGCTTCACTGCTTTGCTTCCTCCTTTGGTGTTCTCAAGCATACTTCAAGGTTGTCGCCTGCAGCCTAATTTATTCCCACAAAGTCTTGCTGATAGCAGGCATGCCCATTCTCCTCCAGGAATGATCTCACACAGACAAGCTCATGATCAAGGGGTAGACTTGACCATCCATGCCATCACACATGTTATTCATGAATGATGGTGGCTGCAATATCAATATAGGGAGGACCAGCAGATCCATTATATCACACTGATGTGAACCCACCAAGGCAAGAGCCTTGTGAAGTGAAGGTTATCACTGGATGGTTCGAAGAATAGCCTGGAACCAATACCACCATCCGAAACATTATCCCAGGCCTTAAAAAGCAAGTTTGGTGGTGGCACAGCACCCCAGAAAGAACTCAGTTGGACAATGGGACTAATTTCCAAAATGATCTCATAGACACCTGGGCCAAAGAGCATGGAATTGACTGGGTGTACCGCATTCCCTATAATTTACCAGCCTCCAGGAAGATTGAACAATGTATTGGACTGTTAAAAACCACCACACTGAGGGAGATGTATGCCGGGACATTCAAGCACTGGGATGCAAATTTAGCAGAAGCCACTTGCCTGGTTAATACTAGAGGATCTGCTAACCCACCTGTCCCTGACCAAACACAGCCCCTACATGCTGTAGAAGGAGATAAGGTCCCCACAGTATACATAAAGAACTGTCTGGGAAAGACAGTCTTGATTATTCCTTCCTTAGGAAAAGGCAATCTCAGCACAACATGCTACCTCTCTTGTCCTGAGCAACCACCATAACAGATGGAATAAATGAACTCAATGGACATTTGATGAACATTTTATGAATGTTTTACAGGAGTGGTCCATAGACTAAAGGAATGATATCTGTGTATAAGTTAAAAGGATGGGAAGGAGGGTGGTAGTTAATGAAGATGGATAGTGTAGGACCTGGGCATGATGCAAATGGTATGGAATAAGGGGTGGAGATTATACTATGTCTGGCTGGAATGGAGTTAGCTTTCTTCATACCCTGTATGGTGCTGTGTTTTGTATTTGTGACTAAAACAGTGCTGTTTTATTCTTGATTTCAAAGGAAAACCTAACCTTATCCCAAAATTTGGTCAACAGTTCAAAAGAGGAAATACTTGAATTCAAGTCTCTCTCTTCTTCATATTCCAGAATGCTGGAAAAGATGACATGTAATTTACAGGATGAAGATCCTAAAGTACGTAAACACCCTTCTATCTGTGCCCCGTAGGACTTCTTTTACTATCTTGCCCAAAGTAATTTTCCAGAAGACTCTTAACTCTGAAAACAGGCTGCTCCAGGGATGGTTCTGAGGCAAAGCCACAGGAACAGATTACTGCAAATGGGACACAGTGAAGAGGCAGAAAGTCTACTTCCCACTTTGTTCCTGCTTGGTCCCCATTTTCCCTGCATGTTGCTTTATGGGTTTGTAGATTCCTGCACACACTCCCACTCTGGTCTCCAGGATCCCCCTGGTTTACAATCTTATCAGTTACAAAGTCCAGGTTGATCTTGGAAGTGGTGCCTGTGGTTCTTAATATATCATCACTTAGTGTGACTATCTGGTTTCTTGTCATTGTCTCCATATTTGTTTTGTCAGGTCTGTGTCCCTTCATATTTTGCTTCTGGTTTTCCCCTTTTTCCCTTATTTTCCCAACTGAGAAGGTCTCCAATCAGATAACCTTGCTAGAATAAACATTCTCACATGTCCTCATCAATTCCTGTGCTTGACCAGGTTTGAATATCATCACTGCCTCCCTTATCATTCGTTGTCAGGTTTCTGTCCCTGGTATGTTCTTGTTTATGGCTTTCTCCTTTTATTGTTATCTCTTTTTTGCATTGAAAAAGGTCCTTGAACAGATGTCCTTAAAGGATCAGACACTCCCTTACACATAACCTTATATAACTAATTTTAGATTTTTTTTCCTTTGGTAAATTCTAAAGACCTGTGTTTATTATGCATTTAGAATTTCTTTTATTCTCTTGGAATGAACTCTCATTCACAGTTCTCAATTCAGTAGTTACTGGATCTATATGTTTGTTTTCCTACCATCAGAAATTCTGACTCAAGCAAGTTAGCTTTTCCACTTCAGTTTCTCAGAAAACTCCATAACAATTGTCATTTTCTTTTATTCTTCAACATGCCAGTAGACAATAAACTGAGCCTCACTAACAAGAGAACTTTGCATGAGGCAGAGTGAATATTTTTTGAAGGCGGCAACAAATTTAGAATGGGTGTACAAAACCTGGGATTATGAAATGTGTGGTAGCATAGCAAACATAGTCACTTACATAACTTGCTGTTGCCATCCTTCTTAACACTTTTGAGAATGATCTCTGAATCATATAGATTTGTGTTGTACTGCTTCTGCTATTAACTTAGTTTGCTGATATAGCTTAAAAGGTTATTTTGTTTTCTAATTCATTAAATTCAAAAGCATTTAAGTTAGATACTTGCTTTTTCTAAGTTAAAATGGCTAGAAGTCAGTACTGTAAAAATTAATTATAACTTTTATAGAAAACACAACAAACCATTCCCAGCACAACACCATTTGTAGATCAAAATATTTGTAAGGCTAATTTAAGAAGACATCCCACAATCCAGTTCAAAATATACCACATGTAGATAGTTATTTCCGCAGAATTAAAAATCAGCAATCCAAACTCTTTTCATGCAAAATGCATGAGGATCTTCTATGTCCATATATATATATATAAAAAGTATTAGATGTCCTTTCAGAGGACTGGTCTTCCACACAAATGTTATTAGACATTGTAAAAAATAAAACAGCCCTCTCCCCTCCCAAAATAGTGTCTATGTAAATTTACATTGATTTAACTTGAATGTGCATTTAAAGTAGCATAAAGTGTGCTTTAAGTTGTGGTGATTCTCTTAATTTATTAACAAAAATATGCCTCTCAAATGTCAGGTCTAGGTGGACTACACTAAAGAAAAAAGAAGGTTGCTCAAATTGAAGTGCATAGATGCCAGTGTTCATTGCCAGAGTCAGCTTTGAACAGGATAGTCTGGTGTGGAGACCTGAGTAACAGTATGTCACAAAAAAGCATGTAGATGTTTAAAAAAAGGACTTGTATTCAACAAAGTCTTTCACAAGTAAATTTAATGATTAATTGAAGAAAAAAACCAAACAAACAAAAATATAGATATTTTAACTGTCAGGCTACAAAAGCCATTTATACTTTTTGTACAACTGAAGTTATGTAAATCATCTGAAGTTATGTAAATCATGACAATGATTTAAGAAAAGGGATGTGCAGCAGAAAGCAGTAATTAACATCCAAGTAGAATAGTTAAGTGTTAAGTATATACCAGCTTATTGACACTGGTGGGGCCTCAGCTACATTATGTTGTACATATACTGCTGCTGTACTCCACATTTGGAAGAGGAATTCAGGATTTCAGAGCAGTAAGCTAGTACAATGAGAAGAGCAAATCCTGAAAAGAATGCTTAGAAGTCTGATAACTTTTCCTAGGCTGTCAATCCTAAAAATCACAGAATGGTTGAGGTTGGAAGGAACCATTTAGAAGTCATCTAGTGTACACACTTGCCCCCTGTCCCAAGCAGGCTCACCTGGAGCCAGTTGTCCAGGAACATGTCCAGACAGCTTTTGAATATCTTCAGGGAGGGCGACTCCACAACTTCCCCAGGCAACCTGTTCCACCCTCACAGTAAAGAAAGGGTTTCTTGATGTTGAGACAGAAACGCCTGTGTTTCACTTTATGCTCATTGGCTCCTGAGTTGTCTCTGGGCACTATTGAGAAGAGCCTGGTTCCCTCTTCATTCCCTCCCATCAGGTATTTGTATACATTGATGAGAACAACGCCCCCACCCCGAGCCTTCTCTTCTACATGCTACACAGTCCCAGCTCTCTCAGTATGACCAGTACCCCCTGCTCCTGACTCCTAGTAATATGGCTAGCATAAATAATGCCATTTTATAAGGCAAATAGCCATTCTCTGTGACCGAGCTGGTCATGTATCAACTCCCTTTCCCCTATTCATCAGGCCTTGAAAGTCCTGCTCACCAGGCAGACGACTTCTCCCCTTCCCTATCAGCTTCCAGGTTTCTGGGTGACAGGACTTCTTCAGTCCTTACTGGCCTTGAAGGATCCAGGCACCTGGCCAACCAGGTGATGGTGACCTTGACACAGAAGAGGGAAGTGTAGTAGCACACAGAGCCCTGTCTATAAAATTAAGCAGTTACTTGGACCAGAACTGCTGCTGGACAGCAAAACTTGTGATCCTCCACTGGTCAGGGATGTCTCCAACATCATCTCCTTCTACCGAGGATTGAATGACTTGTATTCTTTTGCGTATTTCGAGTCTACATTATGATTGTTGTATTGATACTGCAAGCCAAGTATTAAGATTTGACCCAAACTGCAGAGTCCAGGTAATAAGAAACCATAAGCTATGCTGTGCTATAAAATTGTGCTACACCGATTCTGCTTATTAAAAATCCTGTGCTACTCTGATCATAAGATTCTATGCTGATCATTAAATTATGCTAAAAAAATAAAGCTTTACTTGTAGTTACAACTTAAGTGTAGTCATTATTCTGCCAAGGGTCCCCAAAAGAACTTGTCTGTCCCCATCAGCCTCTCCTCATAGGCAAGATGCTCCAGTTCTTTAATCATCTTTGTGGCTCTTTGCTGGACTCTTTCCAGTATGTCCATGTCTCTCTTGTACTGGGGAACCTAGAACTGGACATTCTACTTCAGATGCAGCCTCACTAGTGCTGAAAAGGGGAAGGATCATCTCCCTCGACTTTCTGGCAACAATATCCTAATGCAGCCCAGAATACTGTTATCTTTCTTTGGCACAAGGGCACATTGCTGGCTCATGTTCAGCTTGGTGTCCACAAGGACATCACACATACAGACCACCCCCACCCCCCCCCCCCATTCCTGTTCTGCAAAGCTGCTTTCCAGCTGGTCAGATCCCATCATGTACTGGTGCATGGGGCTGTTCCTCCCAGGTGTGGGACTTTGCACTTCCCCTTGTTGAACTGCATGATGTTCTTGTCAACCCATTTTTCTACCCTGTCAGGGTACCTCTGGATAGCAGCATGATACTCTGGGTGTATCAGTCACTCCTCACAGTTTTGCATCATCTGTGAACTTGCTGAGGGTGCCCACTGACCAGGGGTATTGGTAACTTGGTGACAAAAATGTATTTTGAGGTATCCATATAAGATTTTTCTCCTCTGTAATCAGGGAAGAGGGAGGAATAACGAAAATTCTACTTTTTTTTTTTTTTTTATTTAGTGAGCAAAATAAAATTCAAATTTTAGTTCAGCACGTTAATTCAAAGCAGGCAGATCTATCAGGTAAACACTTCTATTGTTCCCTGTTGTTGAACTACTGCTAACAGTGTGAGCTGTAATGTGTTCTGGAAATAAGAGGCTACCTCACAGACTTGCATAAACCCCTGAGGAATTTTTCTGCTTTTGGTGAAATACAATTTAAGCATTGTGCTTTACCTCAGTCAAATTCCATCTTATTCATACTTATGTGGGAAAAAAAAAAAAAGAAAAAGGATTTGACTTATCAAGCAAACTTATTTCATAGGGGAAAGTATTATACCATCATACATGACTCAACTTTATACTACTAAGTCCTTTTAAATTAAAATACTGAAGAAACTACTTCTTCACAATCTGGACTCACATCACTACATTTTGCTCATGAGAACAAATTTTACAGTCATGAGTTGCACATAAATGATTTATTTTAAATGTTTTAAGGATAGAGTTACATCATAGTTATAAAAAATTACTTACAGAATTAAGTGACAGATTAAAGTGTTCATACTTCTAAATGCAGAGAAATAAAAAGAAAAAATAAATGAAACCAAGCTCTAAAGATGAAGTCATTACCTAATTTTAAAATGTGAACACGAAGACCTTTGAACTATACACATACCAAGAACCATCCAAATTGCACTAATGATGTAAAATACAAAAAGCACAGCATTTTCAAGGAACCAGAAATTGCTTTTGCCATAATTCTTTTTCCCTGAAGCAACTGTAATCTATTCTATCTGAAGATAATGCCTCCATTTTTAAATAATTAATTTAAAGAAGGCTTATACCTATTGCAATTAATAGGATTTTCCTCAAAATATTTCAGTCTTTATGTAGTCCAACTTAATTTAGGTTTTGGCACTGAAAAAAAAAAAAAAAAGTAGTGTTTTACTTCTCGATTTTGATTTTATTTAATCTTGAACAGAATACATGGTCCCTTCAAATGCTGTATGACACATACAACTGGAAAATTACCTTCTGTTGGCATTACGCTTGCCTCACCAGTGCATTGAATCCTACTAACAACCATTCAAACAGCACATTAAGCAAATTCACAAAAAACTGAACACAAAATAAAAACAGAACAAAACCCAAACCTAAACATTATAACATGCAACTTTAGTTTGTTACATTGAATGTTCTAACCTGCTAAGCATGCAAAAAAGGATGGTCTGCATTTAAAGTGCGGGGGTTTTTTTGTGGGTTTTTTTTTTTCCTTTTAAAAAGTTTTACATGGCAGCCTGACATGCACACACACAATATACAACAATACTACAGCAGGTAAATGAGAGGCACCAATAACTTCTATACAAAGATTCATGGCTTGTGCCATCACAAGACCTATGATAAATTTGTAAAGTAATGTTGAACCCCTAGAACAAGGGACCAACATGTAATTACTAGGGTAATGTAAGCACTGCACGCAGATCTGAAACATGAGCCTAAAATAAAGCCCAAAGCAGTTGGCAAGGAGTAGAATTAGTCTCAAGTCTCAAAAAGGTGGTTCAAGCTATTAGAAAAACAACCACAAAAGCAAAACACCCCACCATCTTCCCCCCCCTTAAGAAAAAAGATTAAAAGAAAAAACAACAAGCAACAAACATCAGGGACATCTAAACCCAAACATAATATTTGTCACTGTATAGATTATATTCTAATTAGCAAAATATGTGGTGTATTAGAGTGGCTAGCATAAAACCCACAAATGGGTTTAGCCTAATGCTAAAAATGTCCCAGTAGACCTAAACCTCAAATATTTCAAAATAAACCTTGTATTCCTTAGATGTAAAGCCCAACATTCATTGTACTAAGTTATTAATGTATTTTGTGTGCAATCAATACACTCATTCTCGTGCCACAAATATCAACTTGGGCTCATGGAGCCAGGCTCAGCTTTGAGATTTACATGCAGGACTCTTAAGAGTCAATAGAAAGCACATAACAGATCTGCAGGATGAAAGCACTGTGTTGCAAATCTGCTCACTTTGTTCAAAACACAATGAAAATTTACTGACTCGGGTATTTAGTGCTTAAAGACTGGATTGAGAAGCTGTGAACTGAAAGACAATAGCCTGCCTTTGGTTGTCCATCATGAAATACAGGACATAATGCAATATAGTAGCAAGAGACAAAGAAGATTTATACAGTATTACCACTTAATATCATAATGAGGCAAAAGCCTTAAGGCTAAAATATAAAATCGGGCCAAAAAAAATGGACAGAAAGGGACTTAAACCACTGAGTCTTTGATATCAAGAATACCCACAACAGAGGTCAGACCTCTGATCTCTGATTAACAGTACCTCTCCTGCATCCTTCCACTAATAGCATCAGGTTGATTATCTCTGTATTCCTTTCCAGTAGTGTTGACTGTATTCACTTTCTTCACACATTATATTTCTGTGAAGCAGTGCTTTGAAGCTTAATAGAGCTCTGCTTTCTGTTGCTGTGCTGATACTTCTTACAATTCTGATGCTTTTAAATGTTGCTATGCTTAAAAAACAACAAATACTCTAACCTTGATTTACAACTATCTTGTAAGATTAAAACCAGGAAAAGATTCTGCTGTTGTGTGTTGCTATTTACATCCACAGTCTAATGCAGATGACTGAACCACTGAGACTGTCTATAGCTCCCATTAGATAATACACAAATGGCATGCAGAATTCTATTGTTCATAGAATGAAGTTCATGTTAACAACATACCTCAAAGCAAGTACACCACAAAAGGCAACAACAGGTTGTAGATTTCTCTGGACACTCCTTACTTGGAAAAGCCAGAAAAAGAATACATTGAGAAAATGCCTTCTTGAACCAAAACAGTTAAAAACAATAGTAAACCCCAAAACAAAACAAAGGAATACAGCAGACTGAGCAGAAGGCAACAAATGTTTCTTTCTCTAAAGGAGGTCTTCAGTGTAAAAGGACCCCCACCCCCATAAGACTGTATTTACCTTGTAAAAGATTTACTACGATTAGGTTTCTAAGTCCACACACAAACATCCAGGTTGCTAGGTTCTGATATTAAATAAGAGACTACTGATTGCCAATGCGTAGTCTATAGTCTTCTCAAGTAGCATATATACTGTTAAACTTGTGGCACCAAGCACTTGGGTTCTGCTAAGAAATGTGTATAACAAAACAGAGTACAACATCTAGGATAAAAGGCAGCTTTGTTGTGTGTGTTTTACTGGTTCCTACAACTTGTAAACACAGGCCCTTAACCTGCGCTTTTTAATTAACAGGTTATACAGATTAAATATATTTTTCTGTTTTAAAGCCTTTTCACTGAAAGGTGTGCAAGTCAAACACTTGATATCCTACTGCCCTTGGACTAGTAAAAATACACAAGTATGTACTGCAAGTTCTTAAAAAGCTTAATTTGAAACAAAGGGTAGAAACACAGTAGATTGATGTCACTTGGGTTAGGCACTCCTTACTGCTGCACAAACTGTTTAAACCTTTCGGAAGAGTCACCTTTGTACCAACCCAGAAAACAAGGACTGCCAGTAGCCAAGAAATTAAATTTAATGTTACAAAAGAAGGCGTATTGAAAACAGCCAACTATACTTGCATGTGGCAGTTGAACAGGTGAGTGCAAGATTGAAGAAAATGTTAAAATCTATGAAAATTTCTAAATTACAATAGTAGATTGACTTCACACAGTTTGAATTTTCAGCTGTTCTTTAACTCCCTCCCACCCAAATATATTTTATTTCCTTCCAGAAAAGGAGTTATCTTACACAAAATGTGTCATGTTCACATAAATTTGTATTATTCAGAACAAAACAGTTTTGCTGGCAGAGATTGTGGGTTCGCAGGGACATTTAAGCTTTGAAACTGAAAAACAGTCAAGTCTTTGTGTCTACAAATTTTACATTTAATAGTTCCACAAATTTGGCAGAAGTTCATGACGATGTCTAGGATGTCTTCACCAAATCATAGACATAAATATGGAAATCATCATCAAACTTGATGAAATAGACAGATGGTTTGGCTTCAACCTGATGAATGACCATGCCAGTCCGTTTTGAGCCATCTTCTTTGGCATATTCCACTTGTTTGCCTACCAGGCTGTCCACAACTTCACCTGGTTCCCGTTCTGCAGGAGGTGAATCATCTGTAATATGAAAATACAATGTACTTTGGTAGACATCTATGGATTTTTTACAATATACAAAACTGCAGAGCCATATTTTTTTTCCCACAGAAGCACAGAATGTTAGGGTTTGGAAGGGACCTCGAAATATCATCTAGTCCAACGCTCCTGACAGATCACCTAGATTAGGTCACAAAGGAACGCCTCCAGAGAAGGAGGTTCCACAACCTCCGTGGGGAGGCAGTTCCAGTGCTCTGTCACCCTCACTGTGAAAAAGTTTCTCCTTATATTTACATGGAACTTCCTCTGTTCCACCTTGCACCCGTTGCCCCGTGACCAATCATTGTATGGCACTGAGAAGAGCCTGTCTCCATCCTCCTGACACTCACCCTTTACGTATTTCTAAACATTAATGAGGTCACCCCTCAGTCCCCTCTTCTCCAAGCTAAAGAGACACAGCTCCCTCAGCCTTTCCTCATAAGGGAGATTCTCCACTCCCTTAATCACCTTTGTGGCTCTGCGCTGGACTCTCTCAAGCAGTTCCCTGTCCATTCTCATACTGAGAGGCCCAGAACTGAACGCAATATTCCAGCTGCAGCCTTACCAGGGCAGAGTAGAGGAGGAGGAGAACGTCTCTTGACCTACTAACCACACCCCTTCTAATACAACCCAGGATGCCATTGGCCTTCTTGTCTTAAGGGCTTAGAGACAGCACTGAAGATAAGTTGTTCCATCACCTTTACAGGGATGGAGGTGAGGCTGACCGGTCTATAGTTACCCAGGTCCTCCTTCTTACCCTTTTTGTTCGCTAGAGTGACATTTGCTTACCTCCAGTCCTCAGGCACCTCTCCTGTTCCCCATGACTTACCAAAGATGATGGAGAGTGTCCCAGCAATGACATCTGACAGCCCCCTCAGCACCCACAGGTGTATCCCATCAGGACCCATGGATTAATGGATGTCCAGATTGCTTAATTGGTCCCTAACCCAGTCCTCATCAACCAAGGCAAACTCCTCCTTTATCCTGACTTCCTCTGGGGCCCCTCAGGACAGCCTCCAGCAGTATAGACAAAGAAGGCATTCAGTAACTCCACCTTCTTTATATCTGTTGCCAGGGCACCCACCTCATTCATCAGTGGGCCTACACTGCCTCTAGTGTTAGTTTTATCTGCAATGCATTTGAAGTAAGCCCTTTCTGTTGGCCTTGACCTCTCTTGCAAGGTTTAATTCCAAGGAGGCCTTAGCTTTCCTAGATGCCTCCCTGCATCCTCTGACAACAGTCTTGTATACCTCCCCAGTGGCCAGCCCCTCCTTCCATGATCTGTAGACTCTCTTCTTCCACATGAGTTTGCCCAGCAGTTCCCTCTTTAACCATGCAGGTCTCCTGGCTCCCTTTCTTCATTTCCTACCTATTGAGATACTCTGATCTTGAGCTTGGAAGAAGTGGTCCTGGAATGCTTACCAACTATCTTGAGCCCCTTTACCTTCTAGTACCCTGTCCCATGGAATTTCCCCTAGCAAGTGCTTGAAAAGGTCAAAGTTGGCCCCACTCTAGTTCAGGGTTGTGATTCTGCTTGGTATTCTGTTCCTACCACATGAGATCCTGAACTCCACCATCTTGTGGTTGCAGCAGCCAAGGCTGCCCTCAACCTTCACCACTTCAACCAGAGCTTCCTTGTTAGTGAGAATAAGATCCAGCAGCATCTCTCTCCTAGTTGGCTCATCTACCATTTGCATCAGGAAGTTATCAGTGCACTGGAGGAACCTCCTGGACTGTGAATGGCTGGCTGAGTAGGCCTTCCAGCAAATATCTGGGTAGTTAAAATCCCCCATGAGAACCAGGGCCTGTAATTGCAAGGCTGCTATCAGCTGCCTGTAGAAGGCCTCATCAACTTCCTCTTCCTGATCCAGTGGCCTGTAATAGGCATCCACACCAGTATCACCCATGCCAGCCTGCCCCTTAATTCATGCCCACAAGCTCTCCAACTCGCTCCTCATCCACCCCTGGGCATAACTCAATACATTCTAGTTGCTCTGTCATGTAAAGAGCAACTCCACCACCTCACCTTGCTGGCCTGTCTTTCCTGAAAAGGACATAGACATCCATGACCACATTCCAGTCATGTGAGCTGTCCCACCGTCTCTGTAATTGCCCCCAGATCATAACCCCCTGACCCAACACTGATTTCTAACTCGTCCTGTTTATTCACCATGCTGTGTGCATTGGTGTACAGACTTTTCAGGGAGCGAGCTGAGCATGCCGATTTCACCCTGGGAGGGTGAGAGGCCTCCTGGTTTTCATCAATACTAGAGTGCTGCCCCACTGGTGCAAGCCTAGCTACAACCTCATCCCCCTTCGAATCTAGTTTAATGCTCTCCCCATGAGCCCTGCTAATTCCTGGCCCAGAACCCCTTTTACCCCTGTATTACTGTCAGGTCTGGTGTCTTATAAAACTGGCCATTATCAAAGAACCCAAAGCTCTGCCTCTAGCACCAGTCTCACAGCCAGGCATTTAGGGACTAAATCCTTCTATTCTGTCCCATGTCATCACCCAAAAAATGGAAGAAGGGAGGAGAAAATAACTTGCACCCCAGACACTCTTTCACCAACTGTCCCAAGGCCTTGAAGTCTCTCCATTCCACTCAGACTACAGGATGCAGCTTCCTCCCCACCTCTCTGGAAGATCAGTAGTGGGTAGTAGCCTGTCAACCGCACCAGGTTGGGGAGTGTCCTAGTGATAGACCCAATTTGGGCTCCAGATAGACTGCAGACTTCTCTCTGATGAGGGTCAACTCTACATATTGGGCCCTCTGTTCCCTTCTGGAGCAAGTCACCAACAACTAGAACCCTTCTCTTCTTCTTTGTGGAAGAGGTTGTCACACTGCTGGAAGGCCTATCCAATTGTGGTAAGACATCTGGAACAGGTTGCCTATCATCTATTTCCCTTTTAGCCTACCAGTCTCCCAGAAGGGCCTCATAGCTATTTCTCAGAGGCACCTGGGGAGGTGAGGTGGGCAAGGAGGGCACTCACCTTCTGCCACAGCCATGAACTTGCCTCCACTCACCCCTTTCATTTAGGTTTCTGGTTTCCACCTGAGAGGGGCAGAGTACAGGGGCCCCTTGATCCTGGCTGCTATCTAGCAGGTGCTCCCATTTTTGTTGCAGGGATGGTAGAGCCTGGCTCCACCAGTCTATCTCCATTTCAGCCTCCCTAATGCCCCCAAGCCTTTCTACTTCAGCTTGAAGCCTTTCAACCTGCCTTTGCAGCTGTGCCACTCAGCTGAGCAGATCAGCTACCTTCTCACACCACAGACAGCCCCCTGTTACCAGGGAGATGCTGTGGCATTCCCTGCAGCCTGGGACCTGCATAATCACATCCTTCCATGGGAGCTCTGTCTGGGTTCCCACATCCATTTTGGTCTTCTTCTGCAGGGTGGAGACCATTGTTCTTTCACTGAGCTGGTAAATACCCCAGATAACACCCCCTCACTGCTCTCTCTATTAACTAGTTACTGCCCTCCCGGAGGCTTCTTATAGCTTGATGGCCTGATCAAGGGTGGGTGGTGCTGGCTCCGCCCACAAGCTGCCAGCCCCCCGGCACAGGCAAAGCACTTTTCCCGGCTTCAAAAAAGCCACAAAAAGAGCTTTTTGTCGGCCCTTTTTGCTTCAGATCCCTTCCCCAGTGCAGCCTTACCTGCTCTGAGGCTGGTCTCTGCAGCAATTCATAAGAATGTTAATCGGTAAACTCTTTAAATATAATTTTAGGAATTAAAATGTATATTGTAACATGCTAAAATAAAGATAATATTCATTTATCACCAATGCACTATCATAACGTTCATATATTTCTTCATATATTTTATTCACAACTGTCAATTACTGTTTGTGGGTTTTTTCTAATTGAGTAGAATTAAACTTGTATAACACTATTTTAGTGGGTTGAAACTGTCAAATAGCTTACATGACTGTTTATCAGAGTAACTGATATTCACCAGAAGGAATCTTTCTGTGCAGGTTGGTTTAAAAACCTGAGGAAAAGTAAAAATTATATTTATTATCTGCTTTAAAGAGTATCCCTTCTATTGCTGTGACCTTTGCATGTAATTTTTCTTGTGTTGTACTAAAAAGGAATGTTAGAAGAATATTGTTCCTACCATGTGTCTTTAAAAACACTTGAAGTCAAAGATACCTGTAAGTGCAGAGGGAAATGAAATCTCTTTCAGGCAACAACACAGATTAGGGAAAACAAATGCTTTGAAGAAATTTAGTCAACCACCACTATTGTTTCCATTGTTTTCTTTTTCCTGGGGTAACAGAATTGTTTACTATCCTGCTGAGAACAACAAACTAGCAAAAGTATAATACTGTTGGGTAATTTTGTTCTTTGAGACCTGATTTAGGGTTTTAAGAAGCAAGTTTTACTTTTGATGTTCAGTGTAGCCGTGGCTAAAATAGTTCTTTTGGCTTAAGCAAATGAGTTTTAGAAACTGCTATTATGAAAGCAACCTTATACAAAATGTTCAAAGTGTTCCACTACTTTTCTGTGTGTTGTTTTTCTTTTTCCAATATGATGTAATATGCTTTATACCCTGATTTGAATAAGGTACACTAAGCTGTACATGTTACAATTTATTGTATCTTTATTAATATATTATCTTGCCTTCTTAAAGTATACAGATCTTGTCCAGAATAGAATTTTGAGTATGTACTTGTTTAATGTTATGTTTGTATCTGTGTACAGAAAGCATAGAAACAATGTTGGACCAAGCAAACCTATTTCTCAGCCACGAAGAAACATTGTAGGCTGCAGAATACAGCATGGCTGGAAAGAAGGGAGTGGACCTGTAACACAATGGAAGGGCACAGTTCTTGATCAAGTTCCTGTAAATCCCTCTCTCTATCTTATAAAGTATGATGGATTTGATTGTGTGTATGGACTAGAACTGCACAAAGATGAAAGAGTTTCAGCACTTGAAGTCCTTCCAGACAGAATTGGTAAGAGGTTTTTTTCCCCTATGCACATATGTTGTCAAAACATTTAAAGTTTATTAAATTACTTTTTATCATGTGGCAGTCAATCAAAATGCTCTGTTAATTTTTCTTGATTTCATAAAGATTTGATACCAGAGAGCATAGTGCTGGTTTTTTGTCTTTAAATGGTATGCAGTAAATTCTGTATTTTTTTTCTTGTTTAGTCTTATTCCTAACAAGCTTATGTACATGTAACATTGATATTTCTATTAAAATTTAAACTCTGAGACAGCTGAGAAACTGTCCTGGCTATGTTGTCTTGTTTGTGTTTGACAGTATTTATCTGTGTGTTTGGTTGGGTTTTTTATGTGCTTTGCCTAGGTATTAATACAAACAGAAGGGGGAAAAAAGCATTTTCTAAGTGACTTGACTATTAACAAGGCTTTATTGGTTTTCATAATTTGCACTGAATTGTTAAACTGCAGATTTTTCCAAACTGTAAAGTTGAAAGTTACCCTGGTAATTCCTTATTTCTGAATGGAGTAAGTTCTTTTTCCTGACTGCAAAGAGATCAGTAGCAGTCTCTAGAGTGAGGTTAGGGGGAACCAAACCAAACACCTTGATTAATAACTTCATACAGCTGCTCTGTGTTTTAACCTTTCTTTCTCCCCTCCCCCAACAACAGATATATTTTAAATACAGACAGTATTCTTTGCTGTGGCTTATATTTATCTCCCTTTACATTGCATTATGATAGTTTGTACACC